>OX438774.1:3878303-4463232 GCA_949316455.1 Acleris holmiana
AAGGCATTTCTTTAATTTCTTTAAACACTTTCAAGAACCTGGTAATTTTTCATAGTTAGCATGCTGAAACACTTCAAATAACACCGTAAACGCAACAAGGAGTTATTAAAATATACAATTCCACGCACCGCGCTCAATGAGCGCCATCGTTTATTTCCTACTGGGTAATACAGCTTCACTGTCGCAGACCCCGCCGACCTGTCCTTGCGTTTAGGTTGCATTTCCACCAAAGCTGTGCGAGGTAGCGGAGCGCAGGGAGGCAATTTTATACTACATTAGCACGAGAAAAATTACAAGATTATTTTCGTATGAACCCATTATCCCTAATTTTTGAAAGCACTCAAAAGCTAGTGATTGACTTAATATATTCACGTGTTTCGTTGTACTCTGGTAGTCGAAGATTACTGGTTTTTTTTTTCAATATAAATAAACATACGATCTAGTTAGAAATGTTACTATAGTGATAATATTATTTATTATTTACCAGAGTACAACGAAACACGTGAATATATTAAGTCGATCACTAGGTTTGAGTGCGGGCTTACAAATTTGTGAGTGCTAATATTTTCTATTAATCGACTTTGATTTCGAGCACTCGAAAATCAACAATCGCTCCGCTCCGCTACCTCGCACAGCTCCAGTGGAAACGCAGCCTAAACGCCAGAAAGTTTCAAAGAATGGGGTTTATTAGCGTCTGTTTTGTTGAAGATGTTAGTTAATAGTTATTGAAGTCCTGTTTTCCCCAGGAGGAAGACGTGTCGGACTCGGCTGTGGTGGCGCGACACGCTCGCAGTGAGGTGCGCGAGCGCGGCCGCTTCCTCACCGCGCGCCGCCCGCGCCGCGACGGGCTGCCCCCGCCCCCGCCCCCGCGCGCGCCCACGCCGCCGCCCGCGCCCGAGCCGCCCGCGCACGAGGTCAGTGACACGCACGAGGTCAGGGACACTTGCTCGAGGTCAGTGAAGCTCGCAGGAGGTCAGTGACACTAGACGCAGCGAGGTGCGCGAGCGCGGCCGCTTCCTCACCGCGCGCCGCCCGCGCCGCGACGGGCTGCCCCCGCCCCCGCCCCCGCGCGCGCCCACGCCGCCGCCCCGCGCCCGAGCCGCCCGCGCACGAGGTCAGTGACACGCACGAGGTCAGGGACACTTGCTCGAGGTCAGTGAAGCTCGCAGGAGGTCAGTGACACTAGACGCAGCGAGGTGCGCGAGCGCGGCCGCTTCCTCACCGCGCGCCGCCCGCGCCGCGACGGGCTGCCCCCGCCCCCGCCCCCGCGCGCGCCCACGCCGCCGCCCGCGCCCGAGCCGCCCGCGCACGAGGTCAGTGACACGCACGAGGTCAGGGACACTTGCTCGAGGTCAGTGAAGCTCGCAGGAGGTCAGTGACACTAGACGCAGCGAGGTGCGCGAGCGCGGCCGCTTCCTCACCGCGCGCCGCCCGCGCCGCGACGGGCTGCCCCCGCCCCGCCCCCGCGCGCGCCCACGCCGCCGCCCGCGCCCGAGCCGCCCGCGCACGAGGTCAGTGACACGCACGAGGTCAGGGACACTTGCTCGAGGTCAGTGAAGCTCGCAGGAGGTCAGTGACACTAGACGCAGCGAGGTGCGCGAGCGCGGCCGCTTCCTCACCGCGCGCCGTCCGAGTCGCGACGGGCTGCACCAGCCCCCGCTTCGCTTTTAACGAAGTCTAAATTAGATGTTGAATGTAATTTTATAATCTAGAAGTAATTAATAACAATAATAAAAAAACATTTTTTTAGGGTTATTGATGTAATTGTGTTTGTTTATTATCAAAACATCATCTGAACATGACTCGTGTATAGTTAATTATTTGTTCACCACTATTCACTCGGCTAATACATGTACATGTACCCTAAAAAAATGTTTTTTTATTGTACCAATTCTCAATCGAAAAATGTATATTGCAGAGCGTGCGGCCGTACTCGCCGCGGCGGTTCCCGCTGCCCGAGGACACGTACGTGCACATGCTGGCGAGCATGCCGCTCGGCTACCGGCCCAGCTCGCCCGGCAGCCCGGCGCGGCGCGAGGACGACGGCTCGCTGTCGCCGCTCTCGCCCGCCGCCTACGCCGGGGACGACCCCGACGACGCCGAGTGGGACCCCGGCAGCGAGCGCGCAGACCGCCGCAAGAGCTTCCGGTGAACTACCACCACCACTACCACTACACTTCATACTCTTTCATTAACATTATCTACAACGGACCCCCTATTTCTACGATCTGATACTGACAGGTGACAATATAAAGTGGTATTCAATCGAAATGGGCAAAGATGTGAACAAAGCCAATGTAACTAATTTACCCTTTTTGGAGAGTTTTAAAAGAAAGCACCCAATTCATTTTTGCTTCAGATTTGGAAAAAAAATCCACGTTAGTAGGGGCCATCATTCTAGGAACAAGTAAAATAGAATTTCTGATAATGTGCCCAAAAAAAATATGGAAGTGTCGGTTTTGTTACCAAGAAATCGTCACAACTTTGAAAAAAACTCGTATCTCACATTTCGTGATGTACGATTTTAAATTTATTTCTCTTCATGTTTAAGTTTAAAATCGTACATCACGAAATTTGAGATACACGGTATTTTCAAAGTAGTAACGAAATGTTTGGATTTAGGCAACAAAACGGACAAATGTTAACCTCGTGAGACCCGATGTGCTATAGAGGGTAAATAATAGCAATATAGTTTGAACTTTATTTCAGTGAGCAAAAAGTTCATTATTAATTATACTTTATTCCCTTGCTGTTAGATTCAAATTCCCACTTACAAAAATCTCGCTGATTCTAATATGGTGGGCGTCACGAGGCTATACGTTTCAAAGAAAATAATAACTCCTATAACCCCCTGATAACGTAATTTTCAAGATTCACTAACAATTTAATAGAAGTGTTAGTCTTAAACTACCGTTTATTTGTATGTTCGATTAGTTGTTTTACAATTAAATGGCTGTTGAATTGGTTGGTGACGTCATCTGTAATGTTACTAATGTATTCAATATTTATTATCAACGTTAGAAGATTGTAATTATCTAACATAAAGATTGTACACGATAAAATCCGGCCTCGCATGCACTGTTGTATCTTTGCAATGAATGTATATTTTCAAGCAGTTTTTTTTTAATAACTTGTATAGTTATAATACTATATAATATAATAAAATCGTATCATAATGTATGGGTATGTGTGAGTTTTCACCGAATATATTCTATCATACCTTTCATCTCCTGCCCAGCGTTTTTTGACAATTTTCTTCCTTCTACAATATCACAACTGTATTTATATTTTTACAAGCTGTTTTACGCACATTAGAATGTCGTATTACCAAAAAAAAACTTTTTGAAACTGATTTCTAATTGTAGTAGTCGGGAAGACTTTTTACTCCAAGCACTGAAAGTTGTTTTTGTATGGGAGGCATTTATTTGTCAAAAGTCCAATTCGCCAAAGTTAAAAAAATCTCAAAACTATCTCTATCTGAATACAACTAGAAAGTTTTAACTATTGTGATAAGATAATGTAAGAAGGCATAATTTGGCTTGTATAATTAATAATAATAAAATGTTTTGAACAGGAGAATTTGGAAGACTGTCAGAAGACCGTGTACGAGTAAATATTGATTCTGTGGATTATATAATGGTCTAAGTCACAGATGCTCTAAAATTTTATTATGTTTTTATTTTTATTATGTATTATCATAACCACTGACTATTACAAAAAAGTGCTGCTAGAAAATTAGTAATCATTAAAAAAAATACACTATAGCATGCATGGCCGGATTTTATCGTGTAGTCTTTAATTAAAGCTACTTTTACCTAAGGGTTAAGTGAGGTACCAGTGTGGTGGGTAATTAGGGACGTGTAAAGGTGTATCACGTTGGGGATCCCTCTTTGCAAGTAGTGGTATATTGTAGCCAACAGCAATTAATACGCTTATCATATCACGTATTATGTTACTTAAGATTAAAATAACCTTTGTTTGATTATTCATTACCCATTTCGATTGACACCTTGAACGCTAAAAAGTCAATATTTTTTTAAGATCATTACACTATATTATAAGCTCTTTGCTATTTATATAAGTGAAATGTAAATAAAAACTCATTCCTTATCGTCATTGGCATAATGTTGATATTCATTGGTGTGTACTTAACGAGTATTATGACTTAAGCCGTACACCGTATTCTGTAATTATCAGCTTGATGCGATAGAGGGCAGGACTAGCGAGTTGTCCGCGACTGTTGCGGCTTGGATGTCCCTGTCTAACTACACTCGGCGTCAAAAATATCGCCCCTCCTCGAAAAATAATTACAACCGACTTTAAACCCTATTTGATCAAGGACAACAATATGATTGTTAGGTATCATTTGAAAGGTAATAAAGTGTTTTTTTAGGAAATTTAAAAAAAAAAGGATTTTTCCTTGGGGTCAAAAATTAAAGAAAATGACACTGCGAACAGTTGAAAAATGTTTATTCAAGTTTAAATTTACAACAATAAATGGATAACAAAATTTTACAAAAAGTGCCTAAAATTAACTTAAAACCTAGTGTTACCCCCCCCCTTGCCCTTATCACTGCCTCTAAACGGTCTTTCATTGATCGCACCAACTTTACGATGTCCTCTTGTGGAATGTTGCCCCATTCTTCGATGACTGGGTCCTGAAGATCTTGCAGGGTGGTAGGGGCGGCATCTCGTGACCGAACCCGTCGCTTCAGCTCGTCCCAAAGGTGTTCAATCGGGTTTAAGTCAGGACTCCTGGCTGGCCACGGCAAAACGGGAATCCCGACCTCCTCCAGATAATCCCGAACAATTAATGCAGTGTGGGAGCGAGCGTTGTCGTGCATTAATGTGAACCCAGAGCCGACGTAACCCGCATATGGCATCACATGCTCTTCCAGGATCTCGGCAATGTATCGGCGAGCATTCAGGGACCCTTGGCCGCGAGTGCCTCCAGTGCAGACAAGGTCGGTTTTGCCGTCTATAGACATGCCCCCCCAGAACATGCAAGAGCCACCTCCGTAGCCCACTGTCTCTTCAATACAGGCTTGAGCAAATCGTTCGCCCGACCTTCTGTAGACTCTGGCCCGCCTGTCGTTGCAATAAAGACAGACTCTCGTCTCATCGGTAAAGAGAACCTGCCTCCATTGCTGAAACGTCCAATCGACGTGGTCGTTGGCAAATTGCAAGCGATCTCTGCGATGCTGTGCGGTCAACATTGGGCCTGTAGCAGCCCTGTGAGCCACGATATCCTTCTCCCGCAGTCTTCTTCTAACCGTAGAGATGCTAACTGATCTTGTCCGAGCTTCTCTGAGGCGTTGTTGCACCTCAACAGCACTAGCGAAGCGATTGCGTAGAGATGATGTCACGATGAAGCGATCATCTCGTTCGGATGTGCAGCGTCGCCGACCAGCCCCACGTCTTCTGATGTAGCCCCCAGTCTCCTGGAACCGCTGAAATACTCGGCGGACAGCATGACGGCTTAAATTGAGTTGCCGAGCGACATCACACTGCCGAACTCCTGCTTGCAGTAGTGCAACCACTTGAGCTGATTCAGCAGCGGTGGTCTCCATGTTCGAGGGTTGTTTTCTTGCTTGAGTTCCTTAGATGTGTTCTCTTCGACGTCTGGATAGTGAATGATTGACATTTGACCTTGTACAGGCATTTTATACCCCTGGAAAAGGGCACAACTCGCGACCCTTCAAACGAGTATTTGTGCATTTTTTTTCGAAACGCTCTGATTCACAAGCCATTACGTTTTGTTTAAATTAAACATTATTAATTTAAAACACATTAAACGTGCTTTTAATTGATACTAATATTAATTATGTAACATAATTTCGCTAAGGTCTAGATTAGCTTGAATCTGATTTTCGCGGAGGGGCGATATTTTTGACGCCGAGTGTACACTCAGGAGGAATGAATATGGGTCACTTTCTATGGAATTTCTGTACTAAGTGACCCGTTTTCATTGCTCTGGACTGGTCTGGTCTGTAACGTAACACGCCTTGAACGAGCGGGAAAATACTGGACTCTATTCATTTGAGTAAATAAATAAATGTAGACATATAAACCACGTGATATAATTCCTCAATTAATAAAACCAGAACACTAGTATGTTAAAGGTTAACAAAACTTTTATTGGTTGTTTGTATCAACGGAGCGACGTGGTTAAGTTTAATTAAACTTAAATAAAAAAAGTATAGCCGCTCAAAAAAAGGTTTTGATGGTTACCACTATTTGTACATACCAATATATCTAATAATATATAATTTTAATAACAAAACTGGTCACTCCCACTCCAATAACAACTGAAAAGTTCCACAAGTCTTAGGGGCATGTCAAATGTAGAATTATTATCCCGTCAACTGTGACTAATATATCTGTCTAAGACTGCGTTTCCACCTGAGCTGTGCGAGGTAGCGGAGCGGTGTCTGAGGACAAAATCTACCAATAGTATTCCTAGCCTCGCTCAGCGCAGCTCTCCTATTGGTGGATTTTTTCCTCGCACACCACTCCAATACCTCTGACAGCTCTGGTGGAAACGCAACCTAATGACGGACCTTTGGTAGGTATATAATTATCTTTTATAAGGTTTATATAAAGGAGGCTAGCTCGTCAGTTATACGATTTGTGTACCTAAGTCTATATGTAACTTGTAATCCCACTGACTTATGAATTCTTGACTGATGCATTTGTGTCCATATACTATAGATTACAGATTAGTTTTGGGCCTAATCATGTCATTGTCAGTCTACTCTGCAGTGGACTGACTTGGGGCCTATTTCTCGAAACTCACTAGACTGATTGATAATATAAGCCCATGCGGTACATTTCACTAATAGACAAAAAAAATATTGAGTTAATGAATATTCAAGTAAGTTTCGAGAAACAGACCCTAGGAGCTATCAAAATTTATCCGCGACTTGTTTGTCGTTTGGAACTCCCTTTCTATCTGGTCTGTAACGGTAGAGACGCAACGAGCGACAAACTAGAAAACAACTGATGCTAGCCACATTATAAATAATAAGTGTTTGAAATATATTTAAATTAGATCCAAGCACCTCTAGCATCAGTTAAAGGACTAATGTTTGCATAACTACATTAAGTTAACTATCCCAGTGTAATATTACAGTTGTATCGAATTTAATTGCAAAAATTGCACGAGTTAATGTTGCACCATTTGTATACATTAAACTGTAAGAACTAGGAATTGTAAACTAATCTATAATTGCAGATTTTTAATGTTACCGATGTAATCCTGTGTACATTTAAACAATTAAGTCGTGAGGAAAGTAACTAGAACCTTCTCATAATAAGACAGCATTTATTTCGATGTAAAAAAAATGCAGTCGCATCAGTATCATTACGTTTTGTCTCAACAATTTACAGTAACTGTAACTTAAGGGGCGTCCATTACGTGAGGCTAATTCGGCGATTTAACGACCCTCCTCCCTCCCTCCTTTGTGAGATTTGGGAAGACCCCTTCGTTGAATCGCATCTTTTGCTGGCCGGTACCAGCTAAATAATCGAGGCGCTACTGTGTGGGACTTCGTGGCGTTAGCATAACTTAAATTTAACCCTTTTTTCTCGCGATTTTCTTGCGGAAAGTGATATTTGCAGAGACTCGTCTCGACTCCCCCCCCCCCCCCCTAAATGTGTTGCATAATGAATGGACGCCCCTTATGTAAACTTTTCTTATTTCTAAATGAGTGTATTGACACGTATCTACATTTGAATTTGTTAGAATCTTGTTTTGTCTTGTTCTATACAATAATATACTATATTATATATAAGTTTGGTAATCTGACGATAATGTTAATATTGGTGTAAGGATATCTTAAATATTGTCTTAAATACCAAACTCGTAAAGCTTGATTGATTGTAAGATATAAAGGTGAATGTTTAATTGTATAACTTTCGTGCGAGTTGAATTCATGACGAAATATACGTATAAGCGTCCTAGAGTCTTGTATTACATTCCTTACCAAATAAAACATTGTCTTCAATCACCTTCACTGTGGGTGCTTTCACTAGTTCTTCATCTCTGCTTGTATTATAGTGTAAGGGCGGTTCACTAACAATTTAATAGAAATGTAAATCTTAAACCACCGTTTATCAGTATGTTTATTTAGTTCTTTTACAATTAAATGCCTGTTGAATTGTTGGTGACGTCACCCGTAACTTTACTAATGTATTAAATGTTTATTAACTTTGTTAGAAGATTGGAATTATCTAACATATTTAAAGCAATGTATGATCACTTTTACCATAGGGTTAACTGAGTTACAAAGTTACAAGTGTGGTGTGCTTCTGTTTTATAAGATATTCTCTGTTCAGAACTTTTAACTAGGGACGTATACACACACTTTGGAGATGCCTCTTTGTGTGTAGTGGTATAATGTGGCTAACAACGATTGAGATCAAATTGGACACGCTCCTCTCGGCACTTGAATCAGTTGCAATCTAAGTGTTTTAGTTAGATATAGAAGCTTCAGCTTCTTAGCTAGGTCTAGCGTTAAGACTGCCCGTTTTCCGCTAAGCGATGTGTAAATAATATTGTAGGGCACTGAATAGTAACTAATAGACTGGCTACAATAATTATTTGAATCTCTTAAAGAGACTTTTCTGTATCAAAATTCCTTGACATACAAGAAATGTGATAACTATGGTTGCATGGTGTGTGTTGTGGTGCGAGGCCGGGTGGACATGGGAGAAGGAATGATCCGTGGCAGTCATTTAACGTATAAACTTAAATGTCAACTGTATCACAATATAAGTAAAACGTATTATTTCTTTTTTGGTCATTTGTCGAAATTTTTTACCTGCTTATAATATATTACGTGGCAGATTCTCTAACAACGAACATCCTTCTTCTATTTCATCTTAGTGTAAAAATATTTAAAAATGCATTTGCTTGTGTCATAATTTGTAGAAATTGTGTGTTGGACAAATTTACAATTTTAATGAATTGTAGGCCAAGTTTGGACATGAATTTGTACAAATAATCGTTTTATGGTTTTTCAAGATGCATGTTATTGGTTGAGTTTGAAGTCGATCCGAACTTGGCGTTTGGTGTGTTTCTGGAATGTTATGTTTCGAAGGGAAGCCAAAGCCTTTCTTGTTTTATATTAAGTGTAGTGTTAAATATGAGACATGCTTGATAAATACAAAATGTCTCTAGCATAAAGAATAAACGTCAAAAATTCCTGAGTCATTACGTTGTTTTCTTTCTGAAGGTGTTTTCTCTCCGACATCAGCTTCTTAAGGCGCTTCTCAGCAGTGCAACATTACTGCATTGGTTTGGTTTAGGTACGTATTTTTTTTCGTAGTCGACCGAGTTCGCGTCGCTACCTTTTTCACTTTCCTCCCGAGGGCCTTTCCCTGGCAACTCCCGCAAGTGGGGACCAGGATCCGGCACCACGGTCAGTCGGCTTCCGGCCTGCGACGGGGAATCGGGTTTTGCGGTCCGGGCGAGTAAAGGTGGGTAAGGCGATAAGGTGTGGCTCGCTTTTACCCTCACTGTGGCGAATCCTGATTGACATTTGACCTTGTACAGGCATTTTATACCCCTGGAAAAGGGCACAACTCGCGACCCTTCAAACGAGTATTTGTGCACTTTTTTTTCGAAACGTTCTGATTCACAAGCCATTACGTTTTGTTTAAGGCGACGGGGCGGGCAATTGACCTTGCTCATTCGGGCAGACGAGTAAAATTTTAATTCGCGCGCCATCTAACGAGTAAGCTCTGCGATCGACCACATATTGCTATTTGTCCAAGAGTCAGGCATGGATTTACTGTTAGATGGCGCTTCATTAGGCCGAGCAATATAATAAATTTGCGTTTTTCTATATACTATCTCAAATTCAGGAACGAATGTCAAAAATAGCTTTTTATCAAATAAGTAAATACATAAATAGTATTTTTTAATACGTAAAGATTGTTTCTTGAATAGCTGGCATGAATATTAGATCAAAGAAAAATTTGGTCTACTAGGATTGTGCGAGTGCTATCTTTTAGACAGTTTATATCTCGAACCAAAAATTTAGTTATGTACATACTTTCATTCCCTCTTTTCATGGTTTCGTGCCAGCTCTTTTAAAACGACCTCTACGTGATTACTATCTACTACAGTAGAATTATGTTGAGTTTACCACTGACAGATGGATTGCCTTCATATTAATCTCATACAAATAAAATACTTATTACTAAATCGGTAGACGTGGGTATTGAAAATTGAAAATTAAATTAAGGCAAACTCTCTGTCAATGGTAAACTTACAGGGCCTCCATTCTACTGCGTTATAACGATATCGCGTTTGACGTGTTTTAGAATCGTTTGTCACAGTCGCCATTATTGTAAATGACAAAAAAGTTATCACAACGTTGACAATACGGAAACAGGTCAAAAACGATATCGTTATTACCGTGTAGAATCGCAGCCCTGTAATCGTACTACTAGTCTGTTACGATACAGACGCAATGAGTGAGCTAGAAAAAACAAGATGTGCTAGCCATACCCGACAAGGCTGAGATTCTACACGGTAATGTCGTCATTACCGTGTATCTAATTTTACTTGGTTCCGTATTGTGAACGTTTTGATGACTCTTATAATTATCATTGACAATAATGGAGACTGTGGCATAAACCTCAAACGCGATTTCGTTATAACGCAGTAGAATAGAGGCCCAGGAGTAGGGGAATAAACTTTTTCAATAATACTAGGTACTTTAAAAGTATTCAAATATTTTATTTTCGACGTGGTCTACGGCAAGGCGGCGATTCGTCGAGAATTTCGTGGTCCGGGTTTCTCTTTTTTTGGGCTTGTTTTTTCTTTCCTTTAAGCTTCATAGCTTTCATTTTCTTATTTTTTCTTTCTTTTTCTGTTCCTTCATGGCCCCTATTATATAGTCTGGATCCCTTATTGCCATTTTTCGGGTAAACCTTGGGTCGATAATTTCTCGCAGTAAACAATCTTTTTTTTACATGTTTTTTATACAAAGTTTTTGGACATGGGAACTAGGCCAACAGCAGCTGATAAATCAGTACGCTGAGTGAATCCACATCCAATGGCCACTGTGCCTGCTACTGCACTAGTATTGAGATCCATTACATCAGTAGGGATATCATTGTTCATTTGAAATGTCATATTGCACATTTTGCACTTAAGTGCATATAGTGAGATGAGCCCACTCCGAGTTTGCGATATAATTTCAACTGCTTGTAACCCGCAATTCAACGGGCCATGGGACGATATTTCTTGCAATTGAGTAAAAAACTGCAATACATTAACTATTCTTCTCCCATACTTTGTTTCATTGCTTTTGTCACTGAAATAGCAGATTAAAAAACATAAGTATACAATCATGTTCATAATTGATTCAAAATTAATTATTACGGCATATAATTAAAGAGCAGATTAAATTGTATTATGTTAATTTGGAGAGGTGGCCCATGTAGTAGACCGGTCAGTATGGGCAAGTCTGAAACTGTAAGATATACAAAGATCTGTTCTTAGGATCCATATCATCGATTTTAGTGACAAGAAAAACTGCATGCCTAGATTTAACAAACACTAGTAGGTACTCAGTTTGGGAAACAAACCCGGAAGTTTTAAAAAGTTAAATTTGCATTATTTCTAATTAGATATCAATTGTGTAGGACTTAAGCAGTAAATGTTACTATGAAATATGTTATCTAAAATGAATAAAATGCATTGTTCACCATATCCTTTAAAGATAAAAAAGATAACAGATAAAAGTTGTTTATTCAGTAAGTAGGCCGCACGGGCACTTTTAAACGTCAAAATTCTACCAGCGGTTCCCAAGAGGAGACCAATGCTGAGAAGAAGCGCCACAAGACTCAACAGTCAGTATTTTTTTTTAATATTGCTTATGACAATGATAGAACTTAACCTAGCATTATATCAACCAATTAATAAAATTTCAAAATATATACATCATGCACAGTTAAGCAGGAAAACGTGTCGAAACTTCTAATAAACACAGGAGCAAATAAATAAAATAATAATAATATTTATACCTACCCATGGCGGTGCAAAACTAAATGAAAAAAAATATTAAATAAAGTTTTGATACATTCTCCTACAGAAACACAGAAACCATGTCCCCAAGACTAGATTGTTAGTAAGCTACGTTATGTATCTAAGTATCAATCTAGTTATGTTACGTTATGTATCTTAGGCCAAGCATTTTTGTCTGTTAGATAATCCTCGACCCTATAGTTTAATTCAATTTAGTAGGTGTTTGAAATGACAACCAACACAAATTCGACACTTAAAGATACAAAACGCAATAGTAAAATCTAACCTAAACGAGTTCAATTTTGTATAAAAAAAATGGCTGTACTTTCAAACACCTACTAAATTAATAAATATCACAGGAAAATGTCACACAAATTGACCTAGTCCCAAACTAAGCTCTAGGCTTGTACTTATGGATACTAGACAACAATAAAGAGAAATATATACCCCCCATGTTGTTGCCGGGTTAGAATAGTGCCACTCCATGTCTTCCTGTGGATGTTGTGAGAGGCGACTAAGGGAATAAAGGCTTGTAGTACTGTTAGGTGATGGGCTTGCGACCTGTCACTAATACACTGGTAAACATCTTAGCCTGACTATGCAAAATGTGGTTAGGTACAGAATTATTAACAAGTTTAGAGTTGTTGGTATTCTGTTGATCTGCCTACCCCACTCTGGGAATAAAGGCGTGACGTTATGTATATATGTAGGTATGTATGTAAATATATACTTAAATACATAGAAAACATCCAAGACTCGTGCTCATCATACAAATGTTTCATAGTAACATTTACTGCTTAACACCTACACAATCAATATTAAAATAGAAATAATGTATGTTTTATTTTCCAAAACTTTTGCTTATGATTCCCAACCAGAGATTTAGTTCTTTTAAATATATGAATGCAGTTTTTCTTGTCAATAAAATCATGTCTTATAGTTTCATACTTGCCCAAACTGACCGATCTACATTGGCCATCCTGTATAGCATGTATATTCACAATATATATTTTTCTTACTGTTCAGAACCATTGGATATATTATCACCATACACTACATCAAAATCATTATCAAAATGACCATGACCAGATGTCGACCTGCAACAATAAAGAGAACTAAATAAATATAATAAATAAATAAATATCAGGGGACAATTTCACACAAATTGACCTAGTCCAAAACTAAGCTCTAGGCTTGTACTATGGGTACTAGACAATGGTAACATACTTAGATAGAGAAATACCTACATAGAAAACAACCAAGACTCAGGAACAAATACTCATGCTCATCACACAAATATTTGCCCTTACCAGGATTTGAACCCAGGACAGCTGGCTTTGGAACTAGTTTAGTAGTTTGTAATAGATCATAGATCAAACAAAACATACAGAAGTTTACAAATCTACCTTTGTATAATGCCAAGTATAAAGAACCATTCATACACTCTAAACTTTCTTTATTATGTTAGACGTACTTAAGAGAAAAAAGTATTAATTTAAAGATGTCTAAAGTATAAGTAAAAACTGGATTATGATTTTCAATATGAATGGTAGAAGGCCTAAAACAAAAATTAAAACTTATATTTATAGTAACTGCCAATCCAAGTATAATAAAAGAGCCAAAAACTCTCATAGTTGGTAAATCAATTATGCTATTCCCAGTTGATACACTGCTGCCCATGTGAAACCTGCAACCATGAGGTCTTTATGTAGGCACGTAAGTAATGTACTTTACTTTTGAAATGCATATTATGGACACTTTGTAAGTACTTACTGTACAGCGGAATCTCGCTGCTGTTTAGCTTGTTGCCCACATCGACCGCGACGTTTCCGAAGCAACTTGATTGAGGCAGAAGGTTTTCTGCCCCGCTTATTCCCCATTTTCACACGTATAAAACACGAAGTTCAATCAAAAGAAATAATTAACACAATTGAAACCAAACAACGCAAAGGACAAAATATAAAAAAAACTACAGTAGCTACTTGTTCGCACGGAATAGTAGAACTAGAACGCAACTGACTGACTCACAACTGAAAGTAGTGACAACTGACCGTAGGAGCAAAACAAAGTTTGAAACATTCAAACTGTCAACCAAGGAAACAAATACATCCAACGATCTGGCAACGCCGCGGCCGGCCGCCACACGCCAACCCAAACCGAGCTCGCAACGTCGCTTTCATTGCTTTGAAGTTTTGAGTACCTAGGTACCTATATACGTAGTTATAACTTTTACGAAATTTTACTGATCCAACGTGAATGCAAGTTCAAATCCATTATATAACACTAAAAACAATTTTTATTCAAATTATTTTAGCTTTTGTTTAAAATAGTTTTGTTTATTTTTTGAGTATTTTAAACTCTTTTTTTTTAGTTTGTATATATTTTTTTTGGCCACATTCAACAAAATGCTTCAAAACGCCTAGTCATAGTTTAAGAGCAAACATTTAGTTGATTGTTTCATTAGGAGCATATATGTTTTGAGTATATAACATGGAAATTCTTATTAAAACTAATAATATTTCAGCTCACGCCACACATTAAGCCTTTAAAAAGAAGTGTGGAAAGTTTGGCAACAGACTAAATCGCCCAGCCGGAATAAAACCAATATAAACTTTTTAAAAACGGTTTATTCAAAGTTGTATATAGAGCTTACTATGAGTAAGATAACTATATAAATGAGCTAGAGCCAAACTTGAGGATATGTGTCTTCAGATTGTTATCATTTAAACCTACCACTTCCTATAGTTTTACCAAGAAATTTATCCGAAAACACCTCGAATTCATAATTTTGCCGTACCCTTCGCCTTAAATTAAACATTATTAATTTAAAACACTTTAAACGTGCTTTTAATTGATACTAATATTAATTATGTAACATAATTTCGCTAAGGACTAGATTAGCTTGAATCTGATTTTCGCGGAGGGGCGATATTTTTGACGCCGAGTGTATTTATGACGTCGACTGTACGGTTAAAATTTTAACGTGAGAAAGTGCCCTTGCGGCCTATATACCTACAATCTTTTATCTTTCTCTTATAGGATAACTTTTAGTAGGGCAAGCAAATAACGCTTGTTTTCATGTTTAACCGTTTGGAAAATTATCAATTTATTTCCAAAGAACAGGCAGGCGTTATTGTTATAAATTGAGATCCATGTCAAAACACTACCGAGTTTAGTTTACGTTGCCTCAATCTCCACCTAATACTGTATATAATATTATTTGTTTTTTTTTTTTTCAATAGTATTTTCAGTCTACGAAGGCGCACTATCGCCTCTGAAATTACAGTTGCACGGTTGCTTCAATCTACGTAAAATTAATGAGTGGGCTAGAAAGTCTAGGTGGAAAACCGTTACATTCATGCAAGAATAAAACAACGATTCAATACATATCTTTATTTTCAGTATTAACATTTAATACGTTTAAATGTCAGCACAATACCATACCTTTTAATGATTCTTAACTAGTACACGGCATTGTACATTTGCCACATCTTATATAAAACAGGAATACAATGGGATAAATGCGTAACGGAGTGTTTATAGCACCTACTTACCAAGTATGACATAGACCATTTGCTTATTTTAGCGTCGCTATCGGGACCATTAGACCAGTCGCTTAACAATTTTAATTCGTAACCGTACTTCTTCGGATTGACTGTTTCAGCACCTCTAGACTATAAAGGTTGTATAATAAAATAACCTCGTGAGGCCCACTATAACGGGGAGATTATTGTAAGTGGAAATTGGGATCTACCAACAAGGAGATAAAGTTCAGTTACCTTTGCGCTTAAGCCGTTGAACGCCAACGACCACTAAAGTGGTCATGAGCTGCATAACTTTTAATACCTGTTTGGCGTGTGAGTGACACATTTGTAAAAAAAAACTTTATTATTGAAAAATAGCTTGAAATAAATTGCCTTATGTTCCTCGCGAGGTTAAATTGCCACGAACGCATCATCGAGTTAATTAAAAATAAGTTCGTATATGTCCGTAATAGAAATAGCGCTATACCGAATTATCAAAATCGAAGTACAATTAAATATATAACTTAACCGATTTTCACCTTCCTTTTTTACCTTCCTCTGAATAAAAACTATTCAAATCGGATCATAGCTGCTTACAAAGTAATACGAGGCATTCCATTAATTAATTCCTTTTTAGGATTCCGTACCCGCAGGGTCCAAACGGAACCTATTGCTCTCACTCACGTGTCCGTCTGTTACAGGTTTAACAACCAGACGGTCGAAGCAGTCTTTAAATTGTCACATTACTTATAAGCATTTTGTCGACAAAAAAACCTTACAAATTGCGCCAAATTTTTGACCTACCCCATCGAGTGGGATATCTTTGTTTAAAGCTCTTTGAGTATATAAATACTCTAGACTTCGGTTTAAAAAGTTGGAAAACAAAAGAATGAGAAGCCACGAAAGTCAACAAAATAGAATTCCAATTATTTTTTTCACTTATGGTGATAATGTTCATAATTACGTATATTTTACGAAAATATTCCAATATATATAATTGACGAATCAGATTTTGGTACGAAACCCTAGTGCGACACGAACTTAGCCGGTTCTTTACCGACAATACGGACTACCTAAATATACAGCATGAATAATAATATTTTACTAGAATACCTACCACATTACAGCTAGCAATACAATCATGGCATTTTTCCTAATTAAGTACAAGATATAACACACCCTTATACTACTATAAAAAAGTATAAAATCAATGTATAAAAGACAACCTATAATACTTTATACAGAATAAACATGGCACTAGTTTTATAAAAAAAAAACAGAACAAAACCGATTCTCGTGTAAGTTCATAAACTTATTTTAGAATCACATTTTAACATCTAATACTGCAACAGAATATTTAACGATTGGTGAGCGCTGCACAGCCTAGATTATATTTACGTGTAGATAAATGCTAATTTTAGGAATGCTTAAGTATTAATACAAGTATAACGATACCTAAGGTACTAATTACTACAGGGTACCTATATCATAAGTATAACATGTAGGGAGGCCGACGGATCCTACTAAAACCGTGGTTGAACAAATATAATAAGATTAATAAGTTATTTACTTAACAACGGTATAAATAAGCTTTGGCCCTGCAAATAAACTGGTGTTGAATGTAAGGATACTTCTTTCAAATAATTAACACTATTACAGATATTTAGTTTAGGCGTTCGAACCACAGTTATAGTTACATACACTTCACAACAGTCACAACACCTTTTAAGGAAAAATATCGGCATAGAAGAAATAATAAGGTAAGGTATAAGTACTTATTGCACACTTACACAAAAGATGAAGCACATGATTTATATCTATAGCTAAGTTAAATTTCACTTTTAATAACACACTTCATGACCGACTGTATTTCTTACTCTGATAATGAACTTATTATCAAAAGACGATTGAAATTAGTCCAAACCCGACCAAGCTAATATGACCTATGAAGGAGCTTATGCCCACATACCGTCTCCATCAATATACCAGCTAGTCGGAATTGCATAAGTATACCAAATCTTAATTTGAAACTATTAAAGTGTGTGTGTATATCTTTTGCTGTTGGCTACAAATAAGCATTAAGTACCTCTTTAAAATTAATGATCATCGGATATTTATTATTTACTTATTTATTTCATCCTTATTGCACAGAAACGAGTACAAATGGCAGACCTAACGCCTAATGGCATTCTCTACCAGTCGACCAAATAACCAATCAGAAATGTACATTTGCATTTTGAAATCACTACAATATTGTTAAGATTATAAGAATGCTACCTCAATTGCTATACTATACTATACAAAAGCATAGAACGATTACAATGTGAATCGTTTAAATAGGTTATTCTACCGTAACTCCTAACTTTGATTCTAAAAGTAGGCCCTTTGGCAAGAAAATGCTGGATCATCGTCATTATTTTTTAATCTAAAATCAGATGATTAATGGCCTTGATTACGAGTTTTATTAAAATACGACGTTATCACATTATTACATAAAAAGTGACTTACACATACCTCACTACTCATACAAATAAAAAGTCAAAGTGAAGTTGCACAGAGGTTAATTGCTCCTTTTCCAGGCTGCACCAATCTAGATGGTTTAACATAGAATGCGATACAAGGGTCATACACACTCTTAAAAACAATGTTGTCTCTCCTGTGGTCAATACTTAAGAGCTTGTGTGCATATAAGTTGTTGTTATATGCTAGGCCTAAAGCAGTCCTGACAGTGTTTTTGCGGGAATGGGCTTGGCCAGAAAATTAGGCCTTAAAAACGTTAACTTTCGGTATGTCCACAGGAAAGACGGTAACCTAAATCTGTGTATGACCCATATATGCAGATTATTTACATATTAGGAATTAATTTAAGAGCAAGTAACATTTCACGTAAATTCAACTAGATTTGAACCCTAAAATAAGATACTAAGGCTGAAATTGCAACAACCTATGTGGTCAATATACAGCCTCTTCCTGGAAAAGGGTTAATAATTTTTACATCCGTCTCTAAATGATGTGCTACTATGATTTCAACTTCGGAATTTTACCTTTCACGTTTCGGCATAAATAAAAAGAGACTATACTAACGTAACTCCAAAACCTAAATAGATTTTGAGTATCATAGGGAAATCCTCCTTACAATCTTTCTATCTCAAACAACAAATGAGGTGTGTGTTGATCGGAGATCCTATAGTAAAATTACGTACAGCGATATGTGGAATCAACAGCAAAGCGAAGAATTCCTGAGTAGAATGACGAGCTTTTACAATTCCTAAAGTCCAAGATGAAAAAACTTTTGCCACCAAGTGACCATACTTCATTATACCAAGAGGAACTACATACCCGACATGAGGGATTAAAAACCCGACAAGCCGGAGTAAAAATGCATGGGATTGTATATTTCTATCCAGGGCTGAGTTTCAACATGGTAAAAACGATATTACTTTTGACGTGTTTCCGTATTGTCAACGATTTGATAATTCTTAATATAAGAAGAAAACTCTCTCAACGATTTACTTAAAAAAACACGTCAAAAAGCAATTTTGTTTTAACCTATACTCCGTACCATCTGACTTGTCTTATTTAGGAAACACTTTTATAACCTCAAAATGCTTCCTTACATACATACATAGCCATCATTCCCAGAGTGGGGTAGGCGGAGCTACAGAATTACCAACAACTCTAAAAAGACTTGATGCTTCCTATTCGCCTAAAATTACAAAATAGTGAAAAAAAAAATGGTCTCTTGTTGCTTTGATCACCAGAAAACGGCAGTTTAAGCCAAAAACTGCATTCTGAGGTTATAAAAGAGTTTACTAAATAAGACAAGTCAATTGGTATGGACTTCAGTAGATTAGCCTTGTTTAGGTACAAAGAAATATTCCTCCTTGCAGAATACACAGTAATTTTTCCTCATAGACCACCGATTATCAAATTTGGTTATCAAGGAAGGGCACCAAACGATGAATAGGGTGAATACCATTTAGTTGATGTTCCGGGATAAGTCCTGTATCCGGCGCGCGTTGCACTCGCGGCAGTAGAGGTGGTTGTCGAGCGGGTAGCACCCGCGCGCCTCCTGGCGGCTGCACAGCGAGGCGGCGCAGTCCTCGCAGGAGTAGCACGCGATGTGGAAGCTCGCGTCCAGCGCCACGATGCGGACCGTCTCCTCCGCGCCGCCCTCCGGCACGATCGGCTCGCGGCACCGAGCGCAGCGGGGGGCGTATCTAGAATGTGAACGATGATTCGATAGTAACCTTTAAACTGGGCAGTACGCAAAAATTTTAACCCACTCACAACTTAATTCCAATGATCTTCATTTACGTTGTTAATTAACAGGATTACTCGTGGGTTTTCATTTCTCGGTCGACGAACTCGCAAATGGGCGTTCGAAATTAGAACTTTGGATCGCTCCATTCCTTTATTGCAACAGACGAATTTAAAAGTCGATTGGGGATGGTGGATCTTTTAATAGAGTTTTTTATAGTATGATAGAATCGATGAAGTTAAATCCGGTAAAATTATGATTTTCATTGATTTCACCAAACTCATCAAATTTAATTTCATTGAATGCTATTTTCTTCTAAAACCATTATGTTTTCAGAATATCTTAAACATTACTTACGTAGGTTAGGTTAGACTTGTGACTATGAAATAAAACTCATGTGGTCATAAACGAAATGAAAAATCTGCATAATGAATGATACTAATGACATGATCATTGAAAAGTGTTTCAATAAAATAATAAGTACCCGGCAAGCTTGATGTATGATGACAAACTTTATCAATTCATTTTTGTAGATTTTAGGATATTCAATTGTTTGCATAAAAATTGTAGGAGCAAATTATGTTAGGTACAGTAGTTTTAAGTCTAGTTGGTAGTGATTCCGCCTTTGAAGCTAGTGGACCTGGTTTCAAATTATGGTAAGAGCGGATATTTATTTGCATCTTCAGAATAATAGTGACTTATTCAGAAATGTTAATTTTCGAATTAGGTCTCTATAGTAATAAATTTATGACTAATAACTAATAATGACTTGAAGATTGAGCGCTGAAATTTTGAATTGGGTCATTATTGTTCTGAAGCGGCGAATGATTCCTCTTATAAATTGGTGTTTTCTATTTATTTTAGAATGTACTTCTCTATACATATAATAAAGTTTATTGTTGTCTGATAACCATAGTACAAGCCTAGAGCTTAGTTTGGGACTAGGTCAATTTGTGTGAGATGGTCGCCTGTTATTTATTTATTTACCTATCAAAATAAATAAATATCAGGGAACAATTTTCATACAAGTTGACCTATTCCCAAACTAAGCTCTAGGCTTGTACTATGGGTACTAGACAATGATAAACACAATTATACGTATAGAGAAATACATAGAAAACATCCAAGACTCAGGAACAAATATTCGCACTCATCATGCAAATATCTGCCCTTACCAGGATTTGATCCCAGGACTGCAAGCAACAGAGGCCGAGTTGTTACCACCTAAACTAACGTGTCATATTATTAAACAGCCTAAAAGTACTCAAATGTAAATTGGCTAACCTTTTATGGAAGTCTTCAATACAGTGAATTCTATTAATAGCGTCAACAGTGAACGGGATGCCATCAAGACTCTTCTGACAAACTACACACATGAAGCATCCCGGGTGGTAGGGCTTGCCGGTGGCCCGCAATATGCGGTCCAGGATAGGATCTCCACAGACACAGCATTTCTCCAATGTGCCCAGATAGTCTCTCTCGCAGAGTGCCTTGCCTTGTACTGCGTAGAATGGTCGACCCTGGAATGTTATTAGTATTTTGTTAAATTAATGGCGATAATTATGTTGTTAATGATGTAAGAAGATAAACAAAATCAGACTACATAAAACGTTAATCATTAGGAATAGCTGAACATGTAATCAAACCAATTTACCACTATTATTCTGTAATCACGTACTTTTGCAGATAGGCAAATATTTCAAATATCTAACCTGGCTGTACAAACTCATGACAAGCCGTTTTGCTGAGCTCTGAGCTGAAAATTACCATGACTCGGACATAGCAAGACAAGACAAGACAAGATTGGAACATACACGCTTGCTCTTGGGCTGTCTCTGAGTGTCTCAATGAGTGTGTAGTATGTACAGCCAGCATAATCAAATCGTAACAGTTTGTTTTTATCTTGGCCATTTTCTTAGATTATGTTGATATTTATGATTAAAAAGCTTTATGCATGTTTATAATTAGGCTGCTAAAATTATATCCCTTCATTTAATGTGGTAGTCAGGTATCAAAACCAAAATAACAGTGTTTTCCAAACTTTATAAAAATTGCATCATATCAGAAACATGCGCAAAGAAACAGTTAATTTTAACCTGTAAATTGATGCTGCACTGCTGGCAACAGAAGCACTTAATATGATATATCCTCTCCATAGCTGTGCACCCCGTTGTCTCCCCCATGATCTTCCCTCCGCACCGGTAGCAATTTCCACAATATAACTCATCTGGCTGTGGAATTTGCTCTGTAGCACTACTGACATAACCACCATAAAGGGATGTTCCCGATAACTGACTACAAGGTCTTGGGTTGATCGGTTCATACAGAGATTCATATGTAGAAGAAGTCTGAGAGCCTCCATAGGTCGAGAAGTCCTGAGCGTTCACTGAAGCTGAAGAAGGAGGATACGCGGAGCCAGGGTGCCGGAGTTCACTATAGTTAGACTGGGCACCAACATCACTAACTCTAGACACTTCTGATCTCGCGTCTCTATCGCCGTATATGCTCTCCGCCGGACGCTGCATTGGAATGTTGGAATAAACATGATTAGTGCCCCCAGGAGGTAAAACATTACTGTATAAAAACACATCGCCGCTCTTCGCGCGGGCAGTATTCCTCACGATACAACTCTTCACCGGCACGAGATTAGAGTATGTCGAGCTCGTCCGACTCCCATACTCCAGCCGCGAGGAGTACGAAGGTTCGCAGGCCGACTTCACCATACAACTCTGAGGTATTTGCGGTTGGGGCGCCTTATTTTTTTTGGGTGGAATCGAGGGTTTCAGTTTTGCAGCATTTATATCGTCTTGCAATTTTGCGTCCAACTCGTTAGCATATATCCGTAAGTCGGCTAATTGCTTGTCAAGAGTATTCATTTTTAAAACTTAATCGCTATAGAGTCAGGATTTTATTATTTTTCTTGGTCTAAAAATCGTTACCTCCCATAAAACAGTCCGAAACTGACAGTCCTTAATGTTGCCAACTGTCAGCAAAGCAAATTCAATTATGAATAGTGATGTAAAAAAGACAACGATGAAATAAACGACCGGTTTCCAAATATTGTTATAATATTTTTATTCAATCCACGGTGTCTCGCCCCACTACTTAATTTTTCATACATTGATACAACTATGAAAAGTTAATTTGACTTGCGGGGCGTGCCGTCGTGGATTGAAAACACTATGATATTCCTATTTTTACCCACGACGGAACAGACACGGTACATATATATGCGTTTGAGGTTTTAGACATACCTTCTAATCTGTGTTTAAGGTGAGAGGTTATTTGTTTGTGTGACCACTCAAATTTTGCCAAGTATCTCAAAAACGTTTCTACTGATTTAGATGCCTTTTTTTAGGGTTCCGTAGCCAAATGGCAAAAAACGGAACCCTTATGGATTCGTCATGTCTGTCTGTCTGTCTGTCCATCCGTATGTCGAAACCTGAAACTGTTGAAACTTAGTAAGTAGATGTATTCTGTGAACCACATTAAGATTTTGACGCAAAAATAGAAAAAAACCAATAAATTTTGGGGGTTTGCCGTACTTAGAACTAAAACTCATATATTTTTTTTCATCTAACCCATACGCGTGTCTATCGATAGGTCTTCAAAAATGATATTGAGGTTTCTAATACATTTTTTTTGCGCGAGAGACCCTTCCAAAAGGTTAAATGCGTGTGGGGACACCGTAACTTCTAAAATAAGAGAATGATAAAACTAAAAAGTATATGATATACATTACCGAACGAGATAAATCGACTTATGTCATAAATCGACTTACTGCTATCGAACCCTTCATGGGCGAGTCCGACTCGCACTTGGCCGCTTTTTTACGTTTGAAACCGGATGACTTAATCACGAGTGTTCTTAGCTAAGTTTGAAGAAAATCCGTTAAGCCGTTTAAACGTTATGAGTCCTTCATTATCTTTCAAAGAGTTCATCCCAATGATATACCTACTGTAAAAGACACTAATAATCTACATTTGATAATGACCAAAAATACTAACATATTTGCCATCGCGGAGTTTTCTTAAAGATTATAATATAATATTATATTATAATCATTAAAATAATTAAACATTTTAATTATGTAGGTGCTTAACATTAAGGCCATCATCATGTCCAAATTGTTATGGCAAATGCCTTTAGGATGAAAAACACTATGGCAATATATTGGCCTAAGTAATAATTGTTAACATTATTAGTAGACTTCATGTATAACTAAAATAAAAATGGTTTATTAAAGTAAGAATACTAAATGCTAAGCTTTGAGTAAATTAAATAAGTTAACCGAGGTAGTAGTATTGTAGTGCTGTTAGGCGATGGGCTTGCAACCTGTCACTAATACACTGGTAAACATCTTAGCCTACTTCTGCAAAATGTGGTTACAGAATTATCAACAAGTCTTTTTAGGTTTGTTGTTATGTCTGTAGCTCTGCCTACCCCACTCTGGGAATTAAGGCGTGATGTTATGTATGTATGTATATTCATATTATATTCATATTCATTTATTTGCATAACCATGGTATTACAAGGTGGTCTTAAAAAATAAAAGTACATACATGGACCCTACTAGGGCATCGCAAATTGTTTAAAAACTAAGTACAATTATAAAAGAAATGGTTTGAGAATTACTATCTAATATTGCGTTCTCTTATTAATTATTCTGTATCTATTATAATTCTATTTTCTTATTTACTTTATTTTTTTTTATTTACTTTCTGCAATGTTTTAGGCACGTAAGAAAAATAAACGAACACAATTTATATCAAACTTTAAAAAAATGTACGTTTGACTTCCAATTAGTTGTTATCGAGCTTGTTAATATTTAATTGAGCTGTAACCATCATAAAACAAAACGGGTAAAAACTATTACATAGTTTAGATGCAAACGCGATACGCGTGTAAACGCGTTGAAAAATGTTTTCCTTTTTTAAACAGAAATGCTTAACAATTTTACTTTTTCAGGTAAGGGGTGAAATAAAATAACTTCAAAATGTATTTTTTACTTAACGCATGTACACTTTTTCAGTTTTTACTAGTGAGGTCCGATTTCGACGATGAATTAGGTATGTACTTAAAAAAACTAAATGGAATAGTTCAAATTTATAATGTTCTTAATGCTTCGCGGGTTTTTCATAATTATCTATATAGAACTTACATTATGTAACCGGCAATAAAAAATAGGGTAATGGCACCAGTCTAAGACTCTTACATACCTTTAGCTGATAGACACACTTAATCACTGATGCCATCGCCCTATGGCAAATAAATAAAATCAATAAACATAATTTGTATTTTAAAAAGGTATTTCAGATTCAGCTACCACAGAGCAAACTGAAGAAGAGGTATATTTGTACGTTTTTACTTGAGTTTTTGTTTTACCTACTATTTATTTACACAGCTTAAATATTTTTCAGTGGCACATGGATTTTATGCCGGTAAATATGATCAAATATATATTTAAACACGTCTTCAAATGAAATTAACTACTGAAGTGTTAACTTGTCTTGGCTATTAAATTCACGCGGATGTTATAAATGAACATTTAAAAATGTATGATGTTTATTTAAGTCTTGTCTGAGCAACAGAAATATTATATTAGTTAGAAGCGGAAACTGTTTTGGCTGTTTTTGCCTGTTTGTTTCTCAATAAATAACAAAATGCATAATCTTTCTTCTTAACTTTTTAACTTAACGCAGCTAATGTTAACCAACATTACCGCGTACAAAACACATTTGAGGGCGTTTATTCTCAACTCGTTAGCTCGACTCACTTCTCCTTCGTTTTTTTTTGTGAACGGCTCTGATGAATTCAATTATGTTGATTAATTTCAAAGTTGATGATAAAGCATATGAGTCACGTAATCATACAAAAGGCCAGCAAGTCCGCCAGGTTGCAAATTTATGTCAGCTTTTCAATCAGTTAAATGTCTGTAGACCGGCTACCTTCCGGACAGCGTGTACCGTGAGTTGGCGTGGTACGGCATCCTGCAGATTCAGCCCCTGCCTCACAGCTCTAAGCACAAAGTGGCGGCTCAACTGATCTGGCAACACACTTTGGGACGGCCCCACGTCATAATGGAAAATCCACCCCAGGTGAGTTCATTGTCATAGATGAGGTAGTCTGAAGCACTATACCAAGACTAAGTGACAATACATACCTAGTATTAATAGTTGCGAAAAACAACAGTTAGGGCTGTTAATGTTGCAGTGTGTAGGGGTTCGGATCAACTATAGTCGGTAGTGGCAGATAAAACCTCGCTTAAGTACAGCACAGCAGAGTAGGTAGTTTGGTAGTTATTTCTTCCACTCTTTACTTATTTATTATGCTATTGAGAGAAAGAAACAGACACAATGTGATTACGGATTTGGTTTTCTTTACAGGGGGGCGATTTTTGAAGCTCACCGACAAAAAAATACTAACTTTGAAATTAATTTGTGCAGCGATTTAATTTACGAGCGGACCCACTTTTTGGGTTTGATATCATTATGCCTTTATCATATTCCCTCATTTCCCTCTCTTTGCCCTGTGTTGAATTTTAGTATAGTAGTTCGAGAAAAAATCCTTTTTGCAGTCTACTCAATCGGCGGGTACAGTGAGCCGTCAGATTCTAGCAGAGGACGCGGCGAAGTGGTCCCGCGAGCAGCGAGCTGCCCAAGAAGTCTTGATGGAGAACATCAAGAGCGGAGGCAACGGGCTCAGTGTGAGAACCGTCGTTAGTGCCAAGAATAGAACTCAATATATTATTCAGAATGGTACGATATAATAAAGATACATATAAAAGATGTTTATACAGTACGTACCGGTACTGGGCACGGGCCCTTTAAAAGTTCAAAGAAGACCACTGCTGAGAAAATACGGCATAAGTATAAATCAAGAGTCAGACATTCTCTTGTCATTTACGGCCGGACCCGATATTTAAACCGCGGACAGATAAGCCTTACTTCGGATTAAAATTTGACACATTTTGTATGGGCAAATGTCAAATTTCAACCCGAAGTAAGCCTTATCTATCCGCGCGCCGCGGTTTGAATATATGGTTCGGCCGTTAGTACATAGTGTAGGCAACCAACTTTCATCATTGTATGTTTAAAATTTCATTGCGAAGATGAAACTCCATGATATCGCAATGGTTGTGTTTGAAAATTACTACTACTTTTTAAAGGTAGCTTTTCACATTATATGAAAATACTTTCACAGATTTAAAATTGTAAGCCACCACAATCCTATTATGCTGATATAATTTATATATTTGCGTATTATTTACTTTGTGCGAAAAGGTTGCAGGGTGGCTTACTATACGAAATTCGTAACGTTTAATCAACTTCACCACTACCCTTGTAAGTACTTGTTTCTGTTTGGCCTAACGATTCGCTGGTAGAGAATCCATTAAGGTATTAAGTTCACCATTTTCGTCAGAGTTTAAATAAATAAACAAACGTCAAAGCTTCAAACTCTGATTCCAGAACTCATGCTATTTCGATTTGACGCTTTAAGAATATGTTTTTTTAGACTTAGCTGATGATGTAACTCAAACCATTTGTAGCAAACTTCTACAAATGTCCGGACGGCTCGGAGCCCGACATCGACGATTACCGTATGCAGGCGAACATGCACGAGCGGAAGTGCACCTTCGGCAAGGAATCTATTCCGGTAACCCAATTAACTTATGTACAACACTATTCAAGCCTTGCTTTGTTCGTTAGTCATGTGTAGTTTAGAAGTCATTTTACTTGAGTCCCACGGCAACTTAATATTTCTTTAGAAACGATATCCTATATTTAAAGCCGGCGTTAGGGACCAACATAATTTTAAATATGATCATATCAAGGAATTCATAGGTTCTTGAGTCAATAGCATTTAGGTACCCAAAATACTTGTACCTAGGTACATTACTAACAGTCGCGTATGCATTTTGGAAGAACATTGTATCAAGTTTTGTTAAGCATATATGTATATTTGTAACGTAAATATTGTTTTAATAAAATTAATTCAACTTTTTTTGTATTTGTTCGTTAACATACTGTCATAATTTTGTTGTAGGTCGCAATTGATCCGTGTATCGAAGCTGAGACAGCCCCCATCGAGTGGTCATTCCACGAAGGCTGGATGTTCTGCCTCGGAAATGGGGAAAGAGAGAACAACTACTTCAGGAACGGGACTTTGGATTGTGGGAATAAAACCAAGGTAAATATATAACAACTTTAATCTGAATGTGACTGCGAGGCAATCGTCAAACTTGATGAAATAACACACCACATATTGTAGATGGACCACATGCATATTCCCAAAACTGCGTTCTGCACATTTACAACGATTTTAACGACACGTTAGCCTATAATGCCCGGCCGTTGGAAGTAAATCCTGACACCTGTCATTCCAGTACAAATAGGCTACTTGCCTCATATTAAATTTGGCTTAATAAATTAATATTTTCTGTAGTATTAGACTTAAGAAACCAATATTTATCGATTTCAGATATTAAAAGTGTAAGATGGCTACGTATTTTTTATTTAAAATTGTTCATTTTTATTTTTTAATTTGAACTCTGAAAACGCTGTCGGACTTGTTGTGACGTCATAGGACTCTAAGCAAACTTCATGTCGGTTCTTATACGAGTGAAATTCGCAATGGTATATTCTGTATTCTGTGCTGTGACATGACATTGACATTTATGACTCATGGACTTTGAGGTTGTGTTATGATCGTAGTCGTTTTAACATTAGTAAAAACCTAATCTGTGTATTATTGTTACTGCTTTCTAGTTTTATTGATAAGAGCAATCATGGATGTTGGATTCGTGAATGCAGATAGCACAAACTTACCAAGAATCGACACATTGATGGTCGGTAATTTTTTTGCCTTGAATCCAGATTTCTGCTCTGCCGAGTTTATTATTATTGAAGATAAAAGTTTTTGTAGAAACTGAATAACTTATTAAGTAAATACTAACATCAAAGTGATCTTCGCAAAAAAACAAAAATTGTTTCAGTCGATAAAGTCAGGATCCTTTTTAGCAAGTTTTAGCCATGTATTTCGCATATTTATTTCACTGGGCATTCTAATCCATAATTTCCCTGGGGTTGTAATTGATGCGTTCTTGCATTCTCGGAATATACAATAACGTTAATTACTATATTTTCCATGTAAACTGGTGGAAGTCATGGTTTTTATTAATAAAAGTATCGAGGTTTCGAAAATGATAAATTGTTTATCTATATGTCAATTGCTCTCGTCAAATGTCAAATGTTTGTTTTCGGCCCGTATGACGTCACAGCACAGATAATCTATAGACTAATATGGCTGTAAGCGTTTTCGCCTGTTAACGAAAACTAAACCTTTAAAATAAAGTTTTGCGGTTTTGTAGGTCCTAAAAAAATATGGGAATATTTTTTTTCATCTAATCGGACAATAATTAATAACTTGAGACCTACTTTAAAACAGAGTCAACTAGCCTATTATAACTTCTTATCGGCCAGGAAATATAGTTGGTAGTGACCCTACCTTCGAAGCTTGTGGTCCCGTGTTCAAATCCCGGTAAGGGCGGATATTTGTGTGATGAACGCTAGTATTTGTTCCCGATTCTGGGATATTTTCTATGTAAAGTATGTATTTCTCTGAACAATTTCATTTGTCTAGTGCTTTGTTAAGAGCTTTGTTAAAATCATAAATCTTTATTGTGTGTTTGGCGTTTGAGTATAGGGTTGTTATAATTATTATGAGGGCGCCGAGCGTCCAGTGGCGCTCTCATTACTTTTATTGTGTTTTCTAATAAACTAAAGTATTATCTTTGAATCGAAGAGCTATTTTTTGGCAGGTGGCACTAGACGAGTTCCTAGATCTGTGCGCGATTGACTACAACATCGTCATCACGTTCGACTACTTCGGGGACGAGCCTCGTAAGGACATGATGCACAACGCAACACTGTGTACTACCTGGGATCCCTGTAGGCTGTCTTATCTGTATAGACTTGAGGTAAGGGTTGCCAGGAAGGCTAGCAAAAGTTGTCCGCGACTTGTTTGACGCTCGGATCTCCCTATCTGTGAAGACTGTAAAGATAGAGATACACTGAACGATAAGTGAGAAATTACAACTTTTGGTAGGCCGTACAGAATAATCTCTTCAATAATCAATAATCTCTTTGGGTGGACTACCGTTCCTTGTAACATTGACTATAGCTGCGTGTAAGCCATATTTATTTATTTGATTTTTAGCCGCCTCCAGCAGAAATGGCGCCGATGTTCCCAACGACTACGGAGAACCCTTGCGATACCACCATTTGTCCGGAGTGTTTGGAAGACGCCACCGTGGACACCGGAGTACAGATTGAGAGTAAGTCGCATTTTCAAACAAATTGTTATTGGATTGTTATTTTTACAACGGCAACATTAAGCAATTTTCGCCCAATAATTGTTCATAAAAATGGTGTGATGGTCCCAGCGCCACTGGCTAGTCGGGGTCTATTGCTATCCCTTTTTCTCTAGACGCGTAACTAATTTGCAAGTAAGTGACTAGCGATCAGAAGTTCGAATTTCTGAATTCAAAGTAGGGCGTCAGTTTCTCCTTAAATCGCGTCAAGGATTATTTTTCCGAGATGATGATGATGCTTTTGGACTATTTAACGTTAAAATATTGCATTTTTAATGATTTTCAGGGCCCTGTTTTTTAAAGCTACAAATTACAAGCGGAAGTCTTTTTCTAACTCCTTTTGCTAGAAAGAGATTTCCGTATGCAATTTGTAACATGTAGCTTAATAAAACGGCCAGAAATTCCGTATGTAGTGGTAACATTTTAATTTTAATTATTTTGTTGCAGTCTTGGACGATGATATTAAATAATATGAAAATAAATTTATTTGACCACCAATTAAAAATATTTTAATGAAGATTTCGTTTTAATTTATATATTTGTATTTCATTAAATAGTTGGAAATTCCAACTATTTCACGTAGATTTTTGTCTCACTTATGGTTTGCCTTATGTTCTGGTTCTGGGCAATTGTAATGATGGAACGAGTCAATAAATACCAGACTGAAAACGTACCTATTCTTATGGTCCGTTATCCAATACCTATACCCTAAACAGTGAATTTAAAAGTTCTAAGCTACGAACTTTATTGTTTAATTTTGTCGTAACGCGTACGGGATCATTACTATTATTGATAATTTTTAAGGTTCCGTAGTCAAACTAGGAAGGTAACCCTTATAGTTCGCCATGTCCGTCCGTCCGTCCATCCGCAGCCTAGCGCAGAGACTCTTAGTAGTAGAAAGGTATAATTTGGCATGAATATACATATGATATTAGTCACGTCAACAAAGTGGTACAATAAAATGCTGAAAAATAAAATAGGGTACCTCCCCTACATGTAACGTGGGAGTGTATTTTTTTTCTTGTCTACCCCATAGTGTAGGGTGTCGTTGGCTAGGTCTTTCAAAAATACTGTGAGTTGGTGAAAACAAATTTTCGATCAAGGGATCCGTTTATGAAATATTAAGCTTTGAAGCGCTAATTTTTGTTAGTCAAGTATTCCCCCCTCACCTACACCTAGGTACGCCAAAACTATTTTAAACTAAAATTCTGAAAAAATACTTAAATGAAAGCGCATATAAAGAATTTAAAAGGATAACTATCATGACTAAGTAGACATCATTGGTTCTTGAGATACAGGCGATTAAAGTGTTTACACCTAATAAAATTATTTAAGACGGCACCAAATGACTTTAAATAGAAAATTAGTTATTAATTGTTTATTTTATGTTTATAGTAAGTACTTAACGACTTCGGAACCCTACACTGAGCATGGTCCGACATGCTCTTGCCCGGTTTTTCTTGTTGTTATGGCTTTTGCTGCAGGGCACTCGGCCAAAATCGTTAAGGCAGTAAAGTAACATCACTCGATGTTTTGTCATGTGTCACTGTCACTATCGTAAACCACAGATGGAAAGGGCGGGAAACTTCGTATACGGCGGACGCGGTTTTTTCACCTTGATTTTAAAATTTAATATTTTAAGTGAAAAAGGATTGGTTTTTTGTATTTATTGTATATATTTAAAGTGATTTTAGTATAGTTTTTGTAATTAGCTGTATATATAGGTAAGTTTTCATATATTTATCAAAAATTTAATATATTGCTATGGGGGATCATCCCCCTGACCCTGGAGGGACAGTAACTCTCCCTCCAGGGCCAGATGACGTTCCATCTAAGATGGATTATTTAATAGCGGCGGTTGAGTCATCCATGGACACGGACACGTCCGTTTCCAATATTGACAATAAACTTAAAAGAAAGTTATTACCACGGGTTTGCACGACGTGCAATAAAAAGAAAAAGAACAGCAAAGATGGTAAGGCCACTCTTAATAGTTGTAATTGTGAAATTAACATACAAAAGAACACAAATTTGAATCCCCCTATGTCAGATATGATCCCCTCTTCGGAACCCGCAATGCCTACTCTCAATTCTTCTTCTCCTCGGGTGCCCATTGGTCGTGCTCGATATCAGGAAACAGATTTAGCGCCATATGTAATTCATATTCAAAAAGAAGGCAGCACCGACGGCACAACACTTCATCCGGTTACTTTCGGTAGATTTTTAAAAAATAATAATATTAAGGGTATTGAAAACGGAAGTTTAAAACGTGTGGGTCGAAACCGAATAACCTTAGCATTCGCTAACTACACCGACGCCAACCACTTTTTAACGCACCCAAATCTGGAACCGGAAAAATATAAAGCATTTATTCCAACATTTAATGTCACACGCATGGGTGTTGTGAAAGGCGTCCCTAATGACTGGTCTGAGGAAGAGGTGCTGGCATCTATAAGTTTGCCACTCGGTTGTGGACCTGTCATTAAAATTAGGCGGATGAAAAGAAAAATTATTGTTAACAATAGCAGTCAATTTATTAACACCGGAACTGTAATTGTTACATTTGACGGACAAGTACTACCTACCCGGGTTTATATGTACTATACTGCTTTACCAGTTGAGCTTTACATTTATCCTACTGTGCAATGTTATAACTGTTGTCGATATGGACATGTTAAGAACCAATGTAGATCAGTGCCCAGATGTTACAAATGTGGCCAAGGTCACTCTGGTGACAACTGTGACATTGAAGAGGAGGAATTCAGGTGTTGTTTGTGCAAAGGATCTCATCAAGCAATTAGCAAATCATGTTTAGAATATAATAGACAAAAAGGAATTAAAGAGACCATGAGCAAAAGTTGTATTTCATATATGGAGGCAATTAAAATGCATCCTCCTGTGTCTAGAGCATCATATGCCGAAGCCTTGCTTGCAACACCAACTTCACCCTCAAATTCGCATATCATACAACATAGTCCACAAAAGCCGAGACCAATTCCAAATTATATTGCACCTCAATCACACAGAAAAACTGTATTTTTGAAACCACACACACCCCCAAAACTTTCCAAAGGGTATGATCGCTCTGCCCATTTTGAAATAATTAGGGAACCAGTGCTTCCTAAGGGTAAGCCTGTTTTTAAAAATAATAATGAAAACAACCTGAGCACTGCAGAAATTATTAAAATTATTATTCAATTACTTACTCAATCTAACACAATTTCACCGTCCAACGCTGCCGCAGTTATTGACGCACTATATTTAATTCCTAGTAACACTAATAATGGATCAGGGGGCTCTCTTGGTTCAGTGGAATTGTCTTAGTCTTAACAGTAGGAAACAAGATCTAATACATGTAATTAATAAATATGATCCTTTTATCATATGTCTCCAAGAGACATGGTTAAAAAAGGATTCATTGTTTAAAATTCCTGGCTATTCCTGTTTTAGAGAAGACAGGAATGATGGCTATGGAGGAGTAGCTATTCTGGTTAATAACTCTTTAACCTTTTCATCTGTCACACTCCCCATCCATGGTGACAATTTGTCTGCTATTGCAGTCATTGTAAATAGTATTTGTTATGTTTCAATATATTTTTCTCGCCCTAATAATGACATATTCAATGAAATTAAGCAAATTTTTAATGTTTTGCCAAAACCATTTGTATGTTTAGGAGATTTTAATTCACATCATCAATTGTGGGGTTGTGCTTCATCAACCTATTATGGAGAACAACTTCTGGAGTTAATTAGCTCCCATAACTTATGTATCTTGAATACTGGGTCACCAACACGGCTAGCACGAACTCCAAGTGCACCTGATTTATCCATTTGTACTCCTGATCTTGCTTCTTCTTTGTCCTGGTCAACTGCAAAATCCACATATGGTAGTGATCACTATCCCATTGTTATAACTTTTCCATTTACAAAACCCCCAAAACATGTAAGACAACCACGTATAAAACATAAACTAACAGATGCTAAGTGGAGTTCATATAGAGAAGTGGTTAAACAAAAAGTACAAAATTTACCAGAAATAGGCAATTCAAATATATTACATTGCTCACAATCTTTAGCAACAGCATTGATAGAAGCTGCAAATGAAATCTTTCCCTTAAAAAGTTGTGGTGTAAGATATATTCCATCACCACCATGGTGGGACTCTGAATGCACCACTGCAGTCAAAGAAAGAAAGGCAGCAGAGAAGCAATATTGTCAGAACATGACTGATGGCAACTTTGATTATTATTTACAAATTGCTAACTCTACTAAGGAGTTACTTAGGAAGAAAAAGTTTGAAGGATGGCGTAGTTTCTGTAAATCATTAAACCCTAATGTGTCACCATCAATTGTTTGGCAAAATATTAGAAAGTTTAGATCTGCATTTAATGACTCAAATCAAAATAAAATATCCCCAGTGCTAGCGGAACAAGTTATGGATCGTTTAGCGCCTCCCTATGTACCTGAGGCTCTTATTGCTCCACTATGCAATAATAATAGTTATGTAGATTTAAATTTACCATTTACCCTTCAGGAATTGAAGGGCGTTCTATCATTGACCAAAGATACCGCTCCAGGTGAAGATGGGATTCCTTATTCTTTTCTATCACATCTTGACGATAATAGCCTCGGTTATTATCTATCTTTGATCAACAATGTTATGATTTCGGGTAACATTCCCCTAACATGGAGAACTCAAACGTTGATTTTATTGCAAAAACCTAATAAACCGAGTTCGGACCCGACATCATATAGACCCATAGCGCTGTCATCTGTGTTAGCTAAAACTGCCGAACATTTAATAAAAATTCGTTTGGAATGGTTTTTAGAACGTAATAAATTGTTATCAAATAATCAGTTCGGTTTTAGGAAAGGTAAATGTACTATTGACAGTTTGAGCATATTTACCACAGATATAAGACTTAGTTTTTCAAATAATGATTCCCTGATAGCTGCCTTCCTAGATATAAATGCTGCTTATGATAATGTCAACATTTCCATTCTGAAAAACAAATTGATAAAATTGAATATCCCTAACTTATTAATTAATTTTATTGTAAATATGTTGTACGAAAGATATATAAAGTACCCATTAGACCAGTCTCAAAATGAATTTATTCATAGAACTGTATGGAAAGGTTTGCCACAAGGCTCTGTTTTGAGCCCCATACTGTATAATATTTACACGTATGATTTAGAATTTTCGGTAAATAGACACGTAAATGTTCTCCAATATGCGGATGATTTACTTTTATATGTTTCTGGTCGATCTATAGCCAACATTAGTGAGTCATTATCTTTAGCATTGAACGAATTAAAGTATTGGTTGAACAATAATGCTTTAGATTTATCACCGTCTAAAAGTTCTGTTGTAGTTTTCTCTAGAAAGCGAATTCTGCCATCTATTCATGTTAAATACAATGGCTTTTTACTACCAATTAAAGAATAAGCAAAATTTTTAGGAGTAATATTAGACTCTAAACTTACTGGTATACCTCACTTTGAACATGTATCATTAAGATGTGAACGAAATTTAAATATTTTAAGATGTCTCACAGGCGTCTGGTGGGGCACTCATCCTTTCACAATGAGACTGTTATATAATGCTTTGATTAGGAGTGTATTAGATTATGGTACTTTCTTATTACATCCCGGTGGTAAAAGCGCAGCTAAAAAGTTGGATTCCGTCCAGTCCAAGGCCTTAAGATTAGTAACTGGCGCGATGAAATCGAGTCCAATCAATTGTCTCCAGGTTGAATGCTGTGATCCACCTCTAAGCTTGAGAAGACAGTTCCTTTGTGATAAATTTTTTTTTCGTACTTTACAGCTAAATTCACATCCGTTATTTCTAAAGGTTAGTCAACTATCACAAGATATTGACACCTGTAATTATTGGACCCATAAAGTTCCTCCATGTTTAGTAAAAAGTCATAGAAAATTTAAAAGTTTGGAAGCATCTACCTATCGAAGTGATATTCTCCCTTTATATCAACACAACTACAATAGTCTTATTTCGGTTCCACAAGTTAAATTTGATTTAGGGTTGTCAAAGAATGACATCAACCCAAAACTTGAATTTATTAACATTATTAATAATGAATGGTCTGACTGGCACTGTATATATACGGATGCCTCTAAACATGCAGATAAAAGTCGTGTTGGCGTTGGGGTGTACCATTTGCAATATAAAGGAATTCAACTAATTAAATTTCCTCCCGAAACATCTGTTTATACCGGCGAATGTTACGGTTTGCTCAAAGCAATTGAATATATCCTTATGTTGAAAATACCAAAAACAATTATTTTCTCTGACTCGCGCAGCTCCTTGGAAGCTATTATGAGGTTTCCGTTTAAGTCTCATAAACAATCTCCAACTGTTTTTGAAGTTCGTAATCTTTTATATAAGTGTTCATTGAAGGGTTGTGATGTCGTGTTGGCTTGGGTGCCCAGTCATGTGGGCATTCCTGGGAACGAAAGGGCCGACCAACTGGCAAATGAGGCTATACGCTCAGGGGATACTGTGCCTTACTTTAATTATTGTCATGATTTAGTTAACATGGCCAAAGTATATTTATATGAAGAGTGGAATCGTCTTTGGAATAGTGGGACATCAACGGGCAAAAGTTACAGAAAAATTCAGACTTCAATTCCGGTGAAGCCGTGGTTTCACAAAATGGTATTCTCCAAAGCTACTACATCTATTCTGTGTAGAATGCGTTTGGGTCACGTTTGTACCCCAGCGCATTTGCATAGAGTGAATGTTGTGTCGGACCCCAATTGCTCCTGCGGGGAGTACGGGGATCTGAACCACGTTTTCTTTGGATGTAGATTGTACGAACGGTCTACTTTCTTTTCAAGTCTTCAGGCTTTGCGCATACCTTTCCCAACATCCATAACTTGTTTATTATGTACAAATTCTTATGATATATATAAAACTTTATCTGTATTTATAGAAAAAAATGATATCAAAATATAAGTATTATATACCTATTCCAGAAAACCCAATCCTTTATTTTCCAAATTTCCGTTCCTTCAGTTGTCTGAAGACAATATCCTGTTTCCCTAACTTTAATCCTCCTAGTACATGACATTGGCTAATCCTTGCAAAGCCATAAAAAAAAAAAAAAAAAAAAAAAAAAAAAACCACAGATGTGTGTCGTAAGACTCGTAAGACATACACAATTACACATTATTTAATCTGTTGATTGCCGTAACGTAAACATGCCATGCCATGCAGAGTTGCTACTCCTTTTTGTGAATAATTGTGAACCTTAACGCTCTAGGTTAATTTAAATATTTTAAAAAATTCGTAGATTAAATTAGAGAGTATTACAGTACTACTGTAATTTTGTTATGTTAGATGAATGCACTTTTGCACTTTTTCCTGTTACAAAAGCGACTTCAGTGACTTGGGATTTCCAACCAAACAATTTTAAACATGGTGATGTCATACGATTTTTGGAATACATTGCATGAAAGAGCAAATACTGCAGTTGTGAGTTTGCCGGCGTTCAAAGAACCTGGTATAAAATTAGAGTTTGGGAGCTGTGAAGTAAGTTTTTTAAATACTTTGAGTCGAATATAGCTTTGATTTTTGTTGATATTTATTGATGTGTGACTTTGCAGGATATTGAGACAGTTTATAAGGACAAAGAGCCTCCCTTGCCATTTGCTCGTTCCGAGATATACAATGCGGATATACTGAGTTGGCGCCGCCTCACTGCAGCTGATGAAAGTTGCAAAGCCGTTTACGAAGTAACATTTGATGTTAAAGTGAGTTTCCGCTGTACTATGAGATATTTAAGGGACGCTTACCTCGTTCCTTTTTCAAACTTGTGTTTGAAAAATCATAACCAAACTTCGGTAACTATTGTCAGGCACTGCACTTTCAGGGTTGGTACTAAATGGTTATGTTAACCGAATTATTAAACATGTCATTTTATCCTAAATATCTGTCAGATAAATACTTGCTAAAAAAACAGTCTTCTGCAGAGAAAAGTTTCTATGAAGGGGTGGCTATGTTTCTCTGCAGCTGACCATACCTCCTACAAATAAAGATATCATTTGTTGACCTGTAATCAAATATTGGGAAACAAATTGTATGGTGTTACTCAAGAACTACGAAGTTGAGCATGTTTTATTATCACACACACACACTCATCTCGTCTCGTCTGGCCCTACTGAAAATCAGCATCACATTATCACTATATCTTGTGACACAAGCTGAGTAGAGACCATTTTGGACACCATTGTAAATAGTTAGTTGTAAGTTATTGTTATCACTGTTTTTATACATATTTGAAATTTTCACTGTTTAATACAAAATGCCATATGTCATTTTATGTAAATGTGTGTCCAAATAAATCATTCTTATTCTTATTCTATCATTCTTAATATTATACCTAAAAAGACTAGAACTCGGTATATTTTTTCTCAAGAATACTGAATGTGCACCTTTGTCATTACATGAGTTGTTAAACCAAGTTGCAGTGACTCATGCATGATGAATAATTTATTTATTTATTTATTTTATTGGAGAAACAAACAGGAATAAGTGTACAAACAACAATGAATACAGATTTATATAAACTAATCATGCACTTACCCCCTTGATAGTTCTCACTAAAACACAAGTATTAGAGAAGGGTAGTTTCGTACTCTTACGCTATGCTTAATCTGACGTCTCAAAGGTACTGCCAAGCACCATAGTACCCTGTTACAGTAAACTAAAAACTGAACAACAAAAAGACAAACAGATGAAAACCAACAAAACTATGAGTCCAAAATTTCACATATTTTTTTCCTAAATTGATATTTATTTGTGTTAAAGATATCTACTGAAACAAAAAACTTGTTGTAAGAAGTACACAAACGGCGCAAAGGTGCACGAACACCTGCGTTGCTGGAGGATATAGGAACGGCGAATAAGGCGGCTGATCGTGAAGTACACCGAGATGGTACTCTGAAGCGAATTAAATTCAGGAGGTCGATACTGTTATAATTACCTCTGCAGATGTTGTAGAGCATTACTGCATCAGTAAGTGTACGTCTGGATTCGAGCGAGGGCATTCGGTAATGTTTGAGTAGGGCAGAATATGATAGTTTTCTTCCAGTGAGACGCCTATGCATGGCCCTAAGGAACTTTTTCTGGATCATTTCAATTGGTTTGGAATACTTTTCGTAGAGAGGATTCCAAACAACAGATGCATATTCAAGGTGGGGCCTGACGAGAGTCTTATATACAAGTATGTAGCGGGCTTTTTGAAAACCTTAGTGGTCCTTAGAATAAAACCTAACATCTGATATCCCTTAGAAACGATTCGTTCTACGTGTACTTTGAAGTGTAGTTTGTCATCGAAATGGATTCCTAAATCACGAATAGCGGAAACTTTACAAGAGAGACTGTCAAAACACTATTTGTTTTGTATGACAATGACTAGATGGATTCTATTTATGTGACAGCCTTTTTTATGGACAAGAAAAACAAGCTCACACTCACGGGTTACCCTTTCTTCACTCCAGGAAAATTATTTACTTTTTTTTTTATGATAGTGAGAACGCACAGTCACTCAGGCCACCTGATGTTATGTGGAATCTGAGACCCATAGATATTTGAATTCACAAGACTATATATAATCCTAAGACCTCAAATGCCTACCCTTAGGACCGATTTAACTGGTTGTCTTATCCCCACATCGGAACACAACAATGCGAACAACAGCTTGGCGGTCGGTTAATGGATAAGATGGTGGTAGCAATCTGGACGGACCGGGACACTTTTCAGGATTGTTATAAAACAAACCTAACCTAACCTAATGGGTTCTACACAATGGCCTTTAAAAAATCCTGAAAAGTTCACGGTTTCAAAAACAACCATGACCATGACCATGTGGCAAGACTCAAGGACGACACATGGACATCCAGAGTAACAACATGGAAGGGTCCAAGGGGGGAAAAGAAAGAGAGGTCGGCCATTGGCACGTTGGGCAGACAAAATTGCAGATGGAAAGAATTGGTTATGGAGGGCCCAAGATAGAAAACTATGGAAGACTCTGGAAGAGGCCTTTACCTTGTAGAGGGTTCTGGTGTGGATTTTGTTAAAAAATATTAAATTACAACTAATTATTAACTGTTAAATACTACCTATAGTTAACTAAGATACTTAAGATTAGTTTGTAAGTCTCTACTTGTTTACCCAGAAATTAAAAGGCTTTTTTATTTTTTATTTATGCATTATGAACCATGATGTATTTTGAAATTTATATATTATGATACAATCCCAGAAATGACATAAGTAAAACTTATTATTTCAGGGCAGCAACTTTCAATTTAAAGCTGGCGACACTGTAGGCATCATACCTCACAACAGACGTGAGGAAGTTGACACTATCCTAGACCATCTGGGCATTGCTGCAGAGGCAGGACTGCGATACACTCTCAGTCTGAACAGTGGTCTGAAAGGAGTCAAGATTCCTGCTCACATTCCTGTCAAGTCTACTTTGAGATATGTGCTCACACATTGTGTGGATTTTAGGAGTGTTTTGAAAAAGGTGAGGTGTCATCAAAATATTTGTTGTTTTTGTAGCTGTATTTTATTGTCACCCATCTTAGAAATGCGTTGGAGTGCAAATTCCCTTGGACTTTTGAATTTTGGGTATTGTCATATTATTTTTTATACACTTAATTATTGTCATGTTTATTTTGAGGTAGAAATTCTTATTAAATGTGTTATTATTTGATGAAAAGCGCTTTCGGTAAATAAACAATGAGAGTTGTGATAAGGAAAAATCAATGGTGCTTTTAAATATTTCTAAATAATTGAAATATGTAAGCTTTGAAGCTTTAGTAATTTATTAATGTTGGACATGTTACAGCTTTTCATTTTGGCGTTATCAAGGCACACCAAATGCGACACTGAGAGGAAGTCCCTCGAGTACTTGTGTAGCAAAGAAGGCTCCGACTTGTACACTGAACACATATTGAACAAAAGCATATGTGTATTAGACATATTCACCATTTTTAAAACTTGCAAACCGCCTATTGAAATTTTGTTTGCAAACTTACCTAGATTATTACCAAGGCCGTATTCAATAGTTAATAGTGGATTAAAGAATCCAGACGTACTGAAAATTTGTTTCTCTGTTATGGATATTGGAAATAGTAGACAAGGGTTAGTCAGCGGGTCGCTGGAATCGCTGATTGTGAACTCTAATGAACTACAAACCAAAATGGAAAGAATAGAAAATGGTGTGGCAAGAATGGGAATACAAGAATCCTACATCAATGTTTATGGAGATGGTGTACCAATGTATCATAGAAAAAATATGGCCGATTTCTCTTTACCGTCGAATATTAAAAGTCATCTCATAATGATTGCTACTGGCACCGGGGTGGCGCCATTTATAGGGTTTTTAGAAGAAAGAGAGATGCAAAGAGAGGCGGTGGAAATGGGTGAAGCGTGGCTGTTTTTTGGATGTAGAAATCCGGACACTGATTTCATATATCGCAAGGAATTGGAGGATAGCCAAGTATTGAATAAAATGATAACTGCATTTTCTAAAATAAAGTCCGTGGAACCAAGGCGTATACAGGTAATGCTTTGTCATGGTTTTTTTTAATTTGTTTATTCTGAAAATGGTTTATATACCTGGCATAGAGTTGTTAAACCCAAATCACAAGACTGCTGAGTTTGGGTGGTTGAAGACTGAGCAAAACAATAATGTTGATTAGGACAGCAATATCTCCATTTGTTACTGCTTACATATTTATGTATTGACATCAAAAGATAAAAGTTGTTTATTCAGTAACTAGGCTGCACGGGCACTTACACGTCAAAATTCTACCAGCGCTCCAGGGCCAAGACCTCTAATTAAATAAATATATACCTGTGCTTAAACAGAAACTAATTATTATAAGACAATGGACGAATAGGATACTAAAGTAAAGTTTTTTTAAAATAAGAATGTGCACACAACCGCTCACAATTTAGCCTCATTTACCTTCATGTGTAGGTCAAATCTTGCACGTCTATTTTTAACCTGTTCCTGTTACCGTAATGGGTTGAAATGCATAACGACATATCGTATAAACCTGATAACAGTGATAACAATGCATTATTATGGTATAGCACGTCTCAAAAAATAGATTTTAGAAAACAACAGAAAGATGGCTTTTATTTCGAAAAAGGAACACAAATAGCCTCATTTTCTTCCTAAGATTAAATTAACGTCAAAATCCATTCCTGCTCGCTGCGAAATTTTCTTAAAAGCTCTTTATTGCATATGAAGTCGGAAGAACCACGTATAAAAAAACAAAAAACAGTGGCTAAAAAAAATGCGGCGGGCTGCGGTTCTTTGTGCGTGAATTTATTTTAGTACTAGTTGTTTAAGATTATATTTTCTCAATTGGTTGAATTTTTTTTTACTAAATAATTTGTATCATTTCCTCGCATTGTTTAAGAAAAGCATTATATGTAGCTCAGCAGAAACGGGTTTGCCTGACTCGTATTATACCGCCTCGTCAGGCAATCTCCTACTTCCTGGGCCTAGGCAATTGTTGTTGTTTTTCCTTTTACGTTGTTTTGTATTAAGTGTCACTTTCCGTCTCTTCACCAAGCGGTTCCAACGGAAGATCAGCGCTGGCTTTACGGCTAGCTAATGCAGAGTTGGGACCGTTTCGCAACAGTTTCTCTGTTCTTTTTGTATGTATGAAATGTCATTTTGTATTGTTGCGAATAAATGTCTCTTTATCAATAATTTACTATTTTGACAGAAACTTACGTTATCTTTCAGAACGTATTATGTGAGAATGGAAAGAAAATAGCAAAGTTAATAGAAGAAGGGGCTTCAGTTTTTGTTTGCGGCGAGGCAAAACTTATGGTTTCACAAGTCAAAGAGTGCATAATTGGTTATTTAGTGAAGCATAGCGGCAAAACGCAGGAGGAAGCCGAGGGGTGCGTGGCGCAGATGGAAAAGGACAAAAGATATGTGGTCGATCTGTGGAATTAGTACAATAGAAAATAAAAATATATTTATTTACAATATACACTGTTATAGTTTACGTGTGTTTTATTTTAATAGTAACAATATCATAGGTTATTTTTTGTTGTGTCGAGTAAAGGTTCTTTCGACGCAATACTTTTAACCTTTTGACCGCGAAGCCGCTTGCTACTTTTTGTGCCCCTGATGCCAACGACGTCATAATTATGCCGCAACCGCGCCGATACAAAGCGTCCCCGGCACGAAAATCAGATGATGTGATTTGCAGGCTATGATGGTGGTTAAAGGGTTAAAAAAGTTCTGGTTTCCATTCGAGAATTTAAAAACTGTATTTTCTTGAAAGTCTATGATGATATCACTAGATTATCGGCATTATGATCGGTTCATCATTATTTTAGCGAATTTCACTTCATCAAATGAATCATTTCATCGAACACTATTTTCTGCTGAAACCATAATGATTTCAGGGGGGGGGGGGTTAAACATTAATTACGTCAGTTAGGTTAGGGTTTTGAAAACATTACGGTTTCAATAGAAAATAGTTTCGATTAAATTAAATTAGATGAAATGATACATTCGATCAAAGGTGTTTCGATAAAATGTTGTCTATCATTAAAAACCCAAATAAAAGCGTTCCAGGGCTCTATTCTACTGTGTTAAAACGATTTTGCCTGAGACGTGTTTTGGTATTGTTTTAAAGTCGGCCGCCAATACTGTCGAGTAAATAAGTGTTATCAAAACGTTAACAATACGGAAACACGTCAAAGGCAATGTCGTTTTTACCGTGTAGAATCACAGCCCTGTAAGCGTGTTAGATATACCTGTTAATGAGGTCTGGGCCCAGTTTTATAAAGCTATAAATTACAAGCGGATGTCTCTTTCTAACAAAAGGAGTTGGAAAGAGCTTTATAACAGGGCCCTGCCCCCTATTTCACCATCTTGACAATGATAGGTGATAGGTGACATTTTAGTGTATACTCCATTTCATATACCATGGCCCGATGCACTTGAGACGGTCATTAGGCGTTAACAATAGGATTAGTGATAACAAAAGATACCTGGCCAGACCCTTTTGCGGCGTGGTATGCAGGTTGGACCGACGCGTGCCATTTTGAAGTGCTCCTAATTAGATAACAAAAGGCAAACATTATGAGCCCTATTGTTAAGCTTCAAGTGCATCGGGCCATGGTATATGAAATGGAGTATACATGGCAGCTTATATGAAACCCAGTGATGTATCAGTGTGTTAACTTTGCAATGTAGACCGAATTGTCACCTGTCATTGTTAAGATGGTGAAATAGGGGCTGATAGTGTTAGAGCATGTCGTGTTGCTTTGCACATCTGATTACCTTTTTGATGATAAGGAGAAGGCATACGAGCACTCAGGCCACCTGATGGTAAGTGGAATCTGAGACCCATTTGAATTCTCAAGACTATAACCCTAAGTCCTCAAATGCGTTGCCAACCTCGAGGACTAAGATGGAATGCCTCTATGCTATAGTCTGTACTTTTAGGTATTTAAAAAAGTGTAAACAAACCAAACCACGTGGCTCTGCTCATCAACCAATCCAAGCTGTTTGGTCGAGCTTTGACGTATCAGTGTTGTGCTCCTATTGGCTGACCAACTGTCATCTGTCAATGTCACGTGGTTTTCTTGTTTACATTTTTTTAAATGCCTAAAAGTACAGACTATAGTATTATCACCGGTTGTCTGATCCCCACACCGGAACACAACAATGCGAACACTTGCTTGGCGGGTGGTTAATGGATAAGATGGTGGTAGCGATCCGGACGGACCCTGCACAGGGTCCTACCACCACTAACCACCGTACCACCGTATGTGATCATTGCAGATTCCTCTAGTACAGTCAGTAGCAGAAGCTATGTATACACGTTCTTATTCTCTTGACAATAGTATCGCTTGATAATTTAAGCTCTTCAATTGTCCACCTACTCAAATGTTTATTGTATTCCATAATGTTAGTTTACAGGTGTTAGGTACCTTTTTCATTTGAATTACCTAGTAGGTATAGTATACCGGGTGTTGCCTGTAATAGGAGCAATAAATTGAGGGATCGCTTGTACTCTATAAACGTAACAACATTTTGTTCTACAACTTTAAAAAAATATGTAATTTATAATTTGGGATATTTTCGAACAAAATAAATAGTGTTTTCAATGTGCTCCATCCAATAGTCTAGTTGACATCTACTGTCAGCCTAGCAACTTCGTAGTTTTCGCAAAACATTGCTTGCTTAGAAAATCTAAATTCATTAATATTTAGTTAACAATAAGTTATTTTCAAAAGTTGTAGATTAAACCCCCGCCCGTGTGGTTGCCGGGTTAGAATAGTGCCATTCCATGTCTTCCCGTGGATGTCGTAAGAGGCGACTAAGGGAATGAGGGCTTCTAGTACTATTAGGCGATGGGCTTGCAACCTGTCACTAATACACTGGTAAACATCTTAGCCTGTTTGTGCAAAATGTGGTTACAGAATTACCAACAACTCTTTTTGTAGTTGTTGGTATTTCTGTAGCTCTGCCTACCCCGCTCTGGGAATAAAGGCGTGATGGTATGTATGTATGTATGTAGATTAAATGTTGATACGTTTGTGGTGTGGAAACAATCCCTCAATTTATTGCTCCTGTTGCAGGCAACACCCGGTACATGACGTTAAGTTTATTATTATTTGAATTAGATTAGACCATCTTGCTGGTAGACTTACCTAGTCGACATTGATCCGCCTACGAAGCTTGCGATCCGGAAGACGACATGACAAATATTTGATCCTGGGCGTTTTCCAAAAAAAGTACCAATGGTTAAGGACAAAAATTAACAATGTAAATTTTTCCATTACGTCACGAAAATTAACTATTACTGCGTTAATAGAAATAGTCTCAGACAAAACTCCTGTAGCAAGTTCGACCATATTACTAACAGATGAGGTTTGAATCCGCTTTTGGTAGCTTTTGAACTGTTAAATAGAACATTCTAATAAAAATTACAGTAGTAGAACATACGAAATACTTCCAACCAAAATTGTTTTGAACACGATGCGCTGTGTAGTTTTTGAGATTTTAATAAAGTCGGTATCATTCGGTCGGCTTCATAAGTAGCTGAAACTGGCTCGATTTAATAGCTCCCAAGTACAGGTAACTTCGTTAGTCGCTAATCCCTTATTAAAAAAGTTAACTTCGTTAAACGTTAATGCGTTAAATTGCGGAAAATTATACGTAAGTTCAGGTTAATCGTTAATCCGCTAACACGCAATAAACAGGTTAGGAACCAAAAAAAGACGTATAATTGCAGTGTGTAATTTAGTCATCTGGCATAATGTAGATATTCCCCTTCATAAACATTTAACATGTTGAAGCTCTCGTCTAAAAGCGAGGCTGACCGCGTTTTTCGCAGTGCGTGCAGTATATTTTTAGTAAAAAGTAGGTAGGTAGGGTAGGTAGGTGGGTAGGTAGGTTCCCGTGTGGTTTCCGGGTTAGAATAAAGCCACTCCATGTCTTCCCGTGGATGTCGTAAGAGGCGACTAAGGGAATAAGGGCTTCTAGTACTGTTAGGCGATGGGTTTGCAACCTGTCACTAATAAACTAGTAAAATTTCTTGGCCTGAGTTGTTGGTACGAGGGCTGCCTTTTAAGTTGTGTCGTTTGCCAACCTCCCGCGATTATTAAAAAAAAAACATATGGCATTTTCATCCTTTTGAATTTAGAACTCGAAAACAAAAGAATGTTTTCAAATTGGTCGAATAGTTTTATTACAGCGTCTATTCAAAGGTGACAAGTCGGTTGTAAAAATGGAAATGTCTAAGGAAAATTTGCGTGCGGTAATTTTCTACAACTTTAAAAGGGGATTATCGCGACTTCAGTGCTTTGAGGAGATCACATCTGTGTTTGGTGATGCAGCACCGTGTCTTAGGACTGTAGAACGCTGGTACTTAGAATTTTTACGTGGGCACTCTAGCCTCAGTGATAAGCTTCGTGAAGGTCGTCCAAAAACCGCCATGACGCAAGAGAATATCGAAGCCGTGCGGCAGCTAATACTCGAAGATCGTCATGTGACATACCGTGAAATAGAGGCATCCGTGGGCATTTCAGGGACCACTGTCCAAAAAATCCTGCACGAAGAACTTGTTGTAAAAAAGTTGATCTCTCGTTGGATACCACATTTGCTTAGCGACGACCAAAAAACAGCCCGTGTAAGTTGGTGTCGCAAAACTCTGAAGCGATTCAGCCGAGGAGAGTCAAAACATGTTTATGATGTGGTTAGTGGTGACGAGTCTTGGATATATGCTTACGATCCAGATTCAAAACAGCAGTCAACTGTCTGGGTCTTCCAGGACGAGCCAAAACCGACCAAAGTCATACGCTCTCGGAGCACTTCAAAAAAAATGGTTGCCTCGTTTGTGGCAAAGGGTGGTCACGTCGCCACTATTGTACTAGAAGATCGCAAGACGGTTACCGCCGACTGGTATACCACTGTTTGTTTGCCACAAGTCATCACCGAATTTCGAAAAAACAACTCGGAACGTCGTATGATACTGCACCATGACAATGCAAGTTCGCACACCGCCCGCCAGACAAAGATGTTTTTGAACACCCAAAACGTGGAAATTTTAGATCACCCGCCTTACAGTCCTGACTTAAGCCCTAACGATTTTTTTACGTTCCCCAAAATTAAGCAAAGTCTTCGTGGTCAACGTTTCAGCTCACCCGAAGAAGCTGTTGACGCATACAAATCGGCCATTTTGACTACCCCCACTTCGGAGTGGAATAAATGTTTTAAAAACTGGTTTGAACGCATGCAAAAGTGTATTAAATATCGCGGCGAATTCTTTGAAAAACAATAAATGGTAATAATCTATTAGATTGTCTATACTTATTTCAAACGACACAACTTAAAAGGCAGCCCTCGTATTTCTGTAGCTCTGCCTACCCCACTCTGGGAATGGAGGCGTGATTTTATGTATGTATGTGTGTAAAGTAGGTACGGAATTAAACATTAACAGACTTTGGGAAATTTTACGGAAGTTAACAAGCCCATTAACATGTTTTCTTTTTTAATGTTAACTTAAAAGTTAATCCGTCACTCGAAATGTTAACTTCGTTGATTAACGATTAACGGATTATCAAGTTAATGTCCAGCTATGCTATTAATACAAGGATAGAAGCTCGTCTAAGTTAAAATGACGCGCACCTCCACCGCAATCGATGGTTTGCATTATAAAAACTAGTAAGTTTTCGGTGGCGCTTTATTTCAAATTCGGAGAGCTGTAAAAGTCAAGAACATGGATGGAAACAAAACACTGGTAGGTAAATTTTACAAAAATAATTTAATTGGCATATCCATAAAAATGCTTCAAAATTGTCATTGACGTACAAAACTATCAGCGTAGCGTTCCAACTGCGATACAAATTCGTTGTGCTCCGCTTACAGCTAGCTAGGCTTATAACTAAGTGCGTGCCAACTGAGACAGTACCTAGAATTAACTTTGGACTCTAAAGAGTAATAGAACCTTGCTGTACTGGTAAAAAATATTCCTCAACGATCGAGCGATTTTTGGTCTGGTTTGGGGTCAGAAAACATCACTTTGATGACAGGCCGTTTTCATACAAAATAAAAACAGTCTTGGCCCATTTCATACTTATTAGTCATATAACGATAGTTAATTAAAAAAAAAACTTTTATTTCCTCGAAGTCCAATTTATATGAATCGTCTATAAAACGCGTACCCTCAGCAAATTCATATTCTATTCATTCATAAAAGTTGGAACAGCAGTATTTCTTTACCCTAAACTAAATCATTGTATATTGGTTTTTAATCGGTGACAGAGCGTTGGAACCCACGCTACTTGTTAAGTATAGCACCTTGCGAAGTCCCTACTTGCTTAGACATAAGGCATAAGACTAGTGTAGCGTAGCGTCGTGATTAATACAAGTGTTCCCGGCCGTTCACACCTAACGGATCATTACCGTCTCAGTTGCGTTACGCTTATAAACTCAAGCAGGCACTTACGGCAACGCCTGCGCAGGCGTCGGTATACAAATAAAACTATTAACACTTACTATTAAGAAAATATTTTTTACAATGAGATAATTTGAGCGCTTATTATAGCAAAAAGTTCATTAATACCATTTAATACTATTCGTTCGATATTTTTTTAAGAGTAAAAGGGAAAAGTTTTCTTAATAGTAAGACGTTCTTAAGTCTAAGACATATAAAGTCGATTTAAGGTCGAGTTAAGAGTGTGATGCGACTGATGCGGCTTAAAATATTTGAAAAATAAAAACTAATACATAATTGGGTACTGTTATAAGATAATACTTAATTATTACAATATGCCACTAGGCAATAAAATCTCAGTACTTGGAATTTCCATAAAGATAAGGCCAAAAGATAACTTTTTTAAAGTTGGGTCACAATGGTGTTCTATAATGACTTAACAGGATACATACATCGGTAGATTGTTGTATCTATAGGCAGACACAAATATAACAATGTAAGTGAGTTTATCCTTAAAAGCTTTTTTATTATGTAACCTGTAATAAATAATGTTTCCAAACAAAAGAAAGCCATTTTGATTAAATCAAGAATTTGCTCTTGAAATCATGTTCCTGAACTTTCTTGTTCAGCACTGCTTATCATAACACTGAAGCCGCAAACACACAGGCGCTTTCACATACCACCCATTCGCCGAGTTTGGGAAAGCTTCTTACCATGGAAAAACGTCGCCTTCGCTTTTTCGCGTGCGGTATTAGAACTGGGGAGGAAGGGGGCAATTTTTGAAGCTCACTGACGAAAAATTGCTAAATTTAAAAACAATTTTTGCAGATATTTAATCTGCGAGCGGTTCCACCTTTTGGATTTGATATCATTAAAGCGTTATGATATCAAATCCTAAAGGTAAGCCCGCTCAAATTGATTTTTAACAATGTAAAATAAGTTCCCACGAACGGATGGTCATACTAGTCATTTAAGGTAATTATTTAGGTCCACATTGGAACGATTTAGTTGAGTCGGTGCAGTAGCGATATTATGCGTGTTTATGACAAATGCACAGATTATACATTTGTGTCGTTATGTACTTAGACCAACTTAAAGGCCGCATTCAGAGTCAGTTAATTAAAATACGAATAAGTCGTAGGTAACTTAACGACTTTTCATACACAAGTTTGAAAAAGGAACAAATTAATTGTGTGTTTGACTGCGGCGGTTAAAAAGGAATGAGAACATAATATGTGATTTTACTCTTCATTAACACGGCAGTAACTAAAAATAATAGAAGACAAATATATCCTTAGTATAACAATAGTAATGTGTCATACATAGCTAAAAAGGGAAAAATTGAATGGCTTACATTAAAACAACAAAATCCACTTAAAACCAAGTACCATATAAATTCTAAATTAAACTCTTACTTATTTCCATTTTGAATTAAGCTTCACATATTGATGACTTGGAAAAACCAGCCGGGTCCGTTTTGTAAGGGAACCAGAGCCCGTGGCATTGAATGCGTTGGAAATATTTACGGAATGAAAAATAAAGTTAGAGACACACGAGATCGTTTTTTTAGCATCATCTGTACTACGCAACGTGCCGTACGCACGAATGAGGAAATCTATAATTAACTTTCGATATTAATAAGTCATTTATACATTGACGGGCGTGTGGTTGGGACATAGGCCCGAGCAATATTAATTGCATTAATTACTAATAATGGAAATCAAGTGTGAGAATTCCTAGTAATGCCCGGAATAAGATAAAATTATCGATAGATATTTCGAAGATATCAGTAAAACCAAGCCTGGAACACTGTGGAAATAAAGTAAAAAGCAAAAAAGCTTATAATTAAACTTTAAGACTAGCTACAATCAATGTTTATGTACATTTTTGGTAAATAAATAAAAACAATGCACCAATTCCATAAAATTTGTAAGAAATGCTGTTGGACAGATATCATATTCCTTTAAGTATCTAATCGAATTAAAAAAAAACATCTTACTTTATTTATCCTAATTTTTATAACCAATATCTCATGAACCATGAATCATGCATGAATTCATTATGGCATACTGTTGTACATACATTATTTTACTTGACTTAACTAATATCGTACGGGAAACATTACATGCGATGTACATATCTATATCAGGAGCAGATAGCGTATCTATACTAGCGTAGTGATAAGAAACGCTAAAACGAGCGAGCCGTATTGTCAAAATAGATATTTGTTTTGTGATTTTATGGTAATTCCCCACCGGCGCCACTCCACGCTACAGTATGAATGCGCGCTCGGCTCGCTTAATAGGCACTAATGTCCGCTTTAGCTAGGCACAATAGTGCGAAGCAAACATTGGAAAAGTCATACACCAATCGAAACATACAAGTCATATAACACTCGGCATGACATTGCAAAAATTGTACAAATCGTAAAAACTGCTACAAAAGTAATATATTGTATATAAAAGGGAATGGAAGGTTACCAGTCTCATTCAAAGTTCTTGTGGAGGATTTTCTGCGCGGCTTTGATCAGGGGAGTTAGGGTGCGGAGCTCCATGGCGCATTCCAGGAAGGGATGCGCCAGCAGATCTTCCGCAGTGGCCCTCAGGTCCACATCCACTTGTAGGCACTTGTCCAGGAAATCCTGGAAATTGGCAGACAGATTCTCCCATCTAGGTATCTTCGGCCTTCCCACAGCTGCGATCAAATACAGAGCTCTCAAAGGCGTTTCCTTCATGTAAGGAGGCTCTCCCTCTATCATCTCAATGGCCATGATCCCTAGGGACCACACGTCAACTTTCTTCCCATACTGCTTCCGTGTTACAACTTCTGGCGCCATCCAATATGGCGTCCCGACCATCGTCTGCCGCTTTTCATCGCCGACTATGTTGGCGCAGAAACCGAAATCAGTTACTTTCACGCTTCCATCCATGCCAAGTAGGACGTTGTCAGACTTGATGTCTCTGTGGATGGTGCCTTTGGAGTGCAGGAAAGACACCGCTAAGAGCGTCTCACGGCAGACGGCGGCGATCTGACCTTCCTTCATCACCACCTCAGTGACTACATCGGTTAATGATCCACCGTCTAGCAACTCCATAGCGACCCAAAGATGGTCATAGCTTAGGAACGCGTCCAGAAAATTGACAAGGTTTTTGTGATTGAAGCCTTTTAATACATTGATTTCGTTGAGTATGAGATCTTTTCTGGACTGCTTGGTCAGGTCTATGTCTTTGATAGCAACTCGAGAGTTGTCTTTGCTGTCTATTGCCACGAATACAACACCTGCGGAGGAAAAAAGTTAGTAAATATAAGTAGTTCCTACACATACTCAAATAGGTTATTTACTAAATATTCATCAATGGTTAGCTTAACCATGTGGTTGATTGATGGATAATTTCTTCAGCCATTGTCTGCGATTGTATTGTGTTGCTGAGCTAATTTTAATTATATTTGTAAAGGCTTGAACCTTAGGAAGGACAAGGTACTTTTTATTCCTTTAAAGTGAACAGTTCCCGAGGGAATAGGGTTAAACGTCTTCTATGAGGACGACGTCGCAGGCGACAGCTAGTAGATATACACGTGTTTCAAGGGCATAGTAGTCACAGTAGTATGTAGGTTTGCAAGTCTATATAGTGAGTAATCTATCAGATGAATATAAGATTAGATAAGTGCCAATTGGCAGATCTTTCTAGTCTTGGTTGCTGTAACATGTTGGACACATTTAAATGAATCTATTGCTGTTGAGGTTTGACTCTATTTGCATATTAACAGGTTTTTAAAGTTAAAGTTTTAAATGACAATGCCTGATTGAGGATTCAACGACTTCTAATCCTTGTTAATGCTTAATTAGACTGTTTTAATCTTTTCAATATGTATAAAAACATGGAATTCATGGAACAGAGATAGAAAGTGTTATCATTGGCATTGCATCATAGCTGTGTTGTAATTATACTAGAAATGGAATAAAAAACTAAGACCATAACATTGTATAGTCAGCAAAGCCCTACACCACTTTTGGACCTTAACCTCCTACAAAGAGAACCAAAAGGTGGTAAAGGAGTCTCTTGGTTGGCTATTATATCAACTTTTCAATGCACCCACAAAAAAATCCAAGCAACATAAATCTGGAAGTACATTAGAACTCTGCAAAACAATTGATGTAAGCTCATGCCAATCAATATTATAATGATTATAAATGACAATTAGAAATGAAATAGTAATTGTTTTACACAAGCTTGTTCCGGTAGCCTTTGGGGAGGGAAGATGGCCTATTGGAAGATATCTGGCTTTTGCTTTTGATTTATTTTGTTTACTGATTTACTCTACTGACTTGACATTGGCGAAATCACTGTGGAATATTGCACTGGAGCACCATTAATAAAAGAAGAAGATTGTCTTACGCACAAAGATATGTGCACAGAACTTGAGACATGTTAAATATGTAACTCAGGAGGAAGTTAATTCATCTGAATAGTAGAATAACTTTGCCATAACATGTCTAAATCAAACCCGGTTATCTCATGGCTATTAACAGGAGATAGTTACCTGAAGCACCTGCACCAAGATCCTTGATCCTTTCAAACCTTACATAAGGATCATCCTTATTGCAAATCCTCCGCAGCTCCTCATAAATCTCCTCATCAGTCAGTGTTGCATTCACCATCTCCTTTTTCCTTAATATAGGACTTTCATCCGGCTGTTCCCCAATCAAGCTAAGGTCCTCGACCACAGCTGTTAGGTCCATAACAGCGCCTTTTTTCTTCATGCTGTGTTTGGTGGGTTGTACCGGCATGGTCTGCCTGTGTCCATACGAGTCGCTCGAGGTAGTGTCCTCCTCACTGCTCTGTCCGAACGATAAGTCAGAATCTTGGCTTTGATGAGCATTTTTCTTGTCTAACAACTGCTCTATTTCTAAATCCTCCTCAGTTATGGCTTGTTCCGTGACAAACGGCTTGAACGGCTCGTTGGGCGCTTTTTCTTTTTTGATGGTGTATATGTGGAATTTAACGGCCGCCGCGGCCGCATCTGGGTTTTCATTTTGCTCCGCGGGTGTGATTTGAGTGTTCAACAAACGCTGCCATGAAGACGGCAGCCCTTCCAACATCCCCGTCTCCGAATTTTTACTCACATGTATATGTTGCTTAACGTTTGTAGGCATACCAATCTCGGTCGCACGTTCATCTCTATTAGATAGCTTCTTGGAGAACAATTTTCCAAAAACACCACGGCCAGAGCGCCCCGTCATTGTTATAATTCTTTTTACACTTTAAAACCACTAGGCCATTTCAGTACAACTTTTTTGAGCAGTAAAACCTACATTTCTTGTAAGATATATTTATTAAATTAGTTAATTTATCAACCAAAGGAGTGGCTTGCAATCACGGAAAGTACTTATCAAGTATCTGTCAAATGGACAACTGGACAGGGATTCCGTTACACGCAAATCCAATAGATAATGTAAAAATACCATGCGAATATTGTTATATATTTCTGTAGTTTTAAATTTTGAGACTGAATGTATCTTTAATTAGTATATAAAAATTAAAATTTTAAATAGTAATGATTATCAAAATAATATTTAATCACTACGTTAAGTTTAAAGAAATAAGTTAAAGGAACGTTTCTGTGTTGCGATGTTGGCTAGACCGTTTGTGAAGATAAAAAACAGGATCTCCAGATGATTCATCCAATCGATGATGAACTTGTGCGCGAAATAACATTATTTGAATCACGCCGGGAAGTGGGAAACGTAAATACTATAAAAAAACTCCACATACTTATTAATTTGCCCAATCGTAACACATAGCTGGCATAATGCCTATTTTATGAAGTTTATTTATTATATTTTCTGACACACTTTCGTGCGTCTTTTCCGTAGAAGATTTTTCTTCATAGGGATCAAAGGATTTCTTAAATTATTATAATCAACCAACGCAACCCAATTAATTATTTCCTCTCCATAGGTTTTATCTATTGTGTACACCAAATTTACAAATTATTGCTATCTATAGGTATATTTACATAAATTCATCAAAACAGAAATAAACAAAATCATTGTTTAACTTTGGTATAAGCACAGAATAATTAATAGTACAAGTATAAGTAGGTAAGTGTAGCAAAATGCCTATAGATTTCTTATAAATTAACTTAAACAGATATAGTAATACTACAACTACTTATACAATAGGTATTCTTTTAAATATGCTTTGCATTATAAAAATGTTTAAAAGCTTTAGGATTTAGTAGAGCCCGTTTACAGTGGTATAGTAGGTATCTCGCCCACTTCGCTCGCGATCTGCGAACGAGTTAAAGGGTCAATGATCCATGATAAGCCCAATTTAGCTCGATTTAACATCTGGGCCGGTCCTTTAATAATCGAAGTTCAAAGTTAAATTGTCTCTTTCTCTCGATTTAGACTTGACTGACGAGTGAACGGGATGGCATCCGAAGCTTAGAGTTTAGTACTTACTTCGGAATAAGCTCCTGTAGATATTCAGGTACGGATGTATGTGTACTAGAACTAATAGAGTAAAAATGTGTTGTTTATGTGTATTATTTTTAACTGGAGAATAAAACTGAGTAGGTAAAAAGAAATGTCGATTTGTTTGAAAAGCTGTTTTACAACGATTTTTCTACGACTGAGGCCAAACAAAACAAAATTCTCAAACATGTATGCTTTCAAAGTTGATTGACCCTGTTTCAGACTTGATATTTTGTAACTATTTCACTGGTCTATTAAAGTTTGTTTATTTCACTATCGTCTGGTTCCCATCACCTAATTATACAGACATACAGACGTAATAGATTTGTAAACGTTTTGTAAATTACCCCTCTGAACTTTCACGGAAGCTGGCAGCCATTTTGATTTGCTGTTCAACAGTGTGTTATTTGAAGCTCTTTAAAGGCTGTTTCGGACTAGTCGGTGTGTGGGATTACATGAGAGTTTCAGTTTGTTTTGATTTTCTTTTGAGATACGCAGAAGTGGCGAGTAGATGAGGCGTTAGTGATGGGAAAAGGATTTTATAACTTTCTTTAGTCTTAAGAATCGTGAGCCCTTGTCTTTGAATTTTAAAATATGGTATGGACAATTTGCTGTCATTGATTTAACAAGTAGGTACGTACGGATGCAAGTCAGAAGGCAAAGAAAAAAAGGGGTGGTGGTTTTGTGGTGGTAGCAACTTGTGTAGGCTCCGACCGAATTGCTATCACCATCCTTTATCTTACCGAGAGCGGTGTTCGCATTGTTGTGTTCCGGTCTGGGGATAAGACAACCGGTGAGATGACTAGCATACATGCATTCCATCTTGGTCCTTCTTTCAATCACAAAATACCTTAACTCTATCACGTGGTAAATTCGAGCTATTTAAAACTCGAAGGACATTACTTAAATAATTCCAAGTGGAACTTATAATAAGACTGTATCTGTTACAAGGTTTATAAAGAGAAAGTACTGTTGGTATAGGTATATTATAAACCAATAAGCTTGAAACAAATGTACTTTGGCAATTTGCGAAACAATAATTTGGTTTACCGTTCGACAGCACAGTTAGGACCCGTCTTACGGGTTTCATTTCTTATTACTTTTAAATGGTAAAACATAAAAAAAAGTTTATATTGAGGCGAATAAATAACACATTATTATTATTGTTACTTAGTGCTTGAAGCAGCCAACGATAAGTGAAAGACCCTATAAACAACTGGGGTGATGACACTAGTGTTGGACACTTAAAGAAGATAGGCACCAATGATGGACACTTTAATCTTAATTTAGAGATCATACGGTTATAAATTGATTGTTTCAAAACAAATGAATAACCTTTATCTTTTGTAAAATAAGAATCAAGTGAATCATTGGCCTTATTTATTATTGATTCTTTCACTCTGCCATGTTCTTCTATAAAAAAACTGACTTCACCGACGGAATTATTAATCAGCAAGTTTAAGATGGCCCGTCAGCGGGTACAATCTCAATTAGGTAGCCTAACCGTACGTAGACTGACACCCTCCACCTCAGAACCGAACGTTTATTATAAGCACTGCACTAGAGCAGTTACTCCTCACCTTTCCTAATAGGTACGTAGCCTATTTTAAAAGGAAAAAACTTATTAACCTCATCATCATCATCAGATCTCTATCATCATTATTATCATCTCGATTAAAATGGTGGTAGGTTTTGTGCGCATCTGGGGTGCGATTTTTGAATCTCACACACATAACATCACGCCTTCATTCCCAGATTCTGTAACCACATTTTGCACAAGTAGGCTAAGATGTTAACCAGTGTATTAGTGACAGGTTGCAAGCCCATCGCCTAACAGTACCACAAGCCTTTATTCCTTTAGTCGCCTCTTACGACATCAACGGGAAGACATGGAGTGGCACTATTCTAACCCGGCAACCACACAGGGTTATCATTATCATAATCTCAATTAAAATGGTGGTAGGTTTTGTGCTACTCGCATCTGGGTGGTGCGATTTTTGTATCTCACCGACGGAAAAAAGTAACTTTAAAATCAATTTGAGTAGCGATTTTATTTACGAGCGATCATTTTGGATTTGATTTTATAACGCCTTTATTGATTTTAAAGTTACTCGTTTTTCGTCAGTTACATTCAAAAATCGATCGGTTTCTCACGATCTTCATCAAATTGAGAGTTCACTTTGTGGGAGGCCTACCAACACTTCGCTTTCCGACACGTGGCCACTCTAGAACCTTACCGCCCCAATGGCAGTCTGAGGTGTAATTCCCAAAACGTGGTTGATTGATTGAGCGAAGTCTTAAGCTCCCTCGACGGATAAAGCGGGTAAGCTGAGGGGAACACTTAAACTTGCCGGTTGATAATTGGTGCGTTGAGTTCAAGAGTGAGTGGTTAAAGATCTAACCTCACCTACTAGTTTTACGATCTACGAGCAATGTGCTTCGATCGCCCACTGCCACTTGACACTTGACGTTTGCAATTCGCTGAGCTATGTGTCGGCCCATTTCCTGCTAGAGAAAAGCTCTTTTAAATAGTTCAAGAAAAATATTATACACGTAAGAATTCAATAATGGTAATCGATGTTGATCACGTTTTTTTTAGTAGGTATTATATTCTTGATGTGATTGTTTGTTTTCTAGGCCAGTTGTATCTTACTCTATGTCTTCCCGTGGATGTTGTAAGAGGCGACTAAGAGAATAAAGCTTTTAGTACTGTTAGGCGATGGGCTTGCAACCTATCACTAATACATTAGTAAAATTCTTGGCCTGATTGTGCAATAAGTAGTTACATAATTATAAACAAGTCTTTTTTTGGCAAGTTATTAGGAACTCTTAGGAGAGAGTGAAACTATATTTGAAAGCAGAAAAAGTAGAGCTACTTCAAAAGTCAGCTTTATATCGAAAACTTCAAAAGTCTGCTTTATATCGCGTTTTGCGTTTCTATTTAAAAAAATCTACTTTTCTTTACAAACAAATGGTATTTCATTACCCGTAAGACTTAAATGTTTAACTATTATAGCGAAGTTTTGTTCGTAACCGTGGGTGTTAAGTATAATTGAACAAAGAGTAACTTAACTTTCAATCAGTAGTAAAACACGAAACATACACGGGATTCGGGGTCAAATTAATATTCTCACTATCTTCTACCAACCTGCTTTGTTATATCCGCCCGTCATGTTACACCCTGTATCTATACTAATATTATAAATGTGAAAGTAAATCTGTCTGTCCGTTTGTTACGGTTTCTCGGATAAACCGCTGAACCGATTTAGATAAAATTTGGTATGGAGATAGTTTGAGTCCCGGGAAAGGACAAAGGATACTTTTTATCCTGAAAAACCGAGCGGCTCTTGAGGGAACAGCGATATATGACTTCTACGCGGACGGAGTTGCGCAGCTAGTCAACTATAAGCTATTTTTTTCGTACAACAACTGCTAGAATTAAATTAAATATATACGAACATAAAGTCTATGTCACTTGAAATTTACAAAGATGTAAACAAATTAATTAGTACTGTGTGACACACGCGTGTTTTTATTTAAAATTAACATAATAATGAATAGTTATTTCATCTTAAACTTAATATGAAAATAATGATCTAGTGTATAAATAATTGCCAAGACCTCACTTGATCTTGAAATTTACCTAAATCTTTTCCAAGTTCAATTGACACATAGGTACGTTACCTAAAATGACTTTTTTAAAATTAAATTACAATAAACTACATCAGGGCCTCTATTCAACTACGTTATAACGATATCGTTTTTGACCTGTTTCCGTATTGTCAACGTTTTGATAACTCTTATGTCATTTACAATAATGGCGACTGTGACATAAACGATTCTTAAACGTGTCAAACACGATATCGTTTTAACGCACCTGAATAGAGGCCCAGCTTCTCTAACGTCAAATCGTTACAACAAAGCTCAAGGCCAATGTTTTTATTCCACAGTTCCTCACTCGAAGTTCGTGTGATATTCTCACGGGTTAACTTTGTTCTTGATCTCAACATTCTCGACATAATGTGGGCGTTAATAGCTGCAAGTGGTTTACAGGATGACCAACAAAAGAGCCCGCAAAGAGAACACTGTAAGTCTAAATCTGGCTACGAATCTGAGCGGCTCTGAGCCAAAATTTGGCACATAAACATGGGCGGGAATTATTAAAAAAAGGAAGAAGAAATTGCCTCGTTGGTGAAACGGCTCATCAACTTTATCAAATTTGTACGCGAATCGCCCACACACAAGTAAGAACTTGTTTTTCTGCCCGCGGCACGCTCGGATACAAGTCCAAGTTCTCACACAGTTTTGCACACAACAGTTTTGTGGGACAATGTTCTATTGTTATATTGTAACCAATTTTTCATTAATAAATTTTAATAAATAATAATAAGTTACGCGAGGCACGCACTCCGAGGCGCCTTTGAGCACGGTCAAAAGACCGATTCTCGACGGCTCGCCGCGCGAAACTCGCCAACTGCTCGCGCACAGCGCGTGAGCGCGTACGAATTTGAGCAAAATAGGTGAGTTGTGCGTGCCTCAACTCGAGGCTGCTCTAAGACATACCCACCTTAAGATATTCGAAAATATGTTTATACACACGTATCATAAGTCCTCTATAATGTGTTCAGAATCTGTTGGCAATGACCAGCATTACAAAATTCAATTTTGTTATCTGTGATAGTGTGTCCGTGGTGGTGGGTGTGCTGGCGGCATCTTTTCTTCTGTTCTTCTGTCAGTGTTGTTATACTTACATACATACATAAAGTCACGCCCCTTCATGGTCAACTGAGCCCACTCACAACTCAGCCCGGAGGCTCAGTTGACCTCTAAAATATATGTTGGGGGCGACTCGGCCTACAAGGTCAACTCAGCCCGCGGGCTCAGTTGACCACAGTCTACCGCCAGAGGGACAACTAAGCCCGCGGTCTCAGTTGACCACAGTCTACCGCCAGAGGGACAACTCGGCCCGCGGGCTGAGTTGACCACAGCCTATTGCTAAGGAGACAACTCGGCCCGCAGGCTAACAAGCAACATATTTTTTTACTTGAAAACCATTTTTTTGTATGTTTTGGCATTTAAGCATGTTTTAAGAATTATTAGTCAAATAATTATTACACAAAGATTATAAGTTAACCTTTAGGGATTATGAACAAAATTAAAATATTTAAAGTAAACAAAATAATACTATATGTTTCAAAGTGCACTATAGGTAAGTACCTATTTTTGGCTCAGAGACAGCTCACTTATTGCTATGTAAAACAATATAAATACGTAGAAATCAATGACATTTAAACAGTTAAATTTAAAAAAAAAACACCTCAAAGATAAATATTTCGGCTTATTCCCACCTGTTACCACCAATTTGTTACCACTAATAACAGCTGGGATTTTTTTTCCCACCTGTTACCACTAAAGTACTCGATGGTAACAAGCGGGAATATTTTTCTCATTTGTTACCACTAAAATATTTTTTGATAACTACCACCAATTAGTTTATAGTGGTAACAGCTGAGAATTTTTATTCTCAGTAGTTACCAGTGGTAACAGGTGGGAAATAAAATCCCAGCTGTTACCAGTGGTAACAAATTGGTGGTAACAGGTGGGAATAAGCCAAATTTTTGCCGCCAAACAGGTGGACAGAAAGGAAACGTGATTAAATTAACACGACTTTTACTGTATCGGTTCGGCAAACGTTACATTTCCAAAATAAACTTCTGGTTAACTTTAGCTGGCTGGTTCAATCTGAGACACTCTACCCTACCTTACTTTCCAATCTTACTTATATAGTGTTAGCCGACTTCTTGGACGCGTCTTATATTTGGAGCGTATGTTGGCAATACTGCGAGAAAAGATGGCTCTCGCCGATAGCCTAGCGTCACGGGTCAATACACAGATCGTTTGTTCTTAAATACTAAAATATATTGTTATCCGATATGTAGTGCTTTTATTGTTAAAATTAGTAACTTACCAAAACGTGATAACAGTCCAGACTGGTGGATCAATAATGTTAGTTCTACATATATCTCAACTTTCCGTTGGTTGGGTTGACCATATAACTTTAAACTGTAGTCGACTGAGCCCGTGGGCTGAGTCAACCCCATTGCCAATTTCGTGGCCGAGTTGCCCCCGAAAAAATAAACGTAGTCAACTGAACCCGCGGGCTGAGTTGTGAGTGGGCTTAGTTGACCATGAAGGGAGTCACGCCTTTATTCCCAGAGTGGGGTAGGCAGAGCTACAGAATTACCAACAACTCTAAAAAACTTGTTGATAATTCCGTAACCACATTTTGCACAATCAGGCTAAGATGTTTACCAGTGTATTAGTGACAGGTTGCAAGCCCATCGCCTAACAGTACTACAAGCCCTTATTCCTGTTATACTAAATGATATCAAATATGATAAAGTTATGCCCCAATTCTAGTATTAATTGAAAATAAAATTAGTCAATTCGAATCTTAGCTTAGCACTTTATATTGAACAGGGTTATTTTTTAAGAAAGAAGATTATAACATTTTACATTCTAGATAAAGTAAAAATCGGGCAAGAGCATGTTTGACCATGCTCAGTGTAGGGTTTGCGCTTTAAAGCTTAATATTTCCAAAATGGATTTTTTAATTGAAAATTTGTTTTTACAAACCAAATGTTTTGAAAGACCTATCCAACGATACCACACACTTTGATGTAGACGAAAAAAAATACATCCCCAAGTTACGTGTGGGGAAGGTACACACAGGGTACACTAATAAAATATATTTATCGACGGATGGCGAAACTATAAGGGTTCCTAGTTTGACTACGGAACCCTAAAAAGAACCATACAGATGGTTCCAGAGTTCTCTTTTTTTTAAAGACGTTGATTCACAATCTTTATTAAATAGTACACTTATTTCAATGGAACAAAATACAAAAGTCTTTGTATTCAGGTGTACCGCTTTGATTTGAAAGTACGAAGAAGTAGGTATACAAGTGGTTGCAGTAACAGTATCCACATCACATCACTACACTTTCCATGCAAGCTTAGCGGCGCACGCGCAAAGTAAACAATTCTTTTAGGCACGCGTTATCGTTATTTTTAGGACGATAGCTTTGAATTCGCTCATCGGCTTTAGTGCGTGTTGTACTAAATATGAACCGGATTATGTAAGAGAGAACCAATACAGATTTTTATGTCAAGGAAAAGGTAGACGAGCCCATAATGACACAGGCCACCCCTATTTCACCTCTATTGACAGGTGACAATTGACATTTTAGTGTACATGGCGCAGTTTTTATGAAACCCAGCGATGTATCAGCGTCTTAACGTTGCAGTGTATTCCGGATTGTCACCTGTCACGTTGTTCCATAATAATTTGAGGGCTACGGCTTGGCGGTAGGTCAAAGGTAATATGGTGGTAGCGATCCGGTCGGACCCTGCACAAGGTCCTAACACCATTGAATAAATATTTCCGAAATAATATGAAAAGGTTATTTTTATAAAAAAATACTGTTTGGGTATTTAAATTTTGTTTGGAGGTCCCCCTACTAGTACCCTGCATTTAAGGAGAAAAGACAAGGCTAAGTTTGCGGGTAACCGATGAATGCAAGCGGCGCTTGCCACAGATTAAATAATAGTTAGGTTGCCTTGTGAGGGGCATGCCCATCTGTAGACTTTTTTGGCTGAAATGATGATGTTGATGAAATTGTGTTTCTTGTCGCTTCCTTGGATAAGAATAGTCTGGGATGAAAGATATCTCTATGCTAAAGTTATATCATATCAAACCATTCCTCATTAAAGAAAAGAAGCGAACTCAATATTGAAATATTATTAAGGTAGTTTGTTACCTGCCTAAAGCCATGATACGCGACGTCTACATAATTATAATAAACGTTTTCATGCCGTCTATATCTGCTTCCATATTAAAATTAGCCCAGTAAAACTAATACATGAATTATTTAATTAAGCGGTATTGCATGACGCGCGCCACTTTCCCACTAGGCGGCGTTTCGGGCCGCCTACTGAAAGTCAGTCTCGTCGTCCTCTCCGCGCGGTCCGCCTGTCATTTCCCCACTAACCCCACAAAATAACTAAACTAAACTAAAATAAACTAACTACACGTGAAAACGACATTTACTAATTCAAAGTGCGCGGTCAAAAGTTCGCCATTTTGTTTTTTCTTTTTCGAACGGGAAACGGCGCGCGTTAGTAGTGTTCGAAATTTGAACTTTCAAGTGCGTTTCGGGAGTTTGAAATATTGAGGCGTTTTTAAGGATTGCCCTAAGGATTCTTTCTCGTAAGGTTAGTAAGTATTATAGGTTACCAAGGTATAAGTAAAAAAGACAACTTAAAAACATTTGTCATGAAGGTAGCTATAATTATTGTAATTACTTCCCTAATAAGCGCCAATTCCAACTCAAAGTAAGATTCGGTACTGCTCAAAATTAATCACTAAACATATACATTTCGAAGAAATGTACAAAACATGTATCTATATAAGTATTATCTAAAGAATAAATATTCTCAATATACATTTTGAAGTTATTGGCATTTTCCAGCCAACCCTTAAATTCCAATGCATTAATTATAACGCCACGATGAAAATTGTGTCGCAAAATAATCATAGACCATTTTATTTATACTTCTGTTGAATCATAACGTGACACCAGACGCGATGTGGAAACACGTAGTTGTATGTTTTATGACAAGCCATCGTACTAATTTAAATAAAAAGTATAATGATGATTTTATAGCAAGGGAACAGTATGTAAGGTAGCCAGAGTAATATTGAGTCATCATGGGTAAGACGAGGTATTTTTATCACTACATAGTATAAAACAAAGTCGCTTTTTCTGTCCCTATATCCCTATGTATGCTTAAATCTTTAAAACTACGCAACGGATTTTGATGCGGTTTTTTAGGGTTCCGTAGCCAAATGGCAAAAAACGGAACCCTTATAGATTCGTCATGTCTGTCCGTCTGTCCGTCCGTATGTCACAGCCACTTTATTCCGTAACTATAAGAGCTATACTGTGGAAACTTGGTAAGTAGATGTATTCGGTGAACCGCATTAAGATTTTCATACAAAAATAGAAAAAAAACAATAAATTTTTGGGGTTCCCCATACTTAGAACTGAAACTCAAAAATTTTTTTTTCATCAAACTCATACGTGTGGGGTATCTATGGATAGGTATTCAAAAATGATATTGAGGTTTCTATTATAATTTTTTTCTAAACTGAATAGTTTGCGCGAGAGACGCTTCCAAAGTGGAAAAATGTGTGTCCCCCCCCCCGTAACTTCTAAAATAAGGGAATGATAAATGTAAAAATAATATATGATGTACATTACCATGCAAACTTCCACCGAAAATTGGTTTGAACGAGATCTAGTAAGTAGTTTTTTTTTAATACGTCATAAAAACATTGATCAAAGCTACAACGAACTTTTATATTATGTTACTTGCTGCTACGGAACCCTTCATGGGCGAGTCCGACTCGCACTTGGCCGCTTTTTTAATAGATAGAGTGATTGAAGAGGAAGGTTTTTATGTATAATACTTTAATCCGGAGCGAAGCGAGGACGGGTCGCTAGTTTAATATAATTTCATCTCAAGGCTTCTCTTTGCACACGAGCACTCAGGCCACCTGATGGTAAGTGGAATTTGAGACCCATAGACGTTTTAATTCTCAAGACCATAATCTTATTAAGACTGCAATCCTAAAGGGCCGTATTAATAGACTCGTCTTGGAAGAGATGCCAGTCAAAAGATACGTTAAAGTAAAAGTCAAAACATATAAAACTGTCATTTTGACGCATCTTGAGACGAGCGTTACAGTCGAGATCAGTGTTAATACGGCCCTAAGAACTCTAATCTAATGCGTTGCCAGCCCTAAGGACTAAGATGGAATGCCTCTAAGCCAGTAACTTTACCGCCTAGGTGACAATCAACTAACGAAAGTGTATTTATTTACTGTAATGCTCAGCTTAGTATAATATTTTTGCTACCAGTTTAATTGAAGAACCCTTCACTTATTCATGCTTCTATTCTACTGGGTCCACTTTTCGATAGCTCTTATTTACATGACAGTAATGGCGGCCGAGTTTAAAAAAATACCATGAAACGTCAAAGACATTTGTTTTTATCGTGTAGAATCGCAGCCCTGAATGTGAAATACAAAATAAGCAACATGACCGTTTAGTAATATTATTTAGTATTGAGTATGGTTGGTGTTTGTTTAATGTCTAGTTTGACAAGGCACTGAAGTGTATTATCACTGCAGTAAGGTGCGTATCAAGCTTGAAGGTTTCACATAATTCGTAAAGCGACTTAAAAAATAACAACTGTCTGTTGAATAGAGGAAATATTTTAAAACATCCGCATGATACGTTTTTTAGTACAGTAGCAATTAGAAATTAGATGGGTCATAATAAATTAAATTCATTTAAATGTCATTGGTCTGCTACGAGCGCTACGACGTAGCACATGAACAGGGCCTCTAGGCTGGGATACTACACGGTAATAAGGATATCGTTTTTGACCTGTTTCCGCATTGTCAACGTTGTGATAACTTTTATGTCATTTACAATAATGGCGACTTTTTATTATCTCCTAGAGTAAATTAAATTCTTGCAAAGATTTGTGTTCACTCTACATAATGAAAGCCAACCAAGAGGGGTTTTCTCTTAGTTGACATAAAATGAATACAATAGTTATGATATTGGTTATATCACCCAAAACTGATAGTACCAGCAGCAAGTTCTTTAGTGATTCAACTAATTTTCAGTTGATGTGTCTAGCGTTTTGTCAGGCTCGTGTGGAATCAAGACCCTTATGCACAACAATCGCAATCTTGTTAGAAGCGACCATGTTTTTTTCAGTGTACCTAGTCAATAGATGGCTGTTGCAATTTTAAATTACACAGGCCTTTAGTTATAATGAAATCCTAACCGATCTTAAAAAAAATGCTGGTATCTTCATTCGCATTGTTTGCCTTAATTACATAAAAATTACCTAATTGCTGCTGCCTAGTGTGGTGTTGCCACTTTAAAATAGTTCCACTAGTCATCGCATCAACCTCTGTTTCTAAGAAAAAACATTAATGTGTGACAAACAGACAAATAAAAAGGAACAAAATACTGTCATAGAGAAAAGGCCTGTGTTGCCAAGCTATGCGTAAAAGTAAGTTAAACTAAATAGCTACATCTTAAAAAGGTTCCTGCAGCATTGTCTCAAGGATGCTAACAGCATTTCCTGGGTGAATCGCTAAAGTAATGCGTTGAGCGAGAGAACGTATCAGCTCTTCGGTTTTCCGTCTCTTCAGGGCCCGTGTTATGGTCACCTTTATATTATCCCTCTCGATAAAGCATCCGTCACCCTCGCACTTACATACTGGTCAGTAAGTGACAACTATTTTATCCACGTCTATCCACATTGACGACACAGTGGCCTAGTTGGGAGTGACACTGCCTCCGATGCCAGCGGTCTTGGGTTCAAATCCCGGTAAGGGCAGATATTTGTGTGATGAACGCGAATATTTGTTCCCGAGTCTTGGATGTTTTTTATGTATTTAAGTATGCATTTCTCTATATGTATATTTATCGTTGTCTAGTACAAGCCTAGAGCTTAGTTTGGGACTAGGTCAATCTGTGTGACATTGTCCCCGGATATTTATTTATTTGTTATTATTATTTATTAATAGACATGACCATAATAGGCCTTTAGCTATACGTTAAATTATTATCGTAGAAATCACCATTCTACTGTTTCCTTTTAAGAGGACTGTGAAGAAAAAAAAAAACCATACAAAATGCGATAACGTTTTTCTCCTCTTAAACGTTGTCCGATTTTTACGTATTTTGAATATGTTGTAGGTATTATGCAAAATGATGTCTGTACGTTTTCCTTTCCAAGAAAATATTTATTGGAAAGGAAAAGACATAAAAACAAAAGCGCAATCGTCCAGACCTCGTTTTTCATAATATTATTATCTACAACATATTTAAAGATCTTGGAAATCGGATTAGATGTGAGAGGTTTAGAGGCGAGAAAACACTATCGCCGCTAAATTTGTATTGATTATTTTCGACAGCTACGCGATTTAAGCATCGCTTCACAATCCTCTTAAAACAGTTAACAATTTTAGTCTCCGGAAAAACTACAAGAGGCCAGTATCATAATACCCCAGACTTATTACTACAGTATTGCGTGACGTTCCCGATAGAAACCCAATAGGGCGACGGCCCCTCCTTAATATTAATTTGTGGGGCGACCTCCCTAAGCCACTGCATGAACTTTTTCTATGTCAGCGCAAAAAGGCTCATGGCGCGACATTACGGAATAAAAGTTATGTATACACAGCATAACGTCCACAGTAGTCCACACATACATAGCGCAATCAACACACTTACTTATTTATCAACCTCTTTAAAGTTAAATTTATACTTATTAGGGCGACTAGCGTTTCTATTCGTTTTGTTTTTTAACCAATCGCGTCACTGGTAGATCACGTGACTTTTCGAATGACGTGATCTATAAGTGACACGATTGGTTTAAAAACAAAACGAAGATAGAAACGCTAGTTAGTGTATGCATCTTGGCTACGGTCTGTGCACCGCTGCCTTCTGGGTGCGAATTATGTAACCCTGGGTTCCTATATACAAAAGTCTCCTTCAAATGTGACGTCTCGTTAAAATTTGGCTCATTTTGTATGTAGCAAATGTCAAATTTTAACGAGACGTTACGTTTTAACGAGACGTTTTGTATATATTATAGGAACCCAGGGTAAACCATCGACACGAGAAGAAGCTTGGGATCATAATGAATGTATGGAATTTAAGAGTTTTAAAAATTACTACATTGTCTAAGAGCATTACGGAAGAAGTTTGTAGAACACAGCGCTTGTAACTATTATGAACTGAGAACGAGCTGTAGCGATACCAAGAATTTTCAATAAGTAGTATTTTCTCGGAGGACGAAGGAAAAAGCAAAAAAGTTTTTAAATATCAATTGAAAACTTGGATAATGTACACTCAGAAAATAGTTAAGGTTAACAACAAGTGAAGGGTGCACGGAAAGAACATGTCTAGTCACTTTTTTTTGAAAATGAGTTTTGAATCTCAAAATGTAGAGGATGAAATGAACCTACCACTCAGTTTAGGATATAAATCTTCATATTGCTTGTATTTTTTCACTCTTAAAAAACCTCTACACGAAAATTACGTACAAAATGTCATGGTTCGTAACTTTCAAATCGATATATCTCAAAAAGTTACTAATGTGACTAGACATGTTCTTTCCGTGGACCCTTCCAGTACTATCACAGAATAGACAATTACAAGTACTACAATACATTACACAGCAACATAAATATTGTTAAGAGAGTAGGTACAATTCTGTGCCAATCGTACCTACTTTCAGTTCCACAAAGCCTCCGCGTTCACTTATTTCTTGCATTGCGGTCAAGAAATAAAATGTTAATTTACGCACTTTCCAAGTCGATAACATTATAAACAACTGGGGGGTTATTATGAGCGAACTTTGCAGTTCATTTTACGGTGAGCGTAAAGGACAGAGCTATGGCAGTTATATAGCTCTGGGGGGTTATCATGAGCTAACTTTGCAGTTCTGTTTACGCTCAGAGAAAAGGACAGAGCTATATAACCGCTATAGCTCTGTCCTTTACGCTGACCGTAAAATGAACTGCAAAGCTAGCTCACGATAACCCCCCTGTCCTTTTCTCTGAGCGTAAACAGAACTGCATTGTTATGCCATAATAACCCCCCTGGGGAAAATTAAATAATCTTGTATGGCCAAGACGAATTCAATACTTACAGTTCACCTTATTTTTATTAACCTCCAACATACAAAAAAAATGTGGTGTCTGTTTCTGGGTTCCTATGGGCTAAACGGCTCGATGAATTTTAAAGTCCTTTATAATAATGTGTCGTTCTATAAATACTATTAAACAAGCAATATCTGTACATATACTTGTAATCACGTTCTCGAAAACGGTTCAAACGATTTTGATGAAAATTGCGGAATAGGGGTTTATCGGATCGAAAAATCGATTTGTCCAGTCGTAAATTTCGGGGAAACTCGAGTACCGCCGAAAAATCGGCTCCCGAGGCATTTGGTATATATAGACGACACTATCAAATTGTGATTAGTGTCATCTACAATCTACATACACCCGAGTAGACCTCGTTTGCCCAGGTACCTGGTCTTTATCCTAGAAGTGTGAGAGAGTTATTTTAATCTTTTACCTTCAATTAATCCCGATTTCAAATTCTTCATCTGCAGCATATTTCTTGTTGAAGATAACAAGCAAAGATTTTTCTACTAATTTCCAAGATGCAACTCTTCAGCACTCAGTCTGCAAGGGTTGTCGGATTTTAGTCTACTTTTGTTGATTAGACGGTTGTTAGCTCATGTAAGTTTCACGAAACTTGGTCACTTAGGTCAACTCTCGTCGGAAGTTATTTCAATTTCAAATTTCACATTATTTTAATGTATGTAACTTCATATTTATTTCCATATTCATAATATGTATGCCCTATGTTATTCTCCTTGGCCCTGAACGTATGAAGGTGCAATTCCCGCCACGCACCAGCGCCTCTGCGCAGGATTACATACATACCAATACGGGTTCTTGCTTAAGTATATGATTAGAAATTCGATAAGGAATATTAATTTCCGGTCTGTTACTGTATAATATTTATTTATTTATTTATTTATTTATTATTAACATATTTTACACGGCATTACAGTAAACCATTGCACCGAGAAAACCAGATAGATACAAAAAGATTAATAATTACTAAAAAATAATTATTTTAAAATAATAAACTTACATTGGTACACTCGATTGCCTATCATCCATCTTCTCACAAAATCGCAAACATTCTCGGCACACAGCATTCCATCTCCAATCAAACAAGTCGCATTCGGGGGCCGATGCCAGGAGCGCGTTAAGGAGCGCCAGCGCGCGGAGTAGCGGGGCACTCTTGCGGGCCACGGAGCGCGCCGCCGGGACCGCCAGCAGCGGCCGCGGCTTAGGGCGGAGACAAATAGTGGGAACTTGCGGCACGTACAGCCGCACGACCCGCCCCACTAGCTCGGGACAATCGGACTCACCGCGCAAAATGCCACAAATTGTAGTCAGCAACTTGTTGTTACGCCTTACCTCAAGAGAATGAAACCCAAGAGTCCCGAGTAAAAACTTCGTGGGATATAAGTATGGGTAATACCCATAAGCTTTTTTATAAATAAACCGAAGGAAAGTTTTCTAAATATTAGCTAGGGTTTGGAAAATGGTTTGGTTTTTATCATCTTGGGCAACTTTGCAGGTTCTTACTTCCCGTCGGATGGCGAGCTCCCACTAACTGACAGTCCTTCCGCCGTTATTGGCATGTCAGTTCATCGTATCAGAAAACACAGATCTTTACAGATTTTGGACTGTCAGTGGTGTCAAATGACGTCAAACGGGAACCAGTGTCCAATATTATTATGAAATTATTAAAATGCCAGACACCCGGGGATTAAGTTGCGTTGTAATAAAATGATTGCTGATTGAAATTACACAAAGCACACTTTTTTAAAACCTTAGTTCTTTATACTTACGTTTGAATATGGAATAGACGAATTATAGTCCAGACCGTTTGTCAAAAATTGACCCGTGGCAGCGTGCTCGGCCCACTGGTGGCTTGACAGTTTTGGGACTGCGGGAGCCATTAATTGAACAACGTAAAGTAACGATCCCAAATATTACCTAAACAGTAATTATTTAGTTTACCTGTTTTAATGGGATAGAGAAGGCACGCAGCATACTATATTACTATACTAACGGGGTAGAATTGTATCTGCTTTGGCTATTGAATTTGGGATACTGCTTATGGGCTTATGAGAGCAGACCTGATGGGAAGTCAACTCATACACAGCCCATACACAGTAATCTCAAGATGTTAAGGAGAAGGCACAAGAGCACTCAGGCCACCTGATGGTAAGTGAAATCTGAGACCCATAGACATTTGAATTCTCAAGATTATAATCCTAAGACCTCAAATGCGCTGCCAACCCTGAGGACTAAGATGGAATGCCTCTATGCTAGTAATTTCACCGGTTGTTGATTGCAAATACGTTGCTTTTCCAACCCCGAAAACTAGACTATAGAATCCGCTGTATATTGCGATGTTTTGTCTCTATTTTCCTTACTTTACCATAATAGCTTTAGCTATGATGGAAATGCCTCAAAAAATATAATTACTTATGTTTATTCCAAAACTTAATATTAAAAGAGATTGATTGGTAAATTCAACCCACCCATCGGTTCGTACCGGCCTTGCGCCTGCTCACTGACGCATGCGCGGCTTCCAGTTGTCTCGAGATCATAAATCCTCCGGTTTGGCAGACGGCCATAAAGTATATAGCTTATTCAGTGCCCAGAACAGTGTGAATAGAAGAAATCGGGCTCAATTTTTATGAACAGGGGCACCGTATTAACGGTAAAGATTCGAAGGTCGTCCGTTTCGGTCGTGTGAGTAGCGAGTATATTGGGTTAGTGGGATGCATTTGGGATGAACCCTTATTGTTTTAAGGACCTTAAGAGTTACGTAATTCTGAGATGTTATTCTCCTAAGAACTCTCTGCTTGTGTAATAACCGGTGATAGTGGGCTTGTTCAATGGGTAGGTACAGCGAGTAAGCTGAGAATGCACGCCCTTGAATGTGGTTTTTACGCTCAGACATGACATCTTCAACTCGCCGGTTAATAATTGTTGCGTTGCGTAGATTCTAGCTAAGACAAGTTGCATTTGGTGCCTTGTCGCTCAGTGCATTGTCACATTACAATGTAGTAAAGTCAATTTGGCCCTACTGCTGTAATATACCAAAGAAAGTGGCTAATGCATAGTAATAGTGTACCTACTTAGTGTTTGTTACAGGGATCGTTACCGGTATTCTGAATACCGGTTTTAAATGAGGTATTACCGGTTATAATTGACTTTCACTATTTATACCGCTAAAGCTCTGATTAGCGGTATAATGAATACCGGTATTCAAGTTTATTATCGGTTTAGACAATTGACAACAATACCCCTTTTTGATACTTTACCCCTAAAAACCATAACCAGTAATACCTGTCAGTGTCAATATTCTCGTTTATTTGTATATGTAAATGTTATCGGTGCTCTTACAAAAAACTTAGACTCGCCTTAGACAAGTCTGAAATTACAGTTTATTAAAGTCTAATTGACATCTCACTTATCAGGTACAATGAATAGCGGTATTGAATACAGGTATTTAATACTGTTAATAGTGAATACATAGCGATAAAAACAAAAGCGGAATGACAACAATACCTCTAATTCGAATATAGGTATTATTTTTTAGCGGTAATAATTTGACAATGTAAATACAGGTATTAAATAAAACCGGTTTTACAATCCCTGGTTTGTTATTTGGTTACTATTAGAATATAGAATGCTTCGACTAATACATTGTAGTTAGCCACCTTCTTTGTTATTACGGCAGCCTGGTATCAAGAGCTCAATGTAAGATTTATTGTTTTTTTTTTACTTGTTTTTTTTTATTTTTTATATATATTTCTTTCTTTTGTTAGTTTATTAGTTTGCTCCGCCTACCAATTTATTTCTGTTTCTTTATAACTTCTCTTCTTTGTAAGGTTGTCTGGAAGAGATCGCTATTTAGCGATAAGACCGCCTATTGACTCACTTAGTAACTTTTTATTTGTATTTTACTTTTCATGCTGTATTTGTATGTGGTGTTCAATAAAGAATATTTGTATTGTATTGTATTGTAAATTCAAGCAGTTTTAATAAACGTTTCCAACTACTAGCTTTAATTGTTATAAAGCCATATTTTCTCACTTTTACGACTGTGAATTACTGTACAGTAAGCCACGCAAACAAATCAGTGCATAACGAATTCATAAAATATAAATTCTTACACCTTTGTGAATAAAGTCGCGTTTAGATATTATCGAATACCTCGGCTACTTTTGCTGACTGTATAAATACACAAAACAAAGGCAAGAATAGGTGTTTGTTTTGGTTGGTTGCCTAGCAACGGCAGGGGTCGACGTTCGCCGCACAATCAATTTTACTACTCTATTTAAAACTCAGCTATGTTATTTTCTATAGCGACAGTTTACCGTCGACCATTTTATGGAGACTCTTACAGTCGTCGCAACTGGTCGAAAATGAAGATCAGAACAATTTGGTAGTCTACATCGTTAGCCAGTGTCTTTTGATCCGCGATTTTTATTGAAATGCACGGTTTACATGGTTATTCAATTGAAAAAAAGATTTTTTTATAATAATCAGAAATTTTATTAGATTATTATTATTTTTAGTTTCTTTTTTAGAATAAACTTTTCCCTTTTCTGTTCTTTTTGGTGTTTAATAAAGAGTATTTGTGTTGTGTTGTGTGTGTGTGTGTGTGTTATTTAACAACACACTTCTCAATTCGACAACTAAGTATTTCATTTTAGTTGCTACTTATAGGCGTCTAGGGGTCGTCGAAGGCGTTTTTGAATATTGATTATTGAAGTGGTTGACGACATAAACGATGCCAATATTCTCTATGCCTACAGAAAACCTGGTCAAAGTAAAAATATAAAAGTAGTACGTCCCTGGCCCTTTAGGAGTTTCTGTTACATACAGGGTATTTTTTTATCAGTTGGCTTGTAGTATTGTTAGGCTTGCAACCTGTCACTAATACACTAGTAAATATCTTGGCCTGATTGTGCAAAATGTGGTTACAGAATTGTCAACAAGTCTTTTTAGAGTTGTTGGTATTTCTGCAGCTCTGCTGCTACCCCACTCTGGGAATGAAGGCGTGATGTTATGTATGTATGTACTCGTATGTATATTAAAATTTGTGCACCTATTAAAAAATTACCCTGTATTGCTGCTCGGGTTCTAACTTCTAAGGTTGCGTCGATGCGCATTACTCGATACTTAATACGCACGCAAACAAACGTGGCAAGAGCGAGGCAACAAAACATGAACGAAACCGACTCGGTCCGTCCTGGGGGTGATTCTCTCAACACAGCGCTGCGTCGATCTTAAAGGTGAAGTTTTATCTGGCAAGTTTAAGAAGTCCCGTCGGAGCGTACAAAACACATTTTAGCGCGTGCCTTCTCAATTAGGCAGCTTTATACGACACTAAACGCGAGTAACATGCCTGCTGCCTAATTGAGAAGGCACGCGCTAAACTGTGTTTTGTACGCTCCGACGGGATTTCTGAAACTTGCCGGATAAAACTTCACCTCTAAGATCGACGCAGCACTGTGTTGAGAGAATCATACCTCTGTTGAGTGTGCTTGTGGGGGCTCGCGGCGCGGTTGAGGCATGCACACATAAGACGCTTTTCAAAGCATTCTGCCAGTCGTTCTACACCTGCGTGGGTTAACTATACGCAGAAGGCCATCAGTGCCTTACGAGCTCAATATAACAATGGTTTTAGGATGCTGTTGGGGCTGCCACGATTCTGTAGCGCATCGGGGATGTTCGCTGAGGCACACACCGATGGCTTCGCGGCCATTATGCGCAAAAGAGTTGCATACCTCGTGCGGAGGATTCGGGGCAGCCCAAACAGCATAGGTACCCAACACCATTGCCGACCGATGCCAGGGTCGTTTCCAGAAGCACCGGAATAATATACACTGTTCGCACTAGAGACTTAGGCTAACTATGTAACTAAAAACTATGGACATGTTTCTGAAATAAATTATTTAATTGAATTTAATTTAATTGAAGTTTAAAGACGAACTACTGTTTATACTGTGCCCAGGAGGCTTATTATGGGCTTGTTTATGGCGTGACTAAACGTGGATAAAATATCCGTCACTTTCTGACAAGTGCAGTGCGAGAGTGACGATGCTTTATCAACCGCGATAAACGCGACCATAATGAGAGCCCTAGGGGCCATTTTTGACTTTCGAGGGCTTGAAAGTTTTAATCGAAAATGTGCAACAACTTCAATTACCTATCATAGTCAAAGAGCCCTGGCGAAATAAACGTTTCATTTCAAAAATTAAATAGTAAAAGTTTTTGGTAAACAGTACATATTAAAAACACTGAAAGTGTACATAAATCATAATATTAACGCCATAATAACATTTTCTAATTAGGTCGTATGTTTATTTATATTTGAAACATGATTTAAAATAACCGGTAGTCATCAACTTTCTGCGTACAACGAAACAAGTGAATATATTAAGTCAATGACTAGCTTTTCAGTGACGACTTTCAAAAATACAGGGAAACAGGTTCATGAGAAACTAATCGTGACATATTTTCGTGCGCCAATATTTTCTATCGGGTGCTACCTATAATATTCAATATATGGTCTGATAATAAGTATTTGTTTAATAGTAAGTAATTACAATTTCATTTATTTATTACTTTGTGCAACGTTCCGTCCGTCTGTCGCACTCGGTGCTGGCTGAAAATCAGCGCTGCAGGCGCCTAGCACCTCAGCATCATGCTGAACCAGTGTCCCGTTCACAGCCACGAAGACACACCTAACTACCACTTTGTCTTTTACTTTAACTTTAACTTTTTGTGTGTCTTGTTGTGTTTAGTGAATAAATGTATTTTTCTTTCTTTCTATCACTCGACTTTGATTCGAGCACTCGAAAACCGCCTCCCTGGTCCTCACATCCCTATATAACAGCGAATTGCAAGTGTCCGTGAGCGGTAATTTTAGCGGCGTCCCCGACGTCTTGCATTCCGCGCGGGCGCAGCTTCCGCTATTGTCGCCTCTCTCAATGGACTAACTATACGCTTGGTATTGGTTAGATTTTGTACGGAAATCGAAGTCTGGCCAACTGAATATATAATCATACTAGCTGTTGCCCGCGAATCCGTCTGTGTAGAAGTAGTTTATCGCTATTTCCTCGGAAACTGTTACATTTTCCAGGATGAGAAGTCTTTTTAAGGGGTTCCGTAGTCCAACTAGGAACCCTTATAGTTTCGCCATGTCAGTCCGTCCGTCCGTCCGCAGCCTAGCGCAAAGACTATTTGTACTAGAAAGCTGTTATTTGGCATGAACATGTATGTTCGTCATGCCAACAAAGTGGTACAATAAAATGTAAAAAAATATTTTTTTTACGTTACCTCCCCTACACGTAACGTGGGGATGTATTTTGTTGATGTATGGGGTGTCGTTGGATAAGTATTTCAAGAATTTTACGGGTTTGTGAAAACAGTTCTTCGATTAAGTAATCCGTTTATGAAATGTTAAGCTTTAAAGGGTGCTCAGTTTTATGTTAACGAGAAGGCACACGAGCACTTAGGCCACCTGATGGTAAGTGGAATCTGAGACCCATAGACATTAGAATTCTCAAGACTATAATCCTAAGACCTCAAATGCGTTGCCAACCCTGAGGACTAAGATGGAATGCCTCTATGCTAGTAATTTCACCGAGTCTCTTATCCCCACACCGGAACACAACAATGCGAACACTGTTGCTTGCGTTAATGGCTAAGATGGTGGTAGCGATCCGGACGGACCCTGCACAGGGTCCTAACACCACTTACAACAAACAAATTAACAAATTAACGTTACTAATTAAACTCTACACATGTATTTATAACTGACCTTGTGTTATTTAACCCGACCGTTACTGCAAATGTGATGAAGTTTGAAAGCGCTCTACGCAGGTGAATAAATAAAATACAATTGTCATTTTTACGAAAGCGAAATTGAATATAAAGTTTGTCCTTACACAACAATAGTTCTAAATATCCACAATTACTACGCCAATATTACTCGGACCATGTTTAGTTACATTATGTGTACCTACTTACATCAAAAATGTCCACACATGAAAAATATCCTTCAATGTTTTAAATATTGTGTAATTTACTAGGTATCCATATATTATGAAATGTAAGGATATTTTTACACCTGTACATTTTTGATATTGTGTAATTTTAAAGATATATCATGTTTTTGTACTTTTTCTCTTTTCCATATATTTGTGGGTGAATTGCAAAAATATTGTACCTACATAGTTAAGGCCCCAATTGAAACAAAATATTTTTTCTTTGTGTAACGAAGATTAAATATACAATTGTATGACAAATTTTCGTTACACAAAGGAAAAATATTTTGTTTTAAGTAAACTTTGACATCAATTAGGTCCTTAACTATGTACAATATTTTTGCAAATCACCCGTGTTTCGACTCAAGACTTAACTCTGTCAAATCGTCAAGTTCGCTTTGTTAGTACTCTTTTCTTTTGTTTAAATTGTATTATTAGTTTTTATAGTTTCTATAAAGAAGTATTAACACACATATTTACTGTCAATTAGGTACCTTTTGCTCCTGGCAATGTACACAAGGCCATGTAAATGTGATAAAACAAAACTGCAGCAGGCGTCACAGATATTTCGGGAGACACGATCACCGAGTGACCCCATCATGACATTCATCGTCATACATACACTAGCTCATCGGAATTAAGACGAGCAACGAAATAATAAAATATATATAAAAAAAACTAAAAACCGTCTAAACCCCGTGTGGTTCCCGGGTTAGAATAGTGCCACTCCATGTCTTCCCGTGGATGTCGTAAGAGGCGACCAAGGGAATAAGGGCTTCTAGTACTGTTAGGCGATGGGCTTGCAACCTGTCACTAATACACTAGTAAACTTCTTAGCCTATTTGTGCAAAATATAGTTGCAGAATTATAAACAATTCTTTTTGGAGTTGTTGGTGTTTCTGTAGCTCTGCCTACCCCACTCTGGGAATAAAGGCGTGATGTTATGTATGTATGTTGTAAAAACCGTGTTCAAGAAACAAGAAATACTTTTAAAAAGGTAGGTAAAGCAAGAAATAACTTCTCATAAAATGATAGGTAAATAGGTCAGTCCAACTGAATTCGGGTTTGGTTTAAAATATAGTGGGACGCCGACTTCAGTTGGACTGACCTATTTACCTATCATTTTAGGAGAAGTTATTTCTTGCTTTTTGAAGGCGGTTTTTAGTTGTTTAAAACATTTTTTTTACATTCCTTTTAGTGATCATAATAATACTGTTATGACCCACGTACACTGTCGTCCACGTATATTTACTCCTATAAATATTTGAGGAGTTCCCTAGATTTCTCCTCGATCCCATCATCAGATCTTGTCGTGCTGGAAATGGGACCAACTACAATCGAATAAATGTTTCTTTTTTCGTATCGGTCGGAACATACATAAAAAAAAACCGGATAAATTGAGAGTCTCTTCCGTTTTTTGATGTCGGTTAAAAAGTGTATGCTTTTTATTTCCAAAGAACTAAAAAGTTTTACCCCCTTAATTATAAATGTGGAATAACCGTGGGGCAGCTTATGCCATGCTTTGTCCTCATCTGTAATTGTGACGTTTGCATCTGACAGAAAGTGACAAAGCATGGCATAAGCTTTATAAGTAGGGGTTGAAGTTTTTGAAAGCGCTTGTCAGTTTTTAAATCGTTAACCTGTTAAAATTAGAAGGCTTACGCTAGTCGTGTTTATTGCTGTGGATAAATGTAGATAAAGCAGCCGCCACTCTCGGTTTTATATACTGGTTAGAAAGAGATGGACGTTTTATACCCATATATCCACAGCGATAAACGCGACCATCATAGGCCATAACCGGGCCTAAGTGGCATGCGTTAAAGCATTAACCAAGCATGAAAAAAAAAAATTGCTACTTTTTGGGTACGGCCCAAAAATATCGTGATGTACCTCTAGGTATAATTATATTAATAGTTGAACTACATTCGAGTTTCAGCGTTATCTATTGAGAGCATATGGGTTTATCATGTATTTGCAAAAGTAATTTGATATAGCATGCGTGTTTTTTTTATCCGAAGTATGATTCGGATTATTGCGCCTAGCTAAAATCCAATTTCAATATTAAACGTTTAGGTACTCTAAACATAGAAAAACAAATGTACTTTTGTTTTGGAAGGGTCACCCTTTTACCTGTCTCCTAACAGCAGTCTAGGCATTGTTGTGTTCTGGGGGGTTATCATGAGCTAGCTTTGCAGTTCTGTTTACGCTCAGAGAAAAGGACAGAGCTATATAACCGCCATAGCTCTGTCCTTTACGCTGACCGTAAACAGAACTGCAAAGCTAGCTCATGATAACCCCCCTGGTGCGGAGATAAGACAACCGGTGATATGATTAACACAGAGGCATTCCAGTCAACGCAACGCGGTTTGGCAACGCATTGGCAGCCTGGAGATTGACATCGTAAGATTGCGATCTTGAGATGGAAAATGTCTATGGGCTTCAGAGACTGCTCTACCATCAGGTGGCCTGTGTGCTAAGAGCCATAAAATAATCTAACGGGTAAAAATTGACAATAATAAATAAGTAATAAATTTCACGGGACATGTTACACAAATTGACCTAGTCCCAAACTAAGCTCTAGGCTTGTACAGTCAAGGTAATAAATATGTATAACTTTAGTACCTTGTCACTTTAATCGCTGTGACAATTTCATATGGCGGTTTAAACATGACGTTAAATAGACAAGGTACTTACTAAAGTGTATACATATTTATGACCTTGACTGTACTATGGGTACTAGACAACGATAAACATACTTAGATACAGAAATAAATACTTAAATACATAGAAAACATCCAAGACTCAGGAACAAATACTCGTGCTCACCACACAAATATCTGCCCCTACCGGGATTTGAACCCGGGACCGCCGGCCTCAGATCCAGGGTCACTCCCAACGCCAACGTGTCGTCGAAATTATTGGGTTGAGTACGTCCTGAGTGGGTATAAGTAGTCTTCTTGAGTAAAAGGAGAACGCCTGTTTGTGTTACTACAACTATACTATATTCTGTTAGACACACTAACACAGTCACCCGCCGACCCCTCAGACCTCATTCCTGCGCAGGTCACAGGTTCAATTCTGTAATTGTCGCAATTGCAGGGCGTTTCCTTGTTAAAACGGTCTGGCTCATGCTGCGACTAGCTGCAGTCAGATTTGCTCATTTACGCGACTCCCGCATTATTTAAATGATTTGACATCAGCTGTCAACATGACAGTTGCTTTATCTTTTCTGGGGGGTTATTATGACATAGCTATGCAGTTCTGTTTATGCTCAGAAAAAAGGACTATAACTGTTATAGCTCTGTCCTTTTCTCTGAGCGTAAACAGAACTGCTAGCTATGTCATAATAACCCCCCTTGTCGTTTTATTTTATGACCAATTATGGCTATGAAACTTGTCATTACTTTTGGGACACCAATTGATTATAAACAACACACACTTTAGATAATAGACGAAGAACCACTAGAAGTAGGCCCTTCCAATGTGTGCTTGCTGGTCGCATAAATGTCGTTCTTTTCTTTTAACATTTTGCGGGTGGTAGGACCTTGTGCAGGGTCCGTCCGGATCGCTACCACCATCTTATCCATTAACCTACCACCGAACAGCAGTGTTCGCATTGTTGTGCTCCGGTTTGGGGATAAGACAGCCGGTAAATAACTAGCATAGAGGCATTCCATCTTAGTCCTCAGGGTTGGCAACGCATTTGCAGTCTTAGGCCCGATTCGACCAAACTTTTATACCGGGGTAAACGCTTACTCTAAGATTAGTAATGTCAAAAAATGACAGTTTTCTATGGCATTTTGACATTACTAATCTCAGAGTAAGCTTTACCCCCGTGTAAAAAGTTTGGTCGAATCGGGACTTAGGATTATATATGTTATGACAAAGGGGTGATTCTCTTAACGCAGTGCTGCGTCGAACGCAAAGGTGAACGTTTATCCGGCAAGTTTAAGTAGTCCCGTCGGAGCGTACAAAACAGATTTTAGCGCGTGCCTTCTCAATTAGGCAGCAGGGGGGTGATATTTCTCGTCTACCCTATGTCTTTCAAAAATATTACGGGTTTGTGAAAACCGTTTTTCGATTAAATAATCCATTTATGAACTATTAAGCTTTAAAGCGCTAATTTTTGTTAGACTCAAGTTTCCCCCTCCCCTAAAGCCAAAACTAAATACTAAAAATCTAAAAAAAACTTAAATGAAAGAGCATAATTATAACCAATTTTAAAGGAAAACTATCTGGACTAAGTACTAAAATCATTTAAAATGGCACCAATTGACTTTAAATAGAAAATTTGTTATTACCTTGTTAATTTGCATGTTTGTCGTACCTACTTAAGAGGCCGTACACGAAATTTTGGCGATTTTGCTGATTTTCGTGATTTTACAGACGTGATTTTACTGTTGAAATACTTTATTTCTACAAATTTTAATGCGCAACACGAAAGTTAATTTCGATTTTCAACGAATATATGAAATAGGTACCTGTTTGTTCTTATTATTTAATTTTGATAAATCGACCTGAAACCGGCGACTGTTTTGTGAATTTTGCTGTAAGAGGTTTAGAATATTTATAGCATATTCACGAATCGTTTTGACGTCTTAAAGGCATGAAAAAATTACAATTGATTGCTGTAAAAGTCGTCTAAAAAATGTATGAATTACTTTTTACCACCTTGATATATATTTTTTGTGTAAAGAAAAAAATAACTTTGTAAAATTTTATAGAAAATGGTCAAAAAATAGTTTTAAATTTCGGCGTCTTAAAACACTCGTTCATAAAATTAAAACAACAGTAATAAACTTCAGTTCAAAATCAATCCACTACCTTAAAAAAACATTCAAAAATTAAAAATAAAATAGCAATAATGTATAATGTTTAAAAAAAACCTAAATCCCGAATTTGAATTCGCGATAAAAAAAAAGTAGCTCATTCATTCGTAACTCATTTATTCGATCATAACTGAAATGATATATAATGATGTGCATTAAAACTTATAGAAAAGCAGTATTTAAACTGTAAAATCACGAAAATAAGCAAAACCGCCAAAATGTGTACGGCCTCTTAACGGCTTCGGAACCCTACACTGAGCATAGTCCGACTTGCTCTTGCCCGGTTTATTTTATAGTAGGATAAAATTTATGAAAACGGGTACATTCCGAATCTGATGAAGGTGTGACAAATAGGTCTCGTGCCTCGATCCATTAGCCATTAGCTCCGAGTGATGATGTCAGCCGTGCCCCAATTCTAATGAGCACTATTTTTATTCGCATTACCAGACTATTTGGGGCAAACCAACAATTGCAGGCTCATGTTTGAGTTCAGAAGCGTTTGTTGGGGGATTAAATATAGGCTTACGTAAGGCATACCAACAGCCAGCGACTCCTGGGAGGTGATTCTCTTAACATAGCGCTGCATCGAACGTAAAGATGAACGTTTATCCGGCAAGTTAAAGTAGTCCCGTCGGAGCTTACAAAACGCATATTAGCGCGTGCCTTCTCAATTAGGCAGCAGGGGGTGATTCTCTCAACACAGCGCTACGTCGAACGCAAAGATAAACGTTTATCCTGCAAGTTTAAGTAGTCCCGTCGGAGTTTACAAAACGCATATTAGCGCGTGGCTTCTCAATTGGGCAGTAGGGGCGTGATTCTCTCAAGACAGCGCTGCGTCGAACGCAAAGGTGAACGTTTATCTGGCAAGTTTAAGTAGTCCCGTCGGAGCTTACAAAACGCATATTAGCGCGTGCCTTCTCAATTGGGCAGCAGGGGGGTGATTCTCTCAACACAGCGCTGCATCGATCTCAAAGGTGAAGTTTTATCCGGCAAGTTTAAGTAGTCCCGTCGGAGCTTACAAAACGCATATTAGCGCGTGCCTTCTCAATTAGGCAGCAGGGGGTGATTCTCTCAACACAGCGCTACGTCGAACGCAAAGATGAACGTTTATACGGCAAGTTTAAGTAGTCCCGTCGGAGCTTACAAAACGCATATTAGCGCGTGCCTTCTCAATTAGGCAGCAGGGGGGTGATTCTCTCAACACAGCGCTGCGTCGATCTCAAAGGCGAAGTTATATCCGGCAAGTTTAAGAAGTCCTGTCGGAGTGTACAAAATAAAAATGTGTTTTATACGATCCGACAAGACTTCTTAAACTTGCCGGATATAACTTCGCCTTCGAGATCGACGCAGCGCTGTGTTGAGAGAATCGCCCCCAAGACCAATTTGTATGAAAGTAATGGAGATAGCTTATACCCTGGATTAAGACTACGACTTTTTATCTCGGAAAATTTAAAAGCTCCCGATGGAATAAGGATAGTTGAAATCTGAAGTCGAAGGCAGAAGCGCGTGTGATATGACGTATTTATGTTAACCAAAGTACTGAGTGACACTCGTGATACTAAGATGCGAAACGACTGGGTCTCCCCACACCTATCGACGCGGAATCGGCGTTAGCTAACTAACTCTTTATGTCTACGCAATAAGAGCGAAAAGACGTCGAATCGGCTCGGCTGACGTCGGCCGGCGACGGCGGAGCCGAACGACGTCGAGACATAAAGAGTTTTTTGATCAGAATGATCAGCTAACGCCGATTCCGCGTCGATAGGTTTGGGGAGACCCTTACTCTTTTGTCAAAGTCGAGATACCGCTTCATCCTCTAAGAAGGATAAAATAACGACTTCTAAGTGAACGTCGCAGGCAAAAGCTATCTTATCTTACTACTCGTATTATAAATAAATAAAAATAAATAAATAAATATCAGCCCCGTGTGGTTGCCGGCCCCGTGTGGTTGCCGGGTTAGAATAGTGCCACTCCAGGTCTTCCCGTGGATGTCGTAAGAGGCGACTAAGGGAATAAGGGCTTGTAGTACTGTTAGGCGATGGGCTTGCAACCTGTCACTAATACACTAGTAAACCTCTTAGCCTGTTAGTGCAAAATGTGGTTACAGAAATATCAGTAAGTCTTTAGAGTTGTTGTTATTTCTGTAGCTCTGCCTACCTCACTCTGGGAATGAAGGCGTGATGTTATGTATGTATGTATGTAAATAAATATCAGGGGACAATCTCACACAAATTGACCTAGTCCCAAACTATGCTCTAAGCTTGTACTATGGGTACTAGACAACGATAAACATACTTATATATAGAGAAATAAATACTTAAATACATAGAAAACATCCAAGAGTTAGGAACTAATATTCGCGCTCATCACACAAATATCTGCCCTTACCGGGATTTGAATCCAGGACCGCTGGCTTCGGAGGCAGGGTCACTCCTAACTAGGCCACCGTGTCGTCCTGAAATGCGAAACTTTGGGTGGATGGGTGTTTGTTACTCGAGCCGGCACGGCTGAAAGGATTTGGATGAAATTTGGCACAGAGATAGATTATAGTCTGGGTTAGCACACAGGTTACTTTTTATTCCACAAAATGTACGTCTCCCTAGGGAAGAGCGATAAACGACTACGCAGACGGAGTGACGGGCAGCTAGTTAGGTAATTTCTTATTTCAAAGCTGTCTTTATTTGAACTTACTTTTGTATTGTCAGCCAATATTTGAGTCCACTTTTTATTTAGGTCGTGAACAGTTTGAAACGGAAACCGAAAATAAATGCTTGAACATTCTAACAACTCACGAAGAACGCAGATCATATGGGTCATGGTCATATTAAAACTCATCGTAACAGCTACCAGTCGAAAACAAGCCCTAACACATTGCGATAAGGATCCTGCAGTCTTTTATATTCGGTAACTGCGTAGGATGTCACTCTATCTCATACATAATGCTTATTAACAACGCCGCCGGTCTTTTCTGCATAACTTATACAAAACTCCTCTCCGTTTATCCGACTGCGAAGAACGTTTGAACGTTGAAACGTAAACGTTTTTGTCCTGTACGTATGTTCTTATTGCCTGGTAGACGCTGGTCGGATTCAACAAAGGAGGTGTGGTTAGATTGGTCTTAGTATCACAAAATGGCGGAGTTGTTTCCCGCGATTGTGTCCGCGTAGAAGTCGTTCCTCAGGAACCGTCCAATTTTTCAGGATAAAAAGTACCCTCTGTCCTTCCCCGGGACTCAAACTATTTCCACAAAAAACAGCGTAACTAACAGACAGAATTATTTTCACATTTATAATTAGTATGGATTATAATTTAGTATCCATGGATGGGTATTGTATTAACTTATAAACTTATTATATGGACGACAAAATCAAAATATGAAAATATGCAGTCAGGTTTTTAAAGCTTTTTGTTATTTCTAGCTTCAATTTGCTGTACGCATCGCATTTTCCTCTCCTTGGTTGGAACTCGTGAAGTTAAGCCATACAAATAACAATTATTCTAAGCGTAATGCCAAGATATTACCAACCCACAAGCTTCCTACATCGTTCGTACACTGACACACTTTCGACTAACACAAACAATTTGTACGTGTAAAGTTAAATTAACTGCTTAGAACAACAATTATAAAATATTACTTTCATGTTTTATGTTGGTTATGAATGTAAAAATGTCATAAATTAAATATTAATAATAGCTACATATTCAGAATACGTCATTAGAACAACACTTCTATAATGGGTTACGTTTTCCTGTTTTGGACGGAGCCCAAGAGGCGATGAAGAAAAAAGTGTACCTATAGTATAAAAGTTGTTAAAAATACACTATAAAAGATGTTGCTGGATAGATTGCCTTAAACATGAGCGCGGTCTTGCCAACAAACGGCACGTCAGTTTGTCGTGGTAGTTGTTAAAACCGGGCAAGAGCATGTCGGATGCTCTTGCCCGGTTTTTTTGTAGGATTCCGAAGCCGTTAAGTTGTACAAACATAAAACTTCAGTATAACAAATATTAGCGCTTTAAAGCTTAATATAATTACTTAATCGAAAAACTGTTTTCACAAACCCTGTTTTTACAAAGGGTAGACGAAAAAAGATACATTCCCACGTTACGTAAAGGGGAGGTAGCATATTTTTTTTTACATTTTATTGTTCCAATTTCTTGGCGTTACTAATATGCATATTCATGCCAAATTACAGCTTTCTAGTACTAAGAGTCTCTGCGCTAGGCTGCGGACGAACATGGCGAAACTATACGGGTTCCTAGTTTGACTACGGAACCCTAAAAACGTCACAATCGACAAAACAGACTTTGGATAGCGCTTACTTTGATATGTACCTAGTATTAAAATAGGACACTTTTAACTCGACTAACAAAATTAAACTTATATTATTATCTATTCTGTGCTTATGTGACGAGGGTGAAATCAATTAGCAGGTTTTTTTAACACAATTTGCATTTACGAATATTATTCATTTCCCGTGGGTATAGAGATGTTTGATTTTCGTTTACGTTTCCCGGTGAACTATGAGTGAAATATTTTCCGTAATGTTTATGGGTATAGGTGCTTTCTATCAGGCGCTTGTTTGCATTAAAAGTTGTAAAAAACGGCAACATTTTAGGCTAAATAGCTTAGAAGACACTAAATTTTCGTGTATTTTAAAATATATTTAAAACTAAAACTTGAAGTATTTACAAACACTTATAGACAGTCACGCGACGGATGATATGAGAATGTATTCCTTTGTTTCATCGGAACCATGGAACATTAAAATATTAGGTATATTTTGATGCAAGTGCGGAAAGTATGTCACTTTTGCACGTGTATCTAATGACGTTTTTAATAGAGTAGCGAAAAAATGACAATGAAAGAAAATTTAAACCGTAATTAAAAGAGGAAATTTTACTTAATTATTGCACACACCTAATTCTTAAAAACACAGTGCAATTTGAACAATTAAGTGTAAACAAATGAATTAGCTAGAGCGAAAACTCCAACTTTCCTCATGATATGCTGCTGAAAGTAAAAAGCACAAGCTCGAATAATCCATCTTTCTGCACTGCCACTTTTTGCGCAACTGTATCAAAAAAACCATTAACTATTAATTCCAGTTCCATCTCTTGGTAATAGAACTTGAAATGTATATTTTGTTCTCTTCTTTCTAGAATCGCCAACGCACCCGAAACAACGAACGACACAGCGCCCGTTCACACGAGGCCATAGCCGCGGACGTACGAGACGCATCCGACACGACGCGGTGACGCCATGGCGTCCACCGACACGACCTCCAGCCCCGCCGACGATCACAAGCGAACCGTCGACGAGGCGTTCCTCAACAGGCTCAAGAGCCTCGTTGAAAGGCTTCGACTTGACAACGCGACCTTGAAGAAATCCCTCGACATCGAGCTGAGCGGAGTCAGAGGACTGAAGGCTCAACACGAAGCCGCTATCAGAAACTTGAAGACTGAATACAGAAAGAAGGAGGAGCTCTTAGAAAAACAACTGAGAGTCATCCCTAAAACTGAGAAATGTGAAAACGATAATAAGTTATTCGATTGTAAACGATTCACGCTCGAAATTCAGTCTTTAAAAGCAGCTAACAAAGGTCTTCAAGAAAAAGTCAAGGTAACTGCAAATTTTAATGCATGCTAATCTAGTTTACTATAGCAAAGATGTCGAAGATTTGTGCAAGAATAATTCTACAATGAAGACAATTCCACAAATCACATAACCTAATACCATGGCATAAAATACCTCCTGAAGGTTAAACATGGTCAGTGGCTTTCGGTCTTTATTATCGCCGGCATACAGGACTTTTCCGCGGCTTTGGTAAAGTGTGAACTCTTCAGATTCCACCCAGTGTTGTAGGATACCGCCTTGGAATAAGTGTAACAAGATTTTGTTTATCGCTGGTGTGTAAGGGCTTCCGTAGCGTAGGCCATACACTATAGAACAGGGCAAAGGACAGTCTAACATTGTGTGAAATAACGGTCTTCCATCTTCAATATTAGAAGGCTTCCTGCTTATGTATTTCGCGTCAGATTTTCTTAATAAAACTGCGTATTGAAACTCCCGTTTATCGACAAATTCTTTGATTTTTAGGTCGCTTATTACCTCTATACGATTTACCATCGCCTTCCTAAATTCCGGGGTCAAGCTCCTATTGAAGAGTCGTATGTGTCGATTGTGAATGCCAAGTGTTAAATTGCTCGCCTGTAGTTCAGCCGTCGAGTCTATTTCTGGCTTGTACCGCGGATATGTTATCGCTGACGTCAAGATTCCCTGCAACCAAGTGCATAGAGGTTTATTTAAGAACTTGCACGCAGATTTAAACATGGGTACAATGATAATTTTAATTTGCGAATGAACTAATATATATGAGAGTTTTTCGTATACTTACATCGATGGCGCAGTCAATGATTAGTGAATATACGATGATCATTAACACCACCGCTCTGAAAACTGGACCTAAGAATTTGATGATGACTGTCTGCCTTATGAAGCATTTTATGAGATCCAGGACTGTCGTTGCCGCAGGCTGCTTGTTTTCAGGGCTCCACACAGTCATCTCCACTTTCAGAACAACCAGCGCTACCAACAACAAGAAAAGTATGTTGAACATGAATATGAAAAGCATGTCTGTTGATATAAGTTTAACTGTTGTCATGAACGTTGATTGAGGGCCAGATTTCTTTAGGAGGAAACATAGCTCGTCTTGAGACAGAGGGTACGTCGTGTCAATGTATCCGTAGTAGGAGTTTTTGAGGATGCGGGAGTTCAGTTCAAGGTCAGTGTAGCCATCCATCAGGTCGGCTGTGACGCCTGTGGCAGTCCCGTTGTCTAAGAGGTCCCCCACTGTATTTCCATCTCTTGGAGCGAGAGGTATGCAGGTAGCGTTAAGCAGAGTCATCACTGTTGAGGCCAGTCTTGAGGTGCAATCAATTTTTGCAGTTTCATCATAAATGAAAGGTTTTCTGAAGACGCTGAGTCGCAGCTTCCGGCCATATAAGTTGTTATACTGTCTCGATAGAAAATAACTTATGTCGTTCACTTCAGTTATGTCACTAATTGTGCCAAAGAAAGGATTATACGTGTACATTCTTAATTGGTCCGACCAGAGGACCAAGACTGAATTAGCAATTCTTCTGCTCCAACATAACTGGAAATGTTGCGACATGGTGTAGTAGAAGTAACTGTCCACAGTCACTGGTAGGCTTATGACGAAAATTACGACACTTCTTGGTTTAAATACCCCGGTTCTGCGTAGGTTTTCTATGATGACATCGTTGGTTTCTATCGATAGTTCGTTGGAGGTAACAACATACGTCGTCTGTCCATGCTTGTCGATCCTTGGCGTCACTTCCGTGCCATTGGCCGATGGGCACCCGTCCAACAGCAAAACCGGATATCCGTCATTAAAATTCTCAGTGTACTTGAGTATTCTATTTTCAAAATAAGTGAACTCGCAGAATATGATGGTAAAGAACCATTGGCGGAACGCGTTGTAGATTTTATCGACGACTTCAAAAGCGAATTCTGCTTTAGTGTCTGTTTCGCTGTGATACGCTAGAACCTCTCGAAATAGAATGGATGGGTTTGCGCATAGTGATTGTTTTAGAAATAAAGTGAGAGCGAGGAGTAGTAACATTTTATCGGCTGCTGCGTGTAAGGAACGCGGGCTGATACTGCCTGGTGGAAGGTCAGTGTTTAATGCCGGGGTGTTTGTATCATTAGGTGAATGTCAGCGCGTTATGGGCTTGATGGCAGCCCGTCAATTACCGGCGCAGCGACAATATTGGCGGACGTTAATTGTGTCTCAAACAACATATTAAAATTTATAACGTCATCAAAATTGTTATAACGTTTGCCTTTAATATACATGTATGTCAAGTTTATCGTTCGATTTTGTATTTATGATAAAAAGGTGTTACTTACACACTGATAAATTAATTAAAAGATGGCAACCAAACTCACCACATAATAATAATTGTTAATCTTGGCCAGATACCTGTAAATACATCTTTTTTATGGAAAAAAGGAGACACACGAGCAAGCAGTAAGGATCACCGCGACCCATAAACGTCCGCAACACCAGAGGAATCGTAATCTGTTAATGGAACTTAAGTCAAAAAAGTCTAGAGTTTAGAACATGAAGAAACAGTTCTAATGAAATATATAAAAACCCCTACTTTCAGATCTGGGGCGCCTAGGAAAAACTGTTAAAATATATGGAATTGACATAAGCGATAAGCTTACAAAAATTCCTTGCATTTAATCAATTTTTCAAATCACTAATAGTCCTTCTACACCTCCAGCCCCCTATTACATCATCTCGACAACGACACGTGACAGGTCATATTTCGGTACACATTGCAAACTTAACTTGCTGATTCATCACTGGGCTTCATATAAGCTGCGCCATGTACACTAAAATGTCACATGACACCCGTCATTGTCTGGATGGTGAAATAAGAAGCAGCTTGTAGGTCAACTTGACGCAGAAGGCTATCAGCGCCCTCACAGACCAGTACAGCAATGGATTCAGGATGTTGTTGGGGCTGCCTCGATTCTGCAGTGCTTCCGGGATGTTTGCAGATGCCTACACTGATGGCTTCACTGCTATACTGCGCATAAGAGTCGCATCCCGGTTAAATAAAATAACTTTTCTTTTTGTATCACATATTTGTGTCTTGTTGTTGAGTAAATAATATTGAATTTGAATTTGTATTATGTGTCTTGTTCCGAATATCATCAAAGCTACAATCCCAATTAAACTAGCTTTCTATTTAAAATAACCGCGTCTGAATCGGTCCGACCGTTTGGGATCTACGATGATACAGACAGACACACATACACAGATACACACGTCAAACTTACTCTGTTAGATAAAAACATATCGTCACTACTTCAAACAAAACCTCGTATATCACAATTGTGATGTACGATTTGAAACTTATTTCTCTTCATATTTAAGTTTAAAATCATACATCACCAGGGCCCGTAATTTTCACGCCGCTGACGCAAAAATGACGTCACGCTACATAGAGTATGATTCCAATTAGTATTTCATCCTAATCATTATTTATGAAATGCCTCTGAGAAATAAATACTATTATATATTGATTGTTTGTGTAAATTGTTAAAATCAGAAAAAATGTGTCCATCGACTCTTAATTTTCTTTTTAACAGGGAAGTTGGAATAATTAACCAAATGTGCGAACAAACAAAACAATGATTACAAAACAAAAGTATTTTTATGAATATCACATGACGTATGAAAACGAAGATGACGTAGATTTTCTCTGTACGGGATTTGAAGCAAGAAGGATTGTGTCCTTTAAGTTACAGAGGAGTAATTCTGTTCTGTACTTACTTGTTGAAATGTGGTAACAATAAATACCATTTAATAAAATGTATGTATCGACATAAAATACAAAACAAATAGTTTCATTTACGTTTTACGAATCATGTAAGTAGGTATTTATTTTTCTACGAGTCAATAGATTACCTACTTAACTTATTTGTACATGATTAAATGATTGACGACTAATGGTTAATAATTTCAATAAAACTATTTGAAATCATACTCTAAGTAGCGTGACGTCATTTTTGCGTTAGCGGCATGAAAATTACGGGCCCTGTACATCACGAAATATGAGATACTAGGATTTTTCAAGGTAGTGACGATATGTCAGTGAGTAAGATTAACCGGAAGGCTGTTGTACAAATGACTTGATAGATTTGGATCGTTGTTGCAGATCGCGCAGGCGGCGGAGAGCGCCCGCGCGGCGGAGCTGCGTGCGCAGCTAGCGGCGCACGCGGCGCTAGAGCACGCCGCGCGGCGGGATGCGCGCGCGCAATGCTACAAACTGGTACGTACTGTGAGTAGGTAAGGTTCAGCTGGCTATGTCATTCACAGCGACGGCCCTAACCCCTAGGCCCGTATCATGGTTGCCTTTATTGTGGTGGATAAAGCTTTCGTCACCCTCGCACTTACATACTGGTCAGAAAGTGACGGATTTTTTATCCGGGTCATACACACTCAAAAACAAAGTTGTCTCTCCTGTGGTCAATAAGAATTTGTGTGCATATAAGTTATGTTTTTATATGATAGATCTAAAGCAGTCCTGACGATATTTTTGCGGGAATGGGCTTAGCCAGAAAATTAGTCCTTAAAAACGTTAACTTTCGGTGTGTCCACAGGAAAGACGGTAACCTAAATCTGTGTATGACCCATCCACGTTTAGTCACGCAATAAACACAGCCATAATAATCAAGATTGTCTTTCGGCTCCATTTTGGATGCATTTCAGTTTATATTAAATTAAATTTGGCAGTTTTTGCCACCTGGCGCCTAGAGCGACCGCTCCACTCGCTCTATTCCGGGAGGCCAGACGAGAATTGAAATTTGTATTTAAAATGTCCAACTCCCCCCTCGCGCATCTTCGCAGGAAATTGTTGTTTTAAGAGGACTGTGAAGCAAAAAAAAATACATACAAAATGCGATAAAGTTTCTTTCCCCTTAAACGTTGTCCGGTTTTTACGATTTTTAAACATGTTGTAGATATTATGAAAAACGATGTCTGTACGTTTTCCTTTTCAAGAAAATATTAATTGGAAAGGAAAAAGAAATAAAAAAACGAAAGCGGAAACGTACAGACCTTGTTTTTCATAATATCTACAACATATTAAAAAATCGTGAAAATCGGATTAGATTTAGGGGGTGAACATTTTACTGCCCTGTGCTAAATTTGTATGGATTATTTTTGACAGCTTTGCGATTTACTCGTAAGCACCACTTCACAATCCTCTTATTATAAATGAAAATTCTCTCCTGCCTTGTCTCGTCTCCCCTCGCCGGTGGTGGAAAAGCACATTAATACGAGCATTAACATATGAGGATGTCAAACGTATTTGAAATGATAAATAATTAAATTGTTGGGCTTTTTTAGACCTCGGTAATATTGGAGTGAATTTATGCAGAGGAGAATCGCGGCAAGAAACACTAGGTGAAGGAATTTTTTTTGGACAGTTCTGTACCCAGTTGGACCAATTGGTCCCGCGCGGGGTACTTCTGTCAGCTGGCTGTATCTCATGAACTAAAACCTATACCTAAGAACCATAATAGGAAGACAGTTCAAATGTTCGCAGGGTGTGTATTTGCTGCTATAATAACAAATAATAAAAACAATTAAAGAGAGCCTAGGTACGGAACCCGTTCGTGTACGTACATCGGTTATTTAAAAAAAAAAGTGAATTGAATCATCACGTAGGTGTGACTCTTAGATCAATTCAGACGAGTGATGAACATCTCAAAATCAAAATGTCTTGGTATTTTTATTGTTTTCATTAGTGATAAGTTATACAATAATACTTTAGTTCTAGGCGTCGCGTAGGCGATTTAAGCAGTGCTAGATCAAGCCAAGTTTCCTTATTTATACGTCTGTAATGACATCCTCGTTTAGTGAAGTTGAGATACCAAACTGTATTTTGACGACTTCCTTATACAGGCTATGACTCACGCATAGTATTTTTGAAAATAACAGAGTAGATTAACTTTTTGGTTGCTGTAAGACGCCTACTATTTAGCAATAGCACAATCTCAACATGCAAAGTAAAAACGCCTACAAAATTCTAATGGCAATGTGTTTTTGTCGCAGCTGGAGGAAATCAAATCGAAGGAGCGCGTGATAGCGCAGATGAGGAGGGAGACAGCGCGGGGAGCCCAGGATAATGCTCAGGTCAGTTCAAAATACATACCAATGCACTAATTAGTTGTATTCGCATTATTGTATTCCAGTGAAGAGATAGGATTAAGCGTTGCTGTTGCTTAGGGTTGGCATGGCAACGGATTTGCTGTTTTGAGATTTCAAATGTCTCTGGGCCTTAGATCATACTTAATTACCACCTGGGGTTAATATGACATAGCTATGTTGTTCAATTTACGGCGAGCGTCAAGGACAGAGATATATAACAGCCATAGCTCTGTCCTTTATGCTCGCCGTAAAATAAACTGCTTAGCTCTGTCAGAATAATCCCCAGGTGGCTTTTGTGATTATTTGCCGTCTCAACGAGAGAAAAATAAAAGTCAGTCTCGACACACGACTTCGGCTGTATTCTTATTTGTAAAACCATATTACTTTTGACAGTTTATATTATCAAAAAAATAACTGAGCCGCCATTACTGTCAGGTAAATAAGAGCTATCGTAACGTTTACAATACGATAACATTCCACCCATAACCACACGCCCTGTGTGGCTAGATAGAGTTAAATATATCATCTACATAAAGTTCGCGACATGACAAATATAAGAGGTTAGAGAGACCAAAGATATGAATTCACTTTTATAATTATTGTGCACATGAACAAAACACATGCAGAAAAACGCTATTAATGTGATCGTTCCGGATGCTGTTAAAATAAGCCCTCGATTAATTTACATAAACTTAAGTACATTGAAAACTTGTACTCAGTAAGCTATTTAAATACAGAATGTCAAATGTTCTGAATACAAATCATAAGGGCGGTCTAGAGTAGCGTCTTGTCATGCGTAATGCACTTTACGATTTCCAGAAACGTCGCAAGGGCTTTTATAGTTCCAAGAATACTTAACATCTGAGAACTGGCTGTCGAAAAGAAGGAACGTAGGTTCCGAAATATAGGGTCTTTAAATATTAGTATTGTGGGTTTTGATTTGCTTGTCGATCAATGGCCCTTTGTTAGGTAACTCGTTTTTGAAGGGATAGAAGAATCGATTTCGTAAAGAATGGCGATAATAATTTATGCATCATATTCTGGTCATAACTTGATATCCCAATGGAGATAAAGCAAAGTTTGGAAAACATTCTGGAAGACAAAGAAAAAACCTCTCGTATTTACATTAATTAAACTTTGTGGTCAGTTATTTACACTGCAGTCATGGAAACAGACGAGTACCAAGTTATTACGAATCATATATTGTAGTTAAATCTTAGATATTTTTAAACTATCGCATGTTACCCGCCAAGCAACAGTGTTCGCATTGTTGTGTTCCGGTGTGGGGATAAGACAACCGGTGAAATTACTAGCATAGAGGCATTCCATCTTAGTCCTCAGGGTTGGCAACGCATTTGAGGTGTTAGGATTATAGTCTTAAGAATTCAAATGTCTATGGGTCTCAGATTCCACTTACCATCAGGTGGCCTGAGTGCTCGGGTTCCTTCTCCTTAACAAAAAAAAAAAAAAAAAAAAATGTATGACACGTTTCGTTAGTTTTTATCATGTAAGGACCTGATTCAATAATATAAATTATTATCCTCTCAAAATAACATCTACCTATAAGGTTTCTTACGCAAATTACCTATTGCAAAAAAAAGGAATATCTAACTCAAACGAAAGTGATTTCAACCTTACTACTTTAAGGTAGCAGATAAGCTAAAAATAAGATTTTCTTAGTAGGCTATGTAATCTTTCCATTTTAAAAGTATCCCAAGTATAAGTATAGCCCCCGCATTCCCGCACCGTGTGAAATCGCCGGGAGCATCGCAGGCGCAGGCGCAGGCCCCTTTCGTTCTGTTCTAACCGAAGGAATGTAATCCCAAATTGACTTATTAATTTAAATAAAAATGGCTATTTAGGTAAATGTAGGGTGCTGTGACTTGCGAGGCAAGTTTATGACGCATGCCATGCTGGTGTAGGAGCAGTTGTAACCCAATTTTGGAAAACCCAATATTAAGCAAGAATATTTTAAAGATATTGCTGAGGAAGATATAGCTTTAACAAACAATGGAAATATATGAGAATAGTCGCTGGCAATTTGTTAATAAGAAAATTGTTGCCAAGGGATAGTGATAGTTAAACATGTAAAGAAGGTTTATTGTTTCATGTTTTAATCTCTTCTTTGTTTATAGCTCCTTTTGATCTAATTGTTTGTATTGCTTAAGATAATTCGAAATACAAAATAACATAGTAACAAAGCTTATAATTTTTGAATGCCTTCCACGTAATGTTTATGAACATATTTACTGTTTTTCGGTTTAAATCCAGTAAAATGTGAACCACAACCGTTGATGAGCAGTTAAGATAGCCTTTCTTTGCCTTAAATTGTTTTCGCATCTGCAGAATGGTTGCTGCATTGTTTATCTCCTGAGTTATGGACCCTCTTCGGTTAAATAAGCTTGAGTTTTATAGTGAGATCAATTTTATGGCAGCGGCTATTCACCAAGTGTGTAGAAAATGGTGTGAGATCAAAAGGATTAGAATTTAAAGGAAATACAATCGACAAGGGAAGGTAGTTTGAAGAAACTTTATTGTGACTGATTTAAAGGGTTTTGAAAAGGTTGTGGTAGCATTATTGAAAAAGCGCCCCGGCTCGAGTAGCTAAAGTAGGTAATTTACATTTTAATAATTTAAAATTCATTATAACCTAGTCCAATTTGTTATTTTCATGATAACATACATTGTATTGTGTAGTATAACACAGGGTTGATAGATCATGTAGGTTATATCGATAACCAAATATCGACACTTTCTCAGCACTATTGAATTTCTTACATATCTGTCAAAAATCTTGCTGTAGAGGAGCATAAGCCAGTCGTACTTTTGACCCCTGTTCTCTATTTTAAATCATTAAGAAGCTTTAGTTAATTTTATGTGATCTCAGGTTTTATTAGTTCGACTTGATAGAAACTTGTAGAGGATTACATGTCTATTATAATAAAAATGAATCGCTGAATGTGTTGCTAAGTGAACCGATTTCGCTAATTCTTTTTGTATTGTGTTTGTTACCATCAGGAGAAGGTTCTTATGAAAGAAAAAACTGAAAAATCCACCGGGAAAGTCAGAAATTTGCAGCGAGCTGAAGCTTAAATTATTCAGGGATTGTAAAACCGGTTTTACAGGTTTTATTAAATACCTGTATTTACATTGTCCAATTATTACCGCAAAAAAAATAATACCTATATTCGAATTAGAGGTATTTTTGTCATTTTCGCTTTTGTTTTTATCGCTATGTATACACTATTTACAGTATTAAATACCTGTATTCAATACCGCTATTCATTGCACCTGATAAGTGAGATGTCAATTAGACTTTAATTAACAGTAATTTCAGACTTGTCTAAGGCGAGTCGAAGTTTTTGTCAGAACACCGTATATATTTACACATACAAATAAAGGAGTATATTGACACTGACAGGTATTATTGGTAATGGTTTTTAGGGGTAAGTATCAAATAGAGGTATTGTTGTCAATTGGCTAAACCGATAATATACTTGAATACCGGTATTGATTATACCGGTAATCAGAGCTTTAGCGATATAAATAGTGAAAGTCAATTATAACCGGTTATACCTCATTTTATACCGGTAGGCAGAATACCGGTAACGATCGCTGAATTTATCCTAATATTTTTTTCGTATCACTATCAACAGTACTTCGCACTTTTAGAATTATAGTGACCTAATTCAAATGTTTTCAGCTTTCGATTTTGAGTCATAAATTTAGTATTATAGAGACCTAAATCGAAATTCAACATATGTGGATTAGGTCACTATAATTCTAAAGATGCGACTTGTGTTAAACATAGTCGTGGGATCCACTGCTTCTAGTAAAGCGTTCTGCCCACTTCAATTACCTAGGTTTGATGAGTACGAATGAGGCTGCTTCTACATTCTGAATGAATTTAATAGGTTCTGTACCTTGAGGAACTATTATAGTGATCCATTTCTTAAGAGACCCTCCCACAGTGATTACTGATGATGGAGGAAAGGATAAAAAACGGAACTTTACTGGATTCACGGCGGCATTTCCTGAACCGAAGTCACCTAAGGCCTGGAACGCAAACCAAGTTTTTACAGTATGCCAGCTTTACAATTCACGTGTACTTAATTCGACGCCTCTGGGAAAGACTGAGCAAAGACACAGCAGCGAAAACTATGAGGGTAGGGCAGAGGGTAGAGAATTAGTATTATATTGGAAACGGGCAATTTCTATAAAAAAAAACACCTCCTTACTAAGATCACGGACGAGCACTTTAACTTTTATTTTAAAGATAGGTAATGGTTTATTGTTAAATTCTCCTAGAGCGCGGTATAACTCCCTTTCTCGCAAATCTCTAGTGTTTTAACGGCTTCGGAAATACGTATATCCTCAGTAAGTTAGCATGTCACTGCGGTACTGTTAACGTTTTATTATAAGGTGTGCATTAAAGCGTGCGTTTAACAGTTTTTGTGATTTAGACACGCGTTTTGAGCGTTTCTCCGTAACAATGTTGCGTGGCGTTATGTGTGAAATTTTAGTATAGGGCCTGTCTGTGAAATTGTGAATTGTTGTGTCTTTGGTATTTGTATACTTGGGGCGTTATGCATCTTGACTAGGCTAAGTAAGCGATTTTAGAAAATCGCTAATTTATGTATAGGATTGACGTAATCTGATGACGGATCATGTCGCCGCTTATGTCAACTCCATACATTTCGAGTCGATAGAAAACAGAAACGTTACCACAGTTTGCATCTTGTCTAGGGCCTCTTTATGTATCCATACTAATATTACAAAAGCGAAAGAAGCTCTATATGTCCGTCTGTTATGCTTTCATGGCTAAACCACTGAACCGATTTCTATGACATTTGGTGTGAAGATAGCTTAAACCCCCAGCATATATATATATAGTACTTTTCACCTGCGATAAACGACTTTTATGCGGACAGAGCCGTGGGTTAGTCCAACATATTTCACTGTTTAGTCTGTACGAAGTACGAAAGAAGAGACAGCTCTAATCTTGTAAAGAGTATATACCATTCTTCGGGGCTTTGAAGATTTATCTGAAATATATTTTTCAAAAACCATTTCACAATTGAAGCGGTGTGAAGGATGTGACACGGAATTCAAACTACTTAGGAACTGGTTTATTAGGGTTCCGTACCCAAAGTGTACAAACGGGACACTATTGACAATACTTCGCTGCCGGTCCGTTCGTCTTTCTATCACCAGGCTGTATCTTAAGAACCGCGATAGCTAGACAGTTGAAATTTTCACAAATTATGTATAACTGTTGCCGCTATAACAAATCATACTAAAAACAAAATAAAATAAATATTTAAGAGGGGCTCCCATACAGCAAACGTGGTTTTTTTTTGGCGTTTTTTGCCCGATCTTAATACAGACACCGTGGTTGTATAGATAATGGTACAGACCCTTCGTGAGCGAGTCCGACTCGCACTTGGCCGGTTTTTTGTTTATTTATTCCACTATGTTTCGCTTCCTTCCCTAATTCCTACAGCCCCGGTTCTGGACTCCTTTCTCCCCTATTTGGAACGGCAAGGCCCTCCAACAGCTTCACATTTGGTTTGTTTTATTCTTTATCTACTTCATCTCATTGTTCTAATCTGACATCACTGATATTCTTATCTGATAACTTGTATTCTTAACTGTATTCTTGTATTCCGTTGATAACATCAACGGAAATAACTGTGCCGAATTTGGTTAAAGTAAACATCAATGAGCCTTGTTGCTCGTTCTTCTCCTAAGGTAAAGTAGAGCTAGCTAAGTGCTACGTTAATCGCTATGTCATGACACTTGACAATGACACCGTTAAAGCATTTCCACGTTATATAAACCATCTTCTTAATAACCTCAGTAAGGTATCTTAACCTTCCACAACTGAGATTGAGAAAAATTAGGATGAAGAGCCAGGAATTTAAACGCACCAACACCAAAAGACCTCCCATGAATATAAAAACAACGCTTCCCAAGCGTGTCTATGACACAAATAAAAAAACTTAATAATAAAACGATAGGGGATACATCTCTGTAGCGTTGCGGCCTATTATCATGTTCGGTGTGGTCGCGCGTCGCTAACCGTTCGACGTTCAAACTCCAGCAGACGGACTCGGGCTGCTACGGCGCGCGCACGTCGCCATTTTCATTATATCCGCTAAGTTGGCAATCCGCGTTCCATTTCAAAATAACGTCCGAATTCGATCGAACGTTGACTTTAATTTACGTGAATTAAAAAGTGCTCTGTGACGTTTGTGTTGGGTTTTATTTTAATTTTTATGTTTTTAAGTAACTTTGTGACTGTGTAGAGACGTGATCTAACGTTGCTGAGACTTTATATTTCGGATTTACTTTCTATCTCTGTAAGTACCCGTTTTATTGTTTCTGTTTATCTTATTAGTTGGTTTGGAATTTTATGGGTTCCTTGGTGAAAGTTTAAAACTAAATTAAAATGACTTGAAGTCGTTAAAAAAGGCGTGTCAACATCATAATTTTATTTCTAATCAGATTCTTATTAGGACATTAATAGTAGGTATATTGTTGCTGAGGGTAGACAGTAAGTGATTTATAGACGACTCATATAGAGGGCCAAAACGTAGTTGAGGCCCTCTAGTGTACGAGTCCATAAATTGCACTTTCTGCCGAGGCTAACATGTGCTTTTCTCAAGTCAAGAATATTATTACTTTGTATGAAAACGGCCTGTCATAAATGTGATGTTTTCTGACCCCAACCCAGACCAACAATGTTCATATTTCTGAGCAGTGTTGAGAAAATAGATTATTTATTTTAATAATAGTGTAAAAAAACATAAAACAAAGAATTAATTGGTGAACATGTTTTCAGTTCAGCATTTTCAGTTCATTACTCGGAATCGATATTTATAAACTAAAGTCATCATGTAAACGCAAATACAATGCGGTTATTGGTCAGCAGCAAGCTATTATCGGTTGCTAATGATCTAAAAAACCTAAACATAATAGCCTTAATTAAAATCGCGAAATACCGGACAATTATTTTGACAGGAAACATTGGTCCGGTGATATCGCTTATAACGGTCACGAGTCTTTCTGGCTGGCCAGTAGCTAAAGGCGATTGGCCTTTGATTCTTATTTCTTACACCTTTTTGTTGACATTATCAAAACTTTTTCTTCTTGCCGGCTGGTTGACGACGTTCTAAATTCGAATGTGACCGCGACGAGTCCGTTTACGGGTCATTTTAGACGCAACATTGCTATCACGTCGTATGAAATGCAAAATGGAATGTTTTAACATGGGCATTGCAATAGGTATTTTGTTTCTTATCACAAGTTCTTATCTTAAGTTGGTTTCATTGTTTACAGCATCTAATCAAAACGATTATTCTGAACTTAGTTATAAGTAAGTAGGTGTTTTTGAAATGAGTAGCAGTTCTAGGTTTGTTTAGGATTAATCCTATTCGATAGTATAGTAACGTCGGTGCCATAATTCATAATGTAATTTCCAAATAATGTTACAGTCGCGCCAAAGCTAATATTGCTACAAAGGAACACCTTTTTAATTATGAAAAACAATTAGGGCTTGGTCAGTAGGTATTAATTTTTGCACGAACCTCTATTTTTGTTATTATTGCCAACATAACATAAAAATAAAATGGCTGATTAGTATCGGTGTTGTAGAGTTCAACGTTATTTAATAGGATTATGTGCACTTTCTTCTGCGTAACAGTTATAGGTGTTCCGTTTGTGTGCATTGCTGCAAATAGTGTAAAAGCTGTAATGATACTTCGAATATTAATCAAGCACCTATCGTCTGATAGGTACGTAAACTACGTTCCTCGTTTGTCAACCAAACAGGCGTCATCATTAAACATTCAGCCATATTGAAAATTTCGCATATACTCATAAAATATATTTATTTGTCTATGGTTTTACCAGACTTATTCAAAGGTTAATAAACCCAAGTGCACACGTTCAACGATGATCCCGCGGCGAGCCAGTTCAAAAGAGAATAAACATTTCTTTTGTGGACAAATATTTCCAGCCAGTCTTATTCCCTTTCTGTCTGGCAACACACAAACATCATTAGCGGCGAAGTCAAAGAAAAAATCATAGCATAATAATTCGCTCTATTCATTCCTCCGAAACCTGTACTCGATAAAGGTACAAGTGCACCCATCGGACGAGTATTCACTATAATAAATAACTGTCATTCAGTCCGTCCGTCTGCTCGTAAAGAACTTTCTACTCGCTCCACCGCTGAATACCTGCCTTAATAATTGAGCTTTCATAACTTATAATGTTCTGATGAGCCTTTATTATAACTTTATAAGATTTGAAAAATATTGACAGGTGTTATTAATATTGCTAATAGACCGGAGTTTATGACTTGATGAAAAAAATAACTTTTACATTAACTTTACTGCAATGTGACGGAAAACGAGAATTAATTTTTTTTTTTTTTTTTATTTTATTCGCGCGATAAACTTATCTTTAGGTAACTAAAAATATTTGAAAAAATAATAAATGTTAATGGTTAAGACTGTTTAAGTTTCCTTCATCTGGAGATTAAAGTATTCGTATGTACTCGTATAATTGCCGCAGATTCTTAATTTGTATTTGCGTTAAATCTGAGGCCCGCTGGATAATTTAAAAAAAAACCGTTTACGTCATTATTTAAATATACTAAAGAATTGGTTTAAAGTTTTCAGCGGTGGACATCCCCGAAAAATAAGGATGGTGCTTGTACCTTAACGTTTATTTTAAATAAGCAATGATAATATTAATGTAAGAATAAAAGAATCGTGTCAACAATTCAAATTTGCATATTGTGTTCGGTCATCTTCGCGCCATCTTGATTGTTATGAAAACCAGGTTTGAATTAAGAATGAATTTCAACATCAACAATCGATTGTTCCTCTAATAGTTTAACGAAACGGCAAATCGATTGTTTACGTTTAGGCAAGAAATAAAAGTAAACGCTGTTCAGTGAAAGTGTCGCCTTCCTGTTTTGTTATCTGTAGGAGATGCTGGAATTAGAATAATGTAAGATAAGATGCGCTCGAGATAGCTCCTATGATATTACACGTACGTAGAGTCGAGATAAAAATGCAGTCACGATTTCAGATGTGACCATGAGAGCATATTTAACACATACGGATTGTGTTAGGGAAAAATTAAATAATGAATTTGGTCACACTGGGGAAGTTGAGTGAAATTCCAACCTTGAGGTGACGTGATTATGCTATTTATTAAATTATTAGGTTACCAAGCAGTTAGGTATCAAAATAGTACACCGCCGAGGGTAGAAAGTAAGCAATTTATGGACGAGTCATATCTCATATACGACAACACGCTAGCCTAGTTGGTAGTGACCTGCCTTCGAAGCTAGGGGTCCTGAGTTCAAATCCCGGTGAGGGCAGATATTTGTGTGATGAGCGCGAGTATTTGTTTCTGAGTCTTGGACGTTTTCTATGTATTTAAGTATATATTTCTCTATATAAGTAAATTCATTGTTGTCTAGTATCCATAGTACAAGCCCAGACCCTAGTTTGGGACTAGGTCAATTTGTGTGACATTGTCCTGTGATATTTATATTTATTTATTTATTTATGTCTCTCAAGGGTTAGCTTTAAGAGATCCCTTAAAGGGATAAGTTTGTACATTATTTTCTTGTATTTTCATTTTGTTGTTTCTGTTTTATTTTGTACAATAAAGTGTTTACATACATACATACATATATGACGACACGCTAGCCTAGTTGGGAGTGACCCTGCCTTCGAAGCTAGGGGTCCTGGGTTCAAATCCCGGTAAGGGCAGATATTTGTGTGATGAGCACGAGTATTTGTTCCTGAGTCTTGGATGTTTTCTATGTATTTAAGTATTTATTTCTGTATCTAAGTATGTTTATCGTTGTCTAGTACCCATAGTACAAGCCTAGAGCTTAGTTTGGGACTAGGTCAATTAGTGTGTCATTGTCCTGTGATTATTATTATTATTATTATTATTATCTAGTGTACGAGTCCGTTAATTGCACTTTCTGCAGAGTGCTTTCTTAACTACAGCGAGAAAATAAAACAATTTCAAAATTAATTATTTACGGAAATAGATCAATAATAATTAAATGTTGTATAAAAACGGCCTGTCATAAAAGTAATGTTTTCTGACCCCAAACCAGACCAAAAATGTTTATATTTCCGAGCAGCGTTGAGAAAACTATGTTTTTCCTGCAATAAAAAAAGGTTTTCACGTACATCACTACATAGTATAAAACAAAGTCGCTTTCTCTGTCCCTATGTCCCTTTGTATGCTTGAATCTTTAAAACTACGCAACGGATTTTTAATAGATAGAGTGATTCAAGAGGAAGGTTTATATGTATAATACTTTAATCCGGAGCGAAGCGAGGGCGGGTCGCTAGTCCAATATAATTCTAGAAGAAAAGAAGCATATTTTAGTGAAGCTGCAATTTCGATGGTTTTTATTTTGTAGAAATATACAGTAACAACATAATCCGGAAAGAACGAATGAGTTTTCTCAGCGGTTTAAAAAAAACACCGGTGCATTCAGGTCGCCCGTTCACCGCGCTCGGTTCGACATATGACCTCGTATAGTCTATGGCACACAATTGAACGAACGGAAATAAAGAACCGAACAAGTAAAAACAATAGCTTATCTAGACACGCGGCAGCGTGTCCAGCCAAGTTCACGCCAAAAGGAACTGGCGAGCAGCAGCCGTGTGTTATTTACACGAACCGTTTGGAGCCACTTTTGACCCCTCAATAACTCCAAATCCATTTAACATAGAAACTTGACATTTGATATGTGTAATAAGACCCTTTAGATCAACTAGAACCCCAAATTTCATAAGTATTAGGTCACGTACAAGGTATCTTGCATTTGGCTAATCAATAAGTTATAGGGTACGCAAGTTACTGTATTTATATTGTGTGGTCATATCATACTCTTCCAAACAATTGGCTTGCTGGTAAAAACTAGCTGAGTCAAATTTTGAGCTGCAGTTTATCCTAAGTTATCTGCTTTGTGTAAATAATTGGTGTTCTAAGAAGTTATACTTTTTAAATAGCAAACATTGCTGTAGCAGAAAAAATAGGAAAATGTGTTTTTATTTTATTTTTGAATGTTGTATATTCTTAATAAATACATATAATATCAGGATTATCTACGGAACTTGGCACCCATCTAGATCTCAATTTTTTTGTCGGCGAAGTCGACAACCGCGCATCGGATATTCTTAATATTGAACTTGGCTTCCATTTTACATTTATGTTTTTGATGGGATTTATTCTACTTGTCTATGATCAATTGTGCGTTTGATCTATTGTTTATCGTGTTAATGTTTTAATTAGATGGAGATTGAAATAATAATTGTTAGAATAATAAATAAATAAGGCGTTATGTACATTTTTTCTATTATTATCGAATGCCCATTGAAGCTAAAAGTTGTTTATCGATATTTTATAACAGTTACGTAAATGAAATAAATTAGCATAACTCAAGAGCAGTTTTAGACTAAAATCAAGCGGCCAATTTGTTGTAAAATTCCTTCACATCGTTAAAATACATCATTACTTTCACTATTTTCACTTATATTATAAAACACTTAGATAAATGAATAAACGGATTCATGTGTGTGTTTATCTGTTTAAGTACTTTTTTAATTGGATTAAGAGCGCTGAATACTTTAGATTGTCTCTGCCTCAAACCGGAAGTCAGTCTATTTGACTACCCAGCGGAGAGAAAAATTAATCTGTTGCGTATAGTTTTTGGTAGTTTATGATTACTATGACGGAAGCAGTGTTAGATATACAACAGGTTGAAAATAGAACGAATTAATTGTCTCTAAAAGGTCTCTGAGTACACCGGTAAGACGTTAAAACGTGTTAAGGCTTATAATTTTACTTAGGTAAAGGAAAGTAAGGAAACGGCAATAGAATTAAAGAAATACTAGATGTCCCAGTCTAACAGTTTTACGTTTACGATTTCTCGTGTAACTGTAATAATAATGGTAGTCCGATCAGCGGAAGTGATTTTGCGGAGCCACTCCGGCGCAGTTCAAATTAGAGTTACCCGGGGATAGGTACTAAGTCATAGTTTTTAGGGTACCGTACCCAAAAGATAAAACAGGACCCTATTACTAAGATTCCGCTATCCGTCCGTCCGACTGGCTGTCCGTCTGTCACCAGACTGTATCTCATGAACTGTGATAATTAAACAGTTGAAATTGAACGCTTAAAATATTCACAGAATATTTAGTTATATATTCACTTAAAAATAAATACTTAAATTAAAATAAAACAAACATTTAAGGGGGGCTCCCATGCAACAGACATGGTTTTATGCCGTTTTTATAGATAATGGTACGGAACCCTTCGTGCGCGTGTCCGACTCGCACTTGGCCGGTATTTTTGTTTGTCTTTTATATAAAGTTTTGTCGCGCTTCTCTCATGCGTGATAAATGACTACGAGTATGGAATACATACTTATTATACACCGTATATACCCGGGACGTACCCGAAGGATTTTAACCGCGTGTTATAGAGTTAATTTGGAGATAGAAATGTGGTGGTCTAGTTTTTAAAATATATCGACTATAGACTTGATTGGTTCTTGAGACACAAATGACTAATCTATATATATAAATCAATTGCTGTTTGTTTGTCTCGCTAAAACTCGAGAACGGCTGGGCCGATTTCGCTGATTTTGGTTTTAAAATGTTTGTCATAGTCCGAGGAAGGTTTAAAAGGTGCGAAAATAAACCGAGAAAGTCAGAAATTTGCAGCGAGGCGAAGCCGCTGGCGGGCCGCTAGTATCTACTAAAAATCATCTAACACACCACGAAATAAAACTTTAAATAGAATCATTGTTGATACTAGTTTGTTTTTCGAGATAGATTTTTGTGTTTTTAGTAACGGCTTCGGAACCCTACACTGAGCGTGGTCTAATATGCTCTTGCCTGGTTTATTTTAAACTCTTTCTGACTGTACATGATTCCTTAAGAGGATTGTGAAATGGTGCTTAAAACGCGTACCTGTCAAAAAAATCCAAACAAATTTAGCTCCGGGCGATAACGTGTCTCACCCCCTGTATGTAATCCGATTTCCACGATTTTTGAATATGTTGTAGATATTATAAAAAACAAGGTCTGTACGTTTCCGCTTTTGTTTTTAATTTTTTCCTTTCCAATAAATATTTTCTTATAATATCTACAACATATTCAAAATTCGGACAACGTTTAAGGGGAGAAAAACGTTATCGCATTTTGTATGTAAACTATTTGCTTCACAGTCTTCTTAAACAGACTGCAAAAACTCATCTCTCGCCCTGTAGATCTAGCAGGTTGCTCGTTCCGTTGTCCCCATACAAGTTACGCGATTGAAATGAATGTGTAATCTCTACCGTGTATAGAAACCGATAAGGCTGATAAGTTGGTTCGGTCAGACGACGCGGACACGTCTTGAAGCCGTTAGATGCCCGATTCTTTATACATATAATGATACTGCTGCAGTTTTATTCACTAATGAAACTGAAATAATATAAAGAGTAGAATGAGTATAGTGGCATTGCCACGACACGTAAGCCTAGTTGATTAGTGACCCTGCCGACGAAGCCAGTGGTCCTGGGGTGATTCTCTCAACACAGCGCTGCGTCGACCTCAAAGGCGAAGTTTTATCCGGCAAGTTTAAGAAGTCCCGTCGGAGCGTACAAAACACATTTTAGCGCGTGCCTTCTCAATTAGGCAGCTTTATACGACACTGAATTCGACTGACCTGCCTGCTGCCTAATTAAGAAGGCACGCGCTAAAATGTACTTTGCTCCGACGGACTTCTTAAACTTGCCGGATAAAACTTTGCCTTTGAGGTCGACGAAGCGCTGTGCTGAGAGAGAATCACCCCCTGGAGCCTAACATGGTCGTGTTTATCGATGTAGATAAACGTGGACAACGCTTCCGTCACTCTCGCACTGACATACTAGTCAGAAAGTGACAGATGTGTTATCCACATTTATCCACATCGATAAACACGACCATGTTAGGCCCCCTGGGTTCAAATCTCGGTAATTGAACCAATTTTGATGTTATATTTTGTTTGATAGGTATGAGTATGATTATCATTGTCTAGTACCCATAGTACAAGCCTACAGATTACTTTGGGACTGGGTCAATTTGTGTGACATTGTCCTGTAATATTTATTTATTTATTTAGCGTTAAGAAACCATTCATTACTGGAGTACTTGTATTTTGTAACTGTAGTGAAAATTATTAAAGTGAAATAAAATATTATATATTCAATACTGTGATGTATCTATGGGTCTTAGCCTTCCAGCCAAAAAAGTCAGTCTTAAAATAACAAGTGTATAAATTACGTCCAGATGATCCCTTTTACCACGCCTATTCTATAAGTTTATTCTCCACGCCATAAAAAGTAATCGCACCAAACATTTTCGTAGAGATTTACGAATTTGTCTTGTTCTTTTTAAATGACAAAGTACGAAGCAAGTGTACGAAAACGTTAAAAGACAGTTGTTTGTTCCAAAAATAATATTCAAAAAAGATCCACTACTTTTCCGATATCGAGGAAAAACGCAGAGATTAAAGAAAACCTTATAAATTACGAACATTTTTAAACTAGATACTTTTAATTTTGTGTCTGTTACAATTCCATCAAAGTTTTAAACAGAATAAGGCTACACACGACATAGTAAATGAAACTGGCTTGCTGCCTCGCAAGAAACAGTTCTGTTTGTACACATGCTTTAAACTCCTCTATAAGTATGCTGGCCGTGTATAATTTACTGCTGGTTTTCACCTAGACTTGAAGACTGTTTATGGACGTTACATTGTTTGCCATGTTATAAGCATACGTCGTTTATGCTTTTACTATCTTTGCTGTGTTTAGGTTGTACTTTAGCTTGTTTTGATCATTCTGGGGAGTTATAATATGGCTAAGCCATTCAGTTTAGGACGAATGTAAGGGACACTGCCTCTATTCTACTGCGTTATAACGATATCGTGTTTTATGGCCGTATTAATAAACTCGTCTCAGTGTCAACGCCCATCTCAAGATATATCAAAGTAAACGTCAATTCATAGAACAGTGTCATTTTTGACGCATCTTGAGATGAGCATTATAGTTGAGATCAGTTTATTAATACGGCCCTTAGAATCGTTTATGTCATAGTCGCCATTATTGTAAATGACACAAGAGTTAGCTAAACGTTGACAATTCGGAAACACTTCCGTGTAGAATCCCGGCCCAGATAGCAGTTAATACGTCTTTTTCTCTCACTGAACTTCATAATGTCATGGAAACCCTCTTATTCTTTAGTTAGAATAGATAACATACACTAAGGCGCAATGATAACGATTCACTTTCTATGGAAATTCTATACCAAGTGATCCGTTTCCATTGTTCTTGACTATATTTAATGAAGGTTTTGGCTTGGGCTAATTATTAATACTCGTACCTACTTATGAATATAAAATAACCTCCTGTATAGAATAGATGCTTTGGTATATTTGCGGCGCGTCTGGCTTCGTGAGTACCCTTAGAAGTTAAGTAGGGTTGTCAGGTTGTCTCAGCCATTTTTAGAGTTCCGTACCCAAAGGGTCAAACGGGACCCTATTACCGAGACTCCGCTGTCCGTCCGTCCGTCTGTCACCGGGTTGTATCTCATGAACCGTGATAGCTAGACAGTTGAATTTTTTACAGATGATGTATTTCTGTTGCCGCTATAAAAACCAAAAACAGAATATAATAAATATTTGAGGGGGGCTCCCATACAACAAATGTTATTTGCCGTTTTTTGATCGATATTAATAACGGCAACATGTCGACGCTTGAAATATTCACAGAATATTTAGCTGAATATTCATTTATTTTAATTATTTAAGAATAAATAATTAAAATAAAATAAAATAAATATTTAAGGGGGCTCCTATACAACAAACGTGTTTTTTTGCCGTTTAATGCTCAATCTTGACCTGAAAATTTATCATAAAAAATCGGCCAAGTGCGAGTCGGGCTCGCGCACGAAGGGTTCCGTCTACTGTTGCCGTTATTAATCCTAAACCTATCGAGCAAAAATCGACAAACAGTCACGTTTGTTGTATGGGACCCCTTAAATATTAAGACCCCCATAATAAATTTAATTATTTATTTTGAATTGATCAAAAATGAATAGTTCCGTTTTTACCCTCGTAGCTAGTTTATTAAAACTTTAAAATGTAAACAGAATTATAACCTTTGTACATACATTACGTCACGCCTGTTTCCCAGAGCTGTAGCCAAAGACCACTTCTTTCCACCTGCTATGATTCCGAAAAATCTCTTTCGCTTCTTCCACATTCATACATCACATTCATGCATATACGTCGGCTTCGGGTATTTAGGATTCGGCCCTTTTGCAGAATTTCTCCGCTTTGATTCGAAAATGTACGCCTAGGGCGGCCCCTTCCGACCTCACTCACTTTCGCACTATATAACTCTTTCGTCAACCTTATTTCATCCATTCTCTCCAAATGACCAAACCATCGAAGCATGCATTTTTCAATGTTAGTCACTACATCTTCTTCTTCTACATTATTTCTTCTTCGTTATAACCTTTGTAGAGGTTAATAAGAAATAATAGTAAAAAAACGCTGTAACAAGGGGAGTTTTGGAAATTGCCGTCTCACAGTCGAGTCGTTTAATTTCAAGCATCCTTCACATCTTTCATAATCGTCTCACGCATTCCAAATTGCGACAGCACAGTTGAAGTTGCTTGATTTTGCAATTAATCTCAAGTCAGTTTTATATAAGCTGAATTTGATACCGTTTTCATGCATTGCGTGAGCGATTCGTTCAGGCACGGTCCTTGGCCGGTGCGCGGTGTAGAAATCGACAATTACGTGTACAATTCTACCATTTATTTCTAACAAGTTCAAATTGATAATTTGCTACGTGACGCGGGTGGGTGTAAGAAGAAATGAGCTTTTTGTTGTTGGCATTGGCCTGAAAACGTCATTGGTCGGAAATGATAATGATTCTCGAAAGTAATAAACGTACTTGATTGACTCAACGGAATCGCGTGGAGCTAACCACATGTGCTTCTGTTTAGTCCGCCAGAGAAAATACTCTTTTACCGGAAAAAAATGTCCTCGCGTGTGATATCCATGGACATATTTCTCTATAAGTTCATGGTGGCTGTCAGAAACTTAACATTGGCGAAAGACACCTTGATAAACCTTTAAACCAGGAAAAAATATGTGTTATCGAATGTAATGCATATAATTTGGATGGAAGATAATTTTACTCGTAAACTCTTGTTACTTTATGAAAAGGTTTAATGTAGTCATACTAGCCACTTTACATACACATACATACATATCTTCACGCCTGTCTCCCAATGGGGTAGGCAGAGACTATGGAACGCCAGGTGCACCGATCCAAACATACAACCTTCGCTTCCTCCACATTCATCAATCTCTTCATGCACGTACGTCGGTTTCGGGTGCTTTTGATTCGGCCCTTATTCAGTACCTCGCGAATCTGATCACTGTATGTCCGTCTAGGACGTCCCCTACTGACATCTCCACTCACTCTCGCTCGCCATATCTCTTTCGTAACTCTTCTTTCATCCATCCTTTCTAAATGCCCAAACCATCATAGCATACCCTTTTCGATTTTAGTCACTACATCTTCTTTCAATCCACATTTTTCTCGGATCTGGCTATTTCTTACTCTATCTATCATTCTAACCCCACACATACTTCTTAGAGCTCTCATTTCAACTGCATTGATCCTGCTTTATTCTTCTTCTGCCATACCCAAGATTCACTACCATACATCAATGTTGGTGTCAATACTCCCTGAATAATAGCAAGGCGAGCTTTGCTCGATATGACCTTGTTTGCCAAGATTGAGTGTAACGCCCCATTGATCATATTTCCCGCTTTTACTTCTCTTTCAATATCCCCGTCACATTTTCCATCTCCACATACACCACACACACTAGCCACTTTCTACACAGTATTTTCGTTTTAAGGAATTAAACTTAAAGAAAAATGCAAAGATAATTTTATAGAAACCCATCATATTTAGGACGGTTCAAAACAAACAAAACTTACAGATAAAGAGATATCGTGCATTATATGAAGTAAACATTGTCCTCCGAATGCTTATTCACTACCACACTCTCTGGTGTTCATACAAAATGAATATTGATATCGATTTCTTGGCACTGGATGTGTAATAACGCAATTTACAGCCCCCAGTAAACGACTTGGTCACGACTGTACTTTCTCACTTATCTTACAATAGCTTTTCTCCTATTTACTTATATTTATATGCATCTTGTAAAAATCCAATAATACCTTTTGGTATGATCTTCATTTTTTACTAAACCCTCATTAAATTGACAACTGCATGTTTACTTCAAAATAGGACACTTTTGTTTTGTCTGGCCATTAATCACCTTGGTTTTCTTGGTACCTGCTTTAAAGAACAAATTTATTCATTTGGCAACACTGTCGCGAATGCGAGCAATGAAATTTTTTTAAGATGTGAAATTCATACTTAGGTACCATACTCGTATAAGACTTTTATATTATAATGGATGATTGAACATATGTTACCAAACCAAAAACCTACAAAACAACCTACACTTAGATACAAAACAAAAGAAGAACATGTTGCCTTTAAAAAAAAGGAATCCAAAAACTCAAACTTCACATTACTAACAACAAATTCATTTTGCCGAGTTCCTTTCTTAACAAATTATAACCTACTTAATTGCCAATTGTATGTAGTACATAGACAATATAATAGCCGCTGGATCCCTTATTGGAATAAGTTTGCTTTAATTTGCTGTATAAGGTATTTTATTTAAGATTTTCAAACATTTAAAAACATCATGGGAAATTCCATTCTTTCTTGATGCAAACAATTAAATACTTCAAGCGAATAAAAGAAGTCACATAAGTGTATTCTACCGATTTATAAAAGCTAAAGGGCGCGCGTATAGATGGACTTCATACCGATATACTTTCTTTCTTTTGGACCGCGGAACTGCAACCAAACAGCCCGCCATTTTCTAATTCAGGGGCGTTTTCCAAACCGCTAAACGAAAGCGTTTGCTTGTCATTACAGGCAACCATTGTTTCCTACGGCGGTGTTCACGCATGTTGTATCGGTGAAAGGTTTCCTGGACATGGGTCGTTAGTGTAGGTAATGTCCGAGCTAGGAAAGGACATATCCATTGGTTTATTTAATTGTTTTGGTAAATGAAAGGTGACATTGGATAAATGCGCATTAGCTTATAAATTAGCAACAAGAATGTTCTGGTCTTTGCTTTTTGACAGGGGGCGTTGTTGTGAACAGTAAAGTTTTAAACGTGACCTTTATTTGATGGGGGCGTTATATTTTTTTTGCTCAGGCACCTTTAAATCCTGGTCACACTGAGGCAGCATTTTAATTTTTTGTGCTGCTTCGCGTAAAAAGACTTGCTATAATATTCTGGGTGAAAAGAAAATGCTAATGCATTGCACATGCATTGGCCACTAATACCATTCGCTTACTGCGTTGCCAGTATTGACACTTGACAGTGACAAAAAGTGCTTCAAATTTAGAGTGTCAACCATAGACAAAAGTAATACAATTCAAATTGAATTATTCTCTACTATCAGGCAGGCGAGATTCGAGAATATTTGAATTTGCGAATATACGTGTTCGAAAGGATGCGGCCGCTGCGGTCACTCTCACCAGCCAGTATGTAGCGCACCGGTAATGACTTGCTGACGGTATTGGAGATTCGCGAGCTCTTTGCACTGGCTCTTACCTTTTAGAATAGGTCACGTAATCTTTAACGAGTCTAAATACTGTTAAGAGGTTTATTACAGTTACACTTAGTAGGTATTAGAATTTTGTTACTTGCGATATTGGAGGTTTTTCGAAAAGCTTACTAGTACCAAGTCCTGTTCTTTTTTTGCTACTATGACCGTAATTTGATAAAAAATTCAAGAATATTTATATAAGGAGAGCAGATACAGTTTCCCCCAAGGCTTTAGATTAAAGACAGTTGCGTGTCACAAAAAAAATAATAGGCACATTTAATAATTTAGATCAATTAAATAAACACTAGCCATTGCAATATCAGTAACTGCAGTGAATGTAGTGGAACGTATGGCTTGAAAGCGATTGTCCGGAACGGTGCAGTTAGAAAATACCTGGCTGACTGTGGCAGCATCGTACAATTGCTAGTGCCCACTTGGATGAATGTTTAAAAACAAACTAGTGTACCATAAAGTAGCCTTGTTTAAACACTTTTTAAGAACATAGCTTAGTATTTTAATTAACGGTTGCATTACCCATTACTCACGCTCGATTTGGCTGTCAGTCATTCACGATATTTTTGATTATGATAAATATTAAGTTCAATTGATGTGTTTATTCCGTGCAATGGTGTGGTGTTCGTGCATTCACGTTACTACGCGTCATGCAAATTGTCTAAACGGGCAAGTTAACGTCCACAAAAGCACAGTAATGTCTTTAATTCATTAACTTTAACGGATACCAAGCGCGCAACACTGAACTAACTCACATAGACTCGCCATTCTAAACAAAACCTTAAGTTTGGTGGTTAGCGTCGTTTTTTTTTTAATGGTTTCTATATAAAGGACCTTTTTCCACGAAATCGTAACATGGACAAGATGCATTGCGTCCAATTAACCTACAAATTAAATGCAAGTCCTGACCCGATGAATTTGCATACCGTTTTCGTCTTATCTGCATTTTGACGCCATGATAGCATATTTTAGATACTACCGCTAATGCTTTATAAGGATAGAGAAATTTAACGGTCATTTGAGACCTGACCTCCTCACATGAAACGGTAAACATTGGCGCCTTCTCTGTTTAAGATAATTAATCCCTACATAATGGTGACCATAAAACAACCTCGGTTATAATATAATTAACCAGTTATTCATAATATCAATCAACGTTAATGGTCCTAAGAAATATTGCAAAATAGTTGCACAAGATCGTTAACACGACACTGTAACGAGATTCCTATTATGTAAATGTTACTATTTGTATTGTATTAATTACACACATGTGTAAAAATTGAATGACTTTAATTACTACACAAGCTTTGAAACCGATTGTAAATATTCAAGTCCTATTTTTTTTCAATTACAAGCAATGACTGGCTGAATACAATCACGACCATAGTCTGAAAATATTTTAAGACCAAACGGCGTGAAATTGGCGGGATTCGAGCAGTATAGAATTTATTACTCAGTCTAAATGTAAGAACAGGATAAACGATAATGACACTGAAAATTTGGACACGGATCGTTTGTTAAAGCTTGCCTTGAAGTAAAAGGATTGTTTATTTAAGACGTAGTGAGTGACTTGCACCTGTGTTTATATTAGGTACTTTGGCTAATGTTTCATACTCAGGCAACAAAATTCTGATTCTTTATACGCTTGCTTTTTAAAACTTCTTCACTTTATATTGCGCGAATACGTCTATGGTTTAATAGCTGTATGAGCTTTGATTCCTTTGCATTTTCAAACTGTAATAGTCGGAACAAAAATGGTCTATGGTGAATCGAACTAAAAACTTGAGTTAAACCTTATTTAGATACTTTTTTGTTTCCAGTACTATACTTTTATAATAACTATAGCATAGTGTTTCTTTTTTAATAAGTCACGGTTTCGGGCTGACAATAGACTGATCCCTATCAAATCTGGCCGACGCCCCTCAGTGCAATGAACTGAACGAAAAAGTTTCAAAACGCAACTATTATACGCCGAATTTTAAACGGTTGTTATAGTTTTTTGAAGTAGATCGACCGGTATGCAAAAAGTACGGAAAATGCGTATTATTAAACTAACTAAACTTAAGGTTGGTATATGATAATAACTCGTAAAATATAACTCAATATTTTTACATCGGAAATAGTCAACTCAAAATGGGCTACATCATGGCGAAATTTGTATTTGAAAAAGGAAACATGATTGTCTGTGGCTTCTCTAGACAACAAAAACAATTGAACAACGTTCACCACATGCTCTCATTATAACTGCCAGTTGCGCAACAATGAAATTGAAAATCGAAATATCAAAGCATATCGCCATATTGCAGAGAAAGTGGCCAGCATGGCCACTAATAGTAATAGCTATCATTTTGTGTTTACAACGGGCATTTTATTTGGCCATTTGTTACGTATCGTTAGATAAGAAACCATTTTAACCGGGTAATAATATGTTCTAGATACTCGTATGTTCTAGATTGTCTAGGTAACAAGACAGTGTCGCTTTTTATAAAACTGTTCAATATTAAAAGCACTTGATGACCAACTTTTACAGCTGCCATAAGTTTAACTGCTGTTGTTTCATCAAGTAATCAGGTAAGTAGTAAATTATACTAAAATTGCAAAGATAAGTAGATGATAAGATAATTACGGCCCCAGGCTAAGAAAGGCTACGTATAATAGAAAAATCGTTAAATCAATAGCCTGGCTTTTCGCAACTAATCGGTTTGTGCTCACAATTTTAATTGATCTTGCAACACCGATTAAAAATTTATACGAGGTCAATCAATCAAGCACGTATTAGAATCCCAATTAAGATACTTGAAAAAAATTAAGACTTAAAAGAATTTAAATCAACAACGATAAGCAAGAACGGACAAAGTTTTTCTTGGTAGAGCAAAGTGGGCGAGCTGGGTAAAGTTAGAAAGATGAAGGATGAACTGGACATCTTTAAATTGGAAATAGTGGTGACGTTGTCGGTCCTGCAATGAGAGACTTAGAGAAAAGATGAGTCTACGGATTTTTTCTATTCACCTTTTACTGTTGCTCGTATTCACGGTTCATGATTATCGTTTTCCATCAATTGACCCAATTACTTTGCTTACTGCTTGCATAAAAATGAAAGACACAATATTATTTTTATTTATAATCTGCCGGCCGGTGACATCAGGAACAGTTTAATTCTTTAAAAAAGCAGTACATACGTTTTACATTTGTAGGTATCGTGTATATGTGTCCTATTGAACCTATTTTCCAAGTAGTCTGCGGTAGATGGTCGCTATAACTTATCTATGGGTCTAATTCAATATTACGACTCTTGAGCTGTTACTTCACTCACGTTTCGCTCTAAATCATCAATCCATTTGCATACAATGCTCCCAATGATTCAGAGTCATAGCTTGCGGATTTTGAAACCTGCTCTAGGTGTAGTAATCGGTCATGAATATGTTCGAACAGGTTACCATAGACAATTAGTATTGTAATAGTGGGACCCCTGCGGGCGATGGCGCCAATTCTAATAAACTGTATGTTCATTTCAGGGTCCTAAAAACGTTTCATATTTAATTAGATTGTAGCTATTTAATAGTTGGGTGCAAATGAAGATTTAAACCTTTTCTGAATTAATTAATGAATTAGGTTTTTAGTTTTACATTAGTTTTACTTTTAATTTTCACTTGTGCCTATTTTAGATTTTATCGAGTAGTCTATAATAATATTGGAAGGGGTAAATTTGTGAGTTCGTGAGGTTGTATATAGGAAGTAATCCCTGGATCTACTAAACCGATTTTTAAAATTCTTTTACCAATGGAAAGCCACGTTATTTGTGAGTGTCAGAGGTCATGTTTTATTTCTCTAAGCGGACAGAGTCCCGCGGCAACAGCTAGTATTTTATATTAGTATCGCTGCAATAAATAGTTGTAATTTCATAGAGCACAAATGTCACTTTTAAACGCATTGGGAACAAGTACAACGCGTTTAAGTAAGCACGTCTATATAGCATAGAAAGTGTGCTAGTCAGATGTTTCTTGGTAACGCGATGCGCACGTTATGAGACAGGTTCCAAATCCCCCAATCTCAATTTCATAGTTTGATAGCGATAGTTTGGTTGCGATCAAAGGCTCAAATATTCATATTATTACTGGTTTACTTTTCAAATTCACATAAATAATAAATATCAGGGGACCATCTCACACAAATTGACGTAGTCCCAAACTAAGCTCTAGGCTTGTACTATGGGTACTAGACAACGATAAACTTACTTATATAGAGAAATATTTACTTAAATACATAGAAACCATCCAAGACTCAGAAACAAATACTCGCGCTCGTCACACAAATATCTGCCCTTACCGGGATTTGAACCCAGGACCCCTAGGTCCCCTCGAAGGCAGGGTCTCTACCAACTGGGCCAGCGTGTCGTGTGATATGGGTATTCAGCGATACAATTTAGGCTTATTTTTACTTCATTAACATAAAGCGAAAGTGTTTTAATAGGTTGTTAATCTTGAGTTATAAAATTGTTATGTGTGTTAATCTGTAAGGTATTTGTAAATATTGGGCCTTGTTGCCTGAAATAAAGTTATTCTATTCTATTATATAGCAATAGACATTATGGTAACATTGGTCCGACTTTGCTTTTAAATCTAACTTTCATAAAAGATTGTAAATGTTTACAAGGCTAATACTATATGTAGGTGAATTTTCATATCACCATAGATCTCTTTGTTTAATATTTATTCTTTGTTATTGTTCTAAACTATTCCCAATCCATTTCTAACTCATCGTTATATGCAGGCTGCTTACTTAGTCACCTGCGTCTCAATTATTTCATTTCAAGCTATCGCATTAACAACAATGCTTTTAAAGATAAGAGGTTTAAGTCCGAGGCACGCACCAAAGGCAGTTTTTATATTGTTTACAATTTCTGGGTCAGTAACCCCACTGAGCACACCACCAGACCCAACGACCCGTTTTTGAGCACGTTATGTACAGAAATAAAAACAGCTGGCGCTGAATATGTAAGCCTGTCAACCCCATTAGCATTTAGTTGAACAAGGTTTTTTATATTAACATCCTTAGTGGAACCAGTTTCAAACAAAAGAAGATGCTCTTAGGTTTGGAACTCAGAAAAAGTATTGATAAGGTTCCAGATTGGTTATAGTTTTAGATAAAGGAGAGTACATAAGTGGTGTTTTTACGTGGTGTTCTGTGTCGAAATAGTATTTTATGGGCACCTGCTTTTAAAAGTTTGAGATAAGACGATGCAAGCGGTGAAGTACGATGACAAACTTAAGTGATGTTTAGAAAGACATCCTTTTGATAACAAAGTGACATATACCTACTTAATTACATTCTTGAAACAACCCTGAGTACCTTTTATATTACTTAACAACTGTTAAAATGAAAAAAGTTTTTAACATTATGCGTTTGTTACAAAAACAAATGATTTTGCGGTATGCGTAGTTACAAACAAACTACGTAATGCATAAACCACTTGACTGGTTCTACCCAATTCATTTAAATTTGTGGTCGAACAATGATCATTTAAATTTAGAACTTCTTCACCGGATAGCGTTACGGTTATATTCTCACACCCACACTGATACTTTCACCAGGCTTAGACAATTTGTTGATGGCCAGAGTCACGACTGTGGCTGGACCTTGTTTTATGAGGTCTGCGAAGGTTTGATTCAAATTTAATTGTCAGCGTATAGCGAGAAACGAATTTACGACCCTGGGCTATTTAAAATTAGTTCAAGTTATTATTAGTTCTGTGTTGTGAGAATATCACCTTCTTTTGTGGACGTTCTCTTTGTCTTAGATAGAAGGCCGCATTTTAAGACAACCGTCAATTGTTGAAATTAAAAAACAATCCGATCCCTGTTTATCATGGATCTGTTGCAATATTTATAACCTGTTATGCATCACATCTGATCGTACGTCATTGTTCTACGAAGGGCTTGCAAGTTAATGCAGGAAACGCATCCGTGTATTGTGAATTGTAAGCCGTCGCTGCTGTATCCTGATCGGTGCTTTAGCTAGATTTACATGTTAGATGTTGTATATTAGGTCTATAAATGACACTTGTTACCTACTCGTAAAGGTCTTGGATTGCAATTGGCAAGACAGTTTCAGAGACATTTCATTTCCAATTTAAAATATCGATACAGGAACATTATATGTAGTCATCATGTTAGAAGGTGGTCTTAAATACATCATCATAGTCACAAAAAGTAGCTCTATCCTCCTCCCTTATTCCATTTTTTTCCAATCAATATTTGATGTTACTATGCAAACAAAACACAATAAACTTCAATATAGAGTTATCTACACCTGCTTCACCTACCGCTTCTCAAATCTTAATGCATTAATTTATCATTATTCAGAAGGTTTATACCTTTGGAAAGTTTATTTACAAAGCAAACGAAAGCGAAGTGAGCATAAATTTGCTAGTTGAAGAATGTACCGGAACCATAGACAAGATTCCGCGCGCAGATGTTTTGAGGTGTGTCGTGTGACCACAGATAATGCGCGGTTCCGTTAGAGATGTGCCCAACCATGTTCTTTCGCAAATATAATATAAATGTGATGTACGACACGATGAACCACTCTTTGACATGATACATATTTATTTTATGAGTCATGGTGTTTTGATATGCTTTCTACCGTTTCCTCTTATTGTTATTTATTGTGCAACTACCTACGAAACATTTTAAATTATTGATTGAATTATTTTCATATTGTATTATTACTTGATCATATTATTTCCTCAACGTTACTAACTTTATAAACACATTTAAATTTGTAATAGTTGTCGGTTTGTGTCTGCCATTTTACGCATTTTCTGTTTCAATTTCCAACTGTGTCTGTATTTTCGTTCTACCACATTACTTGCTATCATAACCATTGCGAAGCAAAGCTATGATAAACTAAACAAAACTTTGATAAACAGAATGCTTGCACCGCGGCAGTTTATGGGTTACCTCTAACGGCCGAACCCTGTATTCAAACCGCGGACAGATAGCCTTACTTCGGATTAAAATTTGACACATTTTGTATGGGCAAATGTCGAATTTCAACCCGAAGTAAGCCTTATCTATCCGCGGTTTGAATATAGGGTTATATATAATATAGGGTTCGGTCGTAAGTCTTTCTCTACTTCATCTTCAACCTCGTCAAATTCTCTTCTGGTTATCAATCCATATAACGTCTCAATAGTTTAGGTACTCGTAAATCACAATGCAGTCTTTATGTGTAGTGCTAAAAGCCACACAATCATTATTTAGAATAAAGTTGACGCCACACGTCACAATGCATGTGTGAGATTGGATAGCATTTCCGATCGCCATCTATTTGTCTATGATTAAACACACATGTAACGTGCAACACTGCAAGTGACATTCTAAGCGTAGCACGCTTTACAAACAAAAGCCTACGACTGATTTAAGGTCCTATTCGTCACGACCCGTTTGAACTAGGCCGCATTATTATTTATGCTCTCGGTAAGTAGTCATTATGACCCTTATAGCGTAAGCTTTATGATTTAAGTTTGATTATCTTTGAGGATTTGTTAGTTGTCTGACACCTATTGTGTTACATGGGATATAAGCTTGGTAAGCTGATTTCTTGTCTTAGATAAGTGTTAGGTTTGTGAGTTAGTGTACCTAAAGGGTGGTTCAAAAGGCTGTTCTAATAATTTAAGTCCTACCATAGTTTCTTTTCTAATTGTCTCTATTTGTGCTGTCAACTTTTTATTAATCTATATTATGAAATATGAAAAATATATTTAATGAAAATGAATCCCTATTTCCGTTGGTGACGGCATCACGCATGAACGGCTGGACTGATTTCGCTAATTATTTTTATGTTGTGTTCGTTATCGTCAGGAGAAGGTTCTTATGAAAGAAAAAAATAGGTGAATTCCACCGGAAAAGTTAAATATTTGCAGCGGGACAAAGCCGCTGACGGGTAGCTAGTGATTGATAAGTATAACTGCGGATCTGTAGTAAAGTTGATTTTTTAAATTGATTTGTTGTACCATAAACAAAACAATGGAACCTCATTTACTTAATTTCCTTTGAAGAGGCAACAGTTAGCTTGACATCCATCAACATTCGTAGAACAGAAGCTCAGTAAAACTGGAGTTATCATTATTATAGCGGTAAAGTTGTCTCATTGGGTAAATAGAGCATAGAGAACAATGACTACGAGGTGAAGCTTTTTTAAGGCCCGGCCGACATTGTTTTAATAACTGTGAAGCTAGCAACACTGCCATGGGAAATAGTGCTGGCTGTTTTTCGGATCAGACCATAGAAAGAACTAAAAACAGTTTTGAAAATGGAAAACAGGTCTTGATTCAGCAAAGTATTTACGCTGTTTGAATTTCGAACCAAGACTGAAAGTAATGCTATGTTACTTGGACTTTTTTTGAATTTATATTATAAAACAAAAGGAAGCGTTTGAGTCTAGTTATTGTATAACGAATTAGCCGACATCTTAAGTGGAACAATCACCGCTTACATGCCGCGGGCGTTACCAAATGTATTGTTGCTTTTAATGCGTGCTGGTAATTAGCTAGATCGGGGACGTGTTACGGCCGAGGCTAGATCTTTTGACAGCTGCAGGTAATATTGTTACTGAAGTAATGCTTATTTGCAAATAGTTTGTCCTAGCAAAGTTTAAGAACAGAGTCATGGTGGGCATTGCGCATCCCTAAACAAAACAACATTTCGCTAAATTGATACTGATTATGAAGTTTTTTAGCTTTAAGTCTCTAGGTGTTAATCCTCAAAGCAACAATAATAATATAATATTTAATTTTTATAAGAGTATTTTTTTTTAACTTTTATATCTTTATATGTACATTTTTGATAACATTAAGACTTAAGACAAGCTTCGGTTTCATAAGAATTCGAGTAATAAGTAAGCTGCTGCCCGCGACTTCGTGCACGTAGCTTTAGATTATCGATATTCCCTCGGGAACTATAAAATTTTCCGGGATTTAAAGTAGCCTGTGTTAATCCATGGTATAAGCTATGTCCATTCCAAATTTCATTTGAATCCGTCCAGCCGTTGCAGCGTGAAAGAGTAACAAACATACATAAATAAATACAAACTTTCGCGTTTATAATATTAGTACTTAAGGATGTAATTAATCGTTTCGATATAAAATAATTACTTATTTCTATTCTTATTGTTATCTTTTAGATATTTCTTGCTACGAGTTACATCTCATGTACAAAAGTTACTTGTTACACCACGCATAGTCTTAGTCAGACATTTAATGATTCTATCACTAATGATCTAATAACAGCAGCTGCATCAGCCAAGTTCCCTTGTAGCGCTTATCCAGTTTACTGATGCGTGTAACTTAGGTTATGGAGCACATTTGTCACCAAGAATCCATGACTAATAAGTGCTGGTTAAGTATGTAGATAATGTATAACTTACATTTCATAACCACACTACAAAGAAATAAGCAAAACATTGAATGGATTCTGCCGTGATGCCAAAAAAGGCAGCTAACTGCATAGTAATAAGCATTTTAAATTTAATGTGCTTATCAATAGAGTATAGAATGCTTCGACTACTATATGCAGTTAACCATCATCTTTGGGGCATTGCCGCCAAATTCGTTTGCCACCTGCCATGGCTGGATTCGTGGAGCTCGAATCTTAATGCTATTTGTTTTATTGTGAACTCAGCTCAAACATTTTATTATATCAGTTGCATAGCCAGGTCAGTTGTCGCACTTAACTAATGCACCGATGCGTTCGACTTATGTTGCGGAGCGTGATTGCATCACTGTCGATAAGGTATGGTTATTAACGGATTGAGTGAAGTTAATTAAAATGTCTTATTGATAGGCGCTGTTTTGATTGGGGATGTAATCATAAATTACACTCTCATTTTTGTGTTACATTAGGTATGTTATGCAGATGAATTAAGACGTGAGAGGTTGTTTAAAGCCTCGAAGTGAACATTATTTTGTGTCGGTAAATAAAGAATAGAAATTAAGCAGTTCCCTTCTGTATGTAAAACCGTTCATCTCTTCGATGAAATATTAAAAGGCTTTCAATGATTAAAAAGAAGAATAGAGATTTAGCAATTTTTTAATGCCTTTATGGAGGATGACTGGATAAAGGTATTTGAAATGTTTATTAAACTGTCTAGGTGAACTGCTAGAGTGTTGCTATTGTTCTGCAACTACCACTTGTGATCACATGTTTCACCCTGCGCACATTCAACATGACAGCTCCTGTCACTTCCGCGGTGGGCCCATAATACACAGTCATTGCGCAGCGGTGGTCTTCCATAATTAGCCATACATACTTTTCCATCCATTATTATGTTAATCACCCTGTAGCAGAACCTATAATAAAGGACACATTTCAAACTCGTAAAGGATCTCTCTTATGCACCGTCATGAGTAGAGCGTGATAGGGACAGCAATAGTGAAATTTTTCTTCGTTTTTCATACCGGGCCTCATCTAGCGACAATGGGTACGCGCCTGCGCGTACGCAACGGATGCTGCGCCCTCTGCCATTGTTCAAATAATCATCGTATAGCTTAAATGGCTGTCATTGTTATGTCATTTTTCTGCTCCAATGACATTGTACTTTGTTATATAAACGTATATGGGAGAAAGGAACATCATTACTTCTGACATATACCTGTTAAATTGCTAAGGAAACAATTATAGTACTAACTGTGGTTATGAAGCATTCTGCTGTAAGGCAAGATTACAAGGGGACTTGGTAAACTTTCATAGGTATTTGTTTCGATCATTTACCACCGTACTGAGACATTTAAGAGTCCAACTCGTTTCTTCTTGGAAATTGTGTATAAATTATTGTCTCTATTAATCGCCATTAACTGACTGTGAGTGATGCCGTAAATCTAAGAAAGGTGTTTTTTATTACGTGATTTCATTGAAGTTTTAAAAAAGCCCTGGTATTGCAATACTGCCGTAATACCAAAGAAGGCTACCTGCATAGTAATAAAATAAGAATTTTATATTTAATGTACTTATCAATTGAGTATAGAATGCTTTGACTACACCACGCACTTAGCCGCCTTCTTTGGTGTTACGGTAGAATAGTGCTCTATTTTGTTAAAATGTGGTTCGAATGTATTAACTTTCTTTACAACTGCCTAAGTATACGATATTATTCAGCCTGACTGAAAACTTGTTGAAAAATTGGAGTACGTTTTATCGGAAACAAGTTGTTTTGAACTGTCCGGCACATGCGTGTACTTTAAACCGGGGCACTTCACACATACAATTTAAAAGAAAAAGGGAAGTAACTGTGTATAAACTGCCTTACAATTTACAACCTTGTGCACATCATTTTAGACTACAATTTTAAAGACTATGCTCTCGGACTTACTGCATTTAAGTTTTTAATTTGCAACTGGATCTGGTGCCAAAAACGCCATATGGGGCCGGTTTGAATTGGTACTGAATTAAGATTCTACTTCTGAAATCTGGTCCATAACCGCCGTAAAGGGAATGCAATTATCTTAATTAATTTGCAATCGAGGCCCAGAATGCTGGATCTGTAATTTAGTCTTTGACTGCTTTCGACGGTTGCTGATTTACTCCTTAACGTCAGTTTACTCGTACATTTTGTAATTAATTTATTTTTACAACAATGGTCATTATTGACAGATTACACACTAATGAAATAAATGTGAAAGTAACTCCGACTCTCTGTCAGTTTGTTACGTTTTTTCGGATAAACCGCTGAACCATTTTAAATAAAATTAGGTATGGAGATAGTTTGAGTCCCGGGGAAGGACATAAGGTACTTTTAATCTCAAAACTCATCCCCTATGGGAGTGAAATTGAGGATGGAAATTTGTATGTGAGTTCGGTCATTTCCTCATAAGTTTGGAAGCTCCACCATTTTCCAAATCTAAATCCTATTCCAAATCCTTTTCTGTGCACTCTGTCAGGTTGTGGAATCGGCTACCAGCGGGTATTAGGCAATCACAATCGGTAGATTCCCTGAAAGGCAAATTAAAAAAGTTCTGGCTTGACTCTATTTCCTAAATATTGTATCAATTATCCAAATGTTGATATATACATATATTTAGTTTATGTAAGTTTAAGTACGTTTATTTATGTATAATTACATATCTTTCTATCTATTTATGTAAGTATTTGAATGTATTAGTTTTGTTTTTATTCTATGGTTCTTTTTTTTGTTTTTATAGTCTTTTTGGTTAGTTTTTGTTTTTTGGGTGCTCTAAATAAATTTGTACACCTGTTTACTCGATGCACAACCTTTCACTTCTCTCAATCTCTCAAGGGTTAGCTGGAAGAGATCCCTTAAAGGGATAAGTTCGCCTTTGTACATCTTTTTATTTTTATTCTTTGTATTGTTTTGGTTTTTCTTATGTACAATAAAGTGTTTACATACATACATACATACATTTTGATGTTAAAAACAATAAATCCACCCATACAGAAATAAATACTAGCGCCATAAAGTTGTCAATTCATGGCATGATTATAAAATAAATAAAAAAAAAAAGTAAATTAAATTGGTCGTGCTCGGCAATTTGAGATGCAGAACGTCACGCTACTATTAGAGCTGCGGGGACCGTGAATTCCTATACTTCCGATTAATAGCTTTTGGCATGACCAGGAATGGTGGCCGGGTTGAAAACAATACAATACAAATGCAACAGGGGAAAGGTCAGTTAGCGCACAGTCTGCGCTCGCTTGCCTCCAGATACAAAATATCTACTAGGTAATCATCCTGGATCCCCACATCCTTTATAAAGAACTAAATGGACGCTCACTTGAAGTCCTGACACTACGTGAGTGAGTCTGAGACCAAACAGACCTGTTCAACTGTTCCTCATTCCTCCGACCTTAAAATTAACAACCTTAATAAGTAAATTTAAGGTTTAATGCAAAATTTCATTGCTATAGATTAGGTTAGGTTTTATTTATTAGCGATATCATAAAATTAAGTGTTGCTGGCAATACAAGTTTTAAAGTTTGTTGTCATTTTTAACTTGCAAGTCCCTTTCTTCCGGTGTAAGAGTGATTCCGCGTCTGCATCTCTCTCACATCTCTCCCGTCTTGTCATCATTTTGTGTACTAAAGTGTGCTGCTAATAAACTTCTATCAAAACATTGCATTCGGAGCTATAAAAAATCGGAATTTGACTCTTCGAAATTATATAGTGTACCTTTCTCCGATATATTCCTCAGCAAAAAGGCTACTTACAGTATGTGGTATTGCCAAACGGCCTGTCATGCGAGCGCATGCGTGAACTGGAGCGGAAACGGCACACGCGCGTCGGCGCGGGCGTGACTGTTGACATAACATCGGATAGTTTATGGTTTATACAGAACCAATTAGCTGTCAAATCAAATAAATTAATGAGATGGCAGAGAAGCTACAACGAATACGAAAGTGATGGCATTAACAGGTCCTGACCGCATACAAGAGCGGATTTTCATCGTTGTACGTCCAATGCTTACCTACTTCTGTATGTAAAGTTATCCTTTGATCACATTTGATTCATAAAGGTCAGGTTAAGGACAAAACTGCGTTCATGAATCATATGTGATTCATGGGACAGGGAACCTGTCAAAACGCGCTGTCATCCGAAAAATCGTGACGAGTCTGAGCCTTTTTCATGGTCGCGTTTATCGCAGTGGATAAAGCATCCGTCACTCTCGCACTGAAATCATCAGAAAGTGTCGGATGATTTATCCACTTTTAGTCACGTGATTAATAAACTGATATAGAATTAGGATTATTACGATGGGAGGACATAAGTTGACGCCAATTTCATACATTTTGTCTGTTTTCGAAACGTTACCGTTTTGTATAGACGTATTGTGTTGGACCACGCGTTGGCCTAGTTGTTTAGTTGACGAAGCTAATGGACCCCGAGTTCGATTCCTGGTGTGATGAGCGCGAGTATTTGTTTTCGAGACTTGAATGTTTTTTATACATTCAAGTATTTATTTCTCTTTTTATTAGTATTTGTACCACAATACAAGCCTAGCTTAGTTTGGGACTAGATAAATTTGTGTGAGATTGTCCCCTCATGTGGAGTTAGGACTTGACTCGGTACGACCGGAGCGAATGGAAAAATACCAATCAGATTGTACAGCTCTACTACCAAAGACAGGCTTTTGTTCGTTCCAAGGATCTGATTGGTTATTATCAGCTCGTCGCCTCTTGTCACCGCTTAGTTTTCCTGGGTGGAACCGCACTCTCCTTTGATTTAGATGTAAATAACATACGTTCCACCTTACGTGCGTGGTACTGGCTGAAAATCAGCGCTGTAGGTGTCTCAGCATTTTTGCTGAGCCAGCGTCCGATTCACTACCGCGAGGACACACATTTTTTTTATATTAAAGAGAAGGCACACGAGTACTCAGGCCACCTGATGGTAAGTGGAATCTGAGACCCACATTTGTATTCTCATGACTAAGGACTAAGATGGAATGCCTCTATGCTAGTAATTTCACCGGTTGTCTTATCCCCACAACAATGCGAACACTGTTGCTTGGCGGGTGGTTAATGGATAAGATGGTGGTAGCGATCCGGACGGACCCTGCACAGGGTCCTACCACCACTAACAACACACCGTGCTGTCATTGTTTTCTTCTGTTTATATCTATTTTTGTGTCTTCTGTGTAGTGAATAAATGTCTATCTTTCATTCTTTCTTTCTTTTCTTTCAATTCTTAGCCGTATGTGTGCCATTTTAATTTAATAATACAGTGGCCCACATCACGTGTGGTTCCGTTACCTTAAACCAGGGTATAATTACCAATCTACCTATGCCTTTTCGGGCAACTGGTTACCAATTTCGATCGAGGCCTCTAAGCCCCAATTTGAAAAGGTTTTAATTATGCTTATGTTGGGTTCTTAATTTCAATTAGGATTATATCCCTACTCATATTGAAAATGACTCTGTTTGTCGGTTTCTGTGTAAATCGCTCAACCAATTTCCATCAAATCTGGTATGGAGATAATTTTGTTAACTGGAAATTGTAATCTCTTCCAACATTATTGCGATGGCGTCACATGTGTAAGCTAGTTAACCATTATTTGTTTCATTGAATATAGAATATTAAATAATGAATTCAGGTAAACGTTACATTTTCCCCATTAAGCAATCACTAGACTAGATCACAGACTCGCATGCGCTCGAGTTGTAAATCACGCGGTTTCTCATTGATAAATAATATCTCGCGAGCACCGGCATATAATTACTTATGTTAAAAATGAACTGACAGATTTCCAAAGAAATATTTACAACGTATATTTTATAGGGGAAAATCTTGGGAAAGCACGTCGAAAATCCTTACCTATATTTGTTTGGATTATGTAGTGACGTTATCTATACTAATATTATAAATATGAAAGTAACCCTATCTGTTTGTCTGTCTGTCTCTCCGTCAGTCTGTTTGTCTATCTGTCTGTTATACTTTCACGTGAAAGCCACTGAACCGATTTTGATGAAATTTGGTATGGAGATTGTTTGAGCCTCGGGGATATGGTCTTTCCCGAGACTCGAGTACTTTTAATCGAGGATTGGACGGTTCCTGAGGGAATAGCGATAAAAAGTCACGGGAAACAGAAACAAAAGAACATGTTTCGATTCAGGGATCCGTTGGCGAAATATAAGGCTTAGGAAGGCTTAGGAAATATACGACACGTTGGCCTAGTTGGGAGTGACCCTGCCTCCGAAGCCGGCGGTCCTGGGTTCAAATCCCGGTAAGGGCAGATATTTGTGTGATGAGCGCGAATATTTGTTCCTGAGTCTTGGATGTTTTCTATATATTTAAGTATGTATTTCTCTATTTAAGTATGTTTATCGTTGTCTAGTACCCATAGTACAAGCCTAGAGCTTAGTTTGGGACTAGGTCAATTTGTGTGAGATTGTCCCCTGACATATTATATTATTATTATATAAGGTGATATTTTTAACCGACTTCAAAAAAAAGAGGAGGTTCTCAATTCGTCGGGTTTTTTTTTTAATGTATCCCCGATTACACAAAGACCTCTGGACCGATTTGATTTGATTTCTTTTGATTGATTTTAATTGGTCCCATTTCCAGTATGTCAAGATCTGATGATGGGATCTTGGAGAAATGAAGGGAACTCCTCAAATATTATAGGAATAAATATACGTGGGCGACATAACAGTATTATGATCACTAAAAGGTATGAAATGAAATAAATGTTATAAAAAACTAAAAAACTTCTTTTAAAATGATGGGTTATACTTAAATAAGATCTCTCCAAGTCGGCGTGCCACTATATTTTTAACCAAAAGCCGTATTCATTTGGACTAGCCTATTATTTTAAAAGAAGTAATCTCTTGCTTTTTTAAGACGTTTTTTTTAAAACATTTATTTTATTTTTAAGAGTCAAGTGCCTCCCCTGAACGCCCTCAACCAAGTTATAATCGGAACCCTACGCGCGTGGCCTGACGCCTTACAAGCTCTCGGCCGGTTTTTTTAATCCTACGCTCCTATTAAAAAGATAAATATTAGAAATCAGTCAATGACAATTAGCAGCAACCTGTCCGCCCACGACCATAATCGAACGGCTATTACACTCATTATCTCCTTAGATTATTGCTCCCGACACGGTTGCGAAGTGACCGGGCCGCTTTAATTCGATCATATTATTATGATTCATAAAAATTGATGTGTGATTTGATTAGAAAAAAGCGGCCAAGTGCGAGTCGGACTCGCCCATTAAGAGTTCCGTAGCAGCAAGTAACATAATATAAAAGTTCGTTGTAGCTTTGATCAATGTTTTTATGACGTATTAAAAAAAACTACTTACTAGATCCCGTTCAAACCAATTTTCGGTGGAAGTTTGCATGGTAATGTACATCATAATTTTTTTTAGTTCTATCATTCTCTTATTTTAGAAGTTACAGGGGGGGGACACATTTCAACACTTTGGAAGTGTCTCTCGCGCAAACTGTTCAGTTTAGAAAAAAATGATGTTAGTAACCTCGAAATCATTTTTGAAGACCTATCCATAGATAACCCACGCGTATGGGTTTGATGAAAAAAAAAATTTGAGTTTCAGTTCTAAGTATGGGGAACCCTCATATGGTTTTTTTCTATTTTTGTATGAAAATCTTAATGCGGTTCACAGAATACATCTACTTATTAAGTTTCAACAGTTTAGTTCTTATAGTTTCGGAAAAAAGTGACTGTGACATACGGACGGACAGACAGACAGACATGACGAATCTATAAGGGTTCTGTTTTTTGCTACGGAACCCTAAAAATGATGGTATTATTGTAAGCTATGTATAATAGAATCGGTTGACGATTGTTAGAATTATAGCTTCAAAAAGTTTTTGCGGTGAAAGGAGGATCTATTATATTTTTTTGAGTGGCAACATTACATTACATTGTAGTGAATTGTCATAAATTTGATAATGTTGCCAATAAACTGTGAACACATATTATCCGAATAATTTAAGCTATAAGTTGCAAGCTTGCAAAAGCATGGCATATATTTAATTTCAGACAAACCTTTTATACTCTTAACAAGTAACATTTGTTTGTTAGCGTGTTTATTGTAACGAATAAGACCTAAGATATTCCTATACGTAAAATTATGAACAAAGATTTTGCGATGCTATGCGAAAATTTCAGCCGTTACAAATAAATCATCGAACCCTAGATTTACAGCAACAGCGCGATCATAATGCGCAAGATTACATGCATAATGTAAGTGCTAGAAAGTCGATAATGGCGATCGAGAAAAAGTAGGCGTTTGATGTGGGCCAGCGATAAGCATCGGCGACTCCGGCAATATAAGTTTTTTACAATTTTAACAAATGGGACGTTTAGGAATCGAAATAATGTATGAACTGTGTAAATTAAACGGTTAAATAATAATTAAGTACCAATTAAAGTTCAGTGGCCCTAGACAAGATGTTTAACGCGTAAACGATTTCGAAAACTGTCCAAAATGTTTAGAATTGAAATAAGCGTTCGGCGCCACCGTCTGGCAGCTTACGTTATTCTACATTTTCGATAGCGATAGCTAAGCGTTCACCGAATGCATGTTTTCTACGGCTACCGGTGTCATTTTTATGGGGCGTTTTAAAAAGGCCTTCCTAAAAATTACTGGCCAAGCATACGTAGCGCTCTTTAAATTTGTTATTGGTCGGGGACAGTGCATTACTGCGCAACTAGCAAATCAAAAAGGTGTAAAAATATAAACTATTTTAAGTTAAAGGACAATGGGCAAATGTACGGAATGTGGTACCCGCCCCAATGGACATAATTTATATATCAATGGAAAGGTATTTTTATGTAGAGCAAAGATAGCTAAGGCGTATATCTTCATTAGCTGTTCCTATTTGTATGACCTTTTCACACCACCATCATTGCTATTAAGCGGGTACCAAAATACCCATTGTCCTTTCACAGTTTTGCTTACTTGACGTCATGTCCATAAGTGGTGGTGGTGGTAACTATAATAAAAAATCTTGTAATAAGGCGAGTGTTGAAAAGCCAGGTACAACGATGAAAACATCAAGTAGACTATCTATACTAATATTATAAATGTTAAAGTAACTCTGTACGTCTTTTACGTTTTCATGGATAAACTGATTTAGATGAAATTAAATTAGAGATAGTTTGAGTCCCGGGGAACGCGGACGGAGTCGCGGGAAACTACTGGTACACAATATGAGCTGTTCTCGAGATTTCTTGGAAACTGGAGCTCTACTTGCGATATTCTAGAGAATTTTTGAGAACGGCAATCTAATTATTCATGTTACTAATACATACTGAAACAGATGTAGTGAATAAACATACGAAATCGCATTTAGTTGGAAACACTCGTAGGTATATACCTTTCTTTCTCAGTTGGTTTCAGTATCCATTAATCAGCAAATTGAGAAAGAAAGAGAACTACGAACTTATCCATCAAAATACAATGTCGATATCGAATCATTCCACAAGCAATCATGCGTCATATATTAATGGCTGATTTATTGACACCAAAATAAAACAAACCTACTAGCATGTCGAGTCATCTGGGAAATTTCGTCAACTGCTTCCTTAAACTAACTGACAGTTAATCATCGGTTTTCCTTATTTCACTGCCTAACGATATGATAAGGCAATGGCACCATTGTTAGACGTTACACGTTTAGGTGACAGGATGACAAATACCAAGAATTTACACTAAATTCAATCAACGAACAGTTATAATTGCAAAAAGATAGCAACCATTTAAATTTTTTAGTGGTGGTAGGACCCTGTGCAGGGTCCGTCCGCATCGCTACCACCATCTTTTACATTAACCACCAGCCAAGCAACAGTGTTCGCATTGCTGTGTTCCGGTGTGGGGATAAGAAAACCGGTGAAATTACTAGCATAGACGCATTCCATCTTAGTCCTCAGGGTTGGCAACGCATTTGAGGTCTTAGGATTATAGTCTTGAGATTTCAAATGTCTATGGGTCTCAGATTCTACTTACCATCTGATGGCCTGAGTGCTCACGTGCCTTCTCCTTAACATAAAAAAACTCTTTATTCTCCATTTCTCACTACTTTAATTAAAATATTATAGCATACGTCATTAAAACAACAAAATCGTCAAGCCGTTTAGGCTACAGGTAACAGATGGAACATACATACACAAATACGCGTAAAACATTTCTCTCCTTCTGAGTTAGTCAAATAAATCTCTTATTTTCTTTAAAATAAGAGTTAAATCAAGTGTCTACCCAGTGGCGTTACAGAGGGAGCCCTGTAATCGAGAAATTAGTCGGCAGGATATATCTAAATTAAGGCAGGTTTACAATGTTTTTAGGTCACAGTATCAAAGGCCAAGTTCCACTTTTTCGGATCGTCAAGCTACCGGAGTTAGTAAGTAAAAACAAATGAACTTAATTGATTAGTAAACATGGCTGGTACGAGTAAATTAAGTGTAAAGGAATTTATAGTTGTTTTGCTAAAATTAGCGAGTCTAAATGCGTAAACCTAGGAACCGTTCATTTTTAATACAAACATCCTTTAACGGTGTACGTTGACGCACCTTCAATTGTTTGTAATAAGTGACTACAGCTATTGTTATGTTTTATACTTAGCAATAAAATAAAAATACTTGCTTAATATTCTGTGCACGTCAAGGCTTTGGTTGCAGATGCGTTCAGAAGTTAAGATCTTATTATGAGTGATTAAAGAGAAAGAACGATGCTCGGGTCAGATGTTTGGCTTATGCTAATTTCAAGAATAATAAGTACTTATTAATTATTATATTAGTACGCTACTTACGTGTTTATATTTTTAAAACAGGGACTTTACCCCCAAAATGTAGATTGGTATGGTATTGGTATTATAGTATTCTTTGTTGTTACGGCGGTTTTCCTAACGAATAAAAATAAATAAAACCGGGCAAGAGCATGTCGGACCATGTTCAGTGTAGGGTTCCGAAGCCGTTAAGTACTACAAACATAAAAATCAATAAGTAATTACTAATTTTGTATATAAAGTCAATTGGTGCCGCCTTAGATGATTTTAGTAGGTATACTCGTAAACACTTTAATCGCCTGTATCTCAAGAACCAATGATGTCTACTTAGCGTTATAGTTTTCCTGTATAATTCGTTATTGTGTCCTTTCATTTATTTATTTTTTTCAGATTTTTAGTATTTGTAGTTTTGCTTGTAAAGGGGGGACACTTAAGTAGCACCTACAAACCCTATAAAAACCGCTTCTAAAAACTGGTCAAGTGTAAGTTGGGCTCGCGCTAATTTTTCATTTATTAAGGACATTTATAATGGCTACTGTGCGGCAATATGGACTCTTGATGTGCGAGTCCAACTCGCACTTTTGACCGTCTTATTTATTTTTTTGTTGCCAACGCTCTATTCTCGAAATCATCGTCTCTTGTTCGTGTGAGCGGTTCTACTCGTAGTATAATGTAAAACATTACGAGTAAACAGCTTGGGTTATTAATGGTATTATATTATCTTCCTTATGCAATAATTATGTACACTTTAAGTCAAAGTTAATTAAAGTGATAACTTTAAAAAGCAGTTCTAGATTATCGTGCCTTTACCAAGGATTTGACTCAATTAACAGCCTTTACCACGTTCAACTGGCTAGATATGCTAGGACAGGAAATTAACTAACCAACCGGTCAGCAAAAAGCTAATAAAGACACACCTATCACTATTAAGTTAAATGGCTGAACTATAATTAGACCTAAGCATATTATTCTTAACATGCTGGATCTAATTTTTACATGGTAGTATTTTGGTTGTTAAAGTTGTTGAATAATGAGCCTTATTTTTACAGAATATAATGGTGATATTTTGATTTAATGCTTGATTTAGGATAAGACTATGCTTCAGAAACTATAATTCAATGGGCACTGTGCTTATGCTATGATGAGAAAGAGAGTAGAGAGATAGACAATACGGAAACACGTCAAAGACGATGTCGTTATTACAGTACAGATTTAGTAGTATAACGTCTTAGGTACTATCAACTAATGCCATAGAACTTTGCTCCTTGCTAAAATCCAAAAAGTTGGACATGAATAATCACGCAATTAAATTTTCTACGAAACTTTTCTATTGTGAGACGAAAATTTGCCATATAAATAGTAGGAGCCTTTGACATGCTATCGTATTGTTTCTAACTCGGCCGCGATTACTGATAAGTAAATAAGAGCTATCGTAACGTTGATCGACAATACAATAAAATGTCAAAGGCAATATTAGTTTTACCCAGTTGAATACTCGTATGTTTGAAATAAAAAAATATGAATATGAAACAAAAATAAGCAGTTAAAAGATTCAAGAGGACGCTGAGCGTCCAGTGGATGGCGCCCTCATTCCTTTTATCATGTTTTCTAATAAACTAAAGTATTATCTTAAAAACAAAGAGTGCTTTATTGTTGTACAAATGAATACACAAATTATAAAGAATATGACATAACTTATCAACATTTGAACTATGCGGGAGCAAGTTAACGGAAAAAAGTGGCCACCTTTTTCCGTTAAGTTGATTACACGAAGTTTAAAGGTTATTAAACTGTTTCATATATATTGCGTATTCATTTGTAAAATAGTAAAGCGCTCTTAGATTTTAAGATAATACTTTAGTTTATGAGAAAACAATAAAAGTACTGAGGGCACCACTGGACGCTCCGTGCCCTCTTAAATCCCGAAGTTTTCAGTGGTTTACTTCTTATGTTGGTCACGAGAAGACGGAGATATTATGTATACCTATGTTTTTAATGCGTTTTAAAGTAGCCCTTAATAACCTGCGGATAACTCTTTCTTTTCTTGTATCACCTTGTGTCCAAACAAGGTTTTAAAGCTGTATCCAAGGCTCTTATACGATAAAACGTTTGACGCATTAGAAAGCGAAACCGTCACACTACAAACAAAAAGTAGCTGTATAAGGTGCTTATAGTGGTTAGTTCGTCCCTTACTAGACAAGTATTGCCTTATCAATACCCGTCCTGATAGCAATCGACAACTTTCGCTGATTGGAGCAGCTTTCCTCGGCGGGTTTGTTTGGGTCCGTCTTAGGTCTTAGATTGATGATTAAACGCGGTTCCGTGGTATATGAGGGTTTAGGAGAGGGAAGTGATGTGTGGCAGTAAAGTCAACACAACCATAGTAATTAATTTTTGTGAAAAAAATGACATACAGCATCACAGCATAAACGTCACGGTGCTTGTTTGTAAATGACAATCTGCCGTCTAAACCAAGAAGGCAGTATACGACGTATAGATAGATTTTTTTAATACTTGGGAGTAATTATTATATCTTGTACATTTTCATACTATAAATGTTACTAGGGTTTCTACTGTCGGATGTTATCACGAAACTGTATTTTGAACGTCCTCGCCAAATTATTTTGGAGTACCTACAGCCTACTTTTCTTTGGATTTCGTTAATATTAAACAATCATTTTCCCCACGGAAAATATCCAATAGCGTTAAAGACCTTACAGAATTTACTTCAACTCTCTCATTCGGTGATCCACGATCGCGGTATTAATCCCCAATTAGCGCGAACCGCAACAACGCGCCAAAAATGCGCGTGAGTAATTACAGCGAAAGTCAGTATGTGGCACAATTAGACATCAGTTACGCTAATGGCTGTCATCATTGCATACGTTATTGCGAATGCATTTTATACGACTTCAAAATGGGGGAGGTTCTGAATTAGGCTGCAGCTGTCGTGTGCTGCATTTTTTTTCTCAAGTGTGTAGCGATGGCGAGATTAATTTTTTGCCTTTATTCACAATTAATGGAAGATTTCCCTAAATAAAATCCCCACATAATAAAGGTAATATCTCTTAAACGATATAATCGATTTAATCGCGTCATAATCGGTCTAACCGCTACGATACCATCCAGATGTCCATCTGGATCCCTTATCCCTTTTTGTATTGAGTGTCTAAGTGTCTACTTACTTAAAGGTCCTGAGGCAAAACGACACGAGACGACACGTTGGTCTAGTTGGGAGTGACCTTGCCTCAGAAGCCAGCGGTACCGGGTTCAAATCCCGGTAAGGGCAGATATTTGTGTGATGAGCATGAGTATTTGTTCCTGAGTCTTGGATGTTTTATATGTATTTAAGTATTTATTTCCCTATCTAAGTATGTTTATCGTTGTCTAGTACCCATAGTACAAGCCTAGAGCTTAGTTTGGGATTAGGTCAATTTGTGTGACATTGTCCCGTGATATTTATTATTATTATTTAAACTTTTAATATCTCTTTTTGTATTGAGTGTCTAACGGCCGAACCCTATATTCTAACCGCGGACAGATACCCTTACTTCGGATTAAAATTTGACACATTTTGTATGGGTAATTGTCAAATTTCAACACGAAGTAAGCCTTATCTATCCACGGTTTGAATATAGGGTTCGGCCGTTAGACACTCAATACAAAAAGGGATATTAAAAGTTTAACGTGTATATTCAAGTTAAACTTTTAATATTCCGTTTTTGCCTCAGGACCTTTCTTTCATACTGTTTATTAGTTTCGCATAAAGGCTATTTAAGAGTGCATCCAGCTAGCTAGGGCTCATTTTCTACTTCTGTGAACGGTCGTTTTCAATATTGCTATTTTTATCACTTTTCTCTTTTCCTTTCGGTCTTGTATATTTATGACGTACACTTAGCATTATAAATAGCTTTACGTTTATTTCCATATCACTTTAATATGGTGTTTGAACTACCACTTACTTTTTATAATAGTCGAAGCGACAAGGTAATAAAGGTATCCGTATTTATGAAACTGGCCTTTCAGGCCTGGCAGTATTATGTGGACCGTATAAACGCATTCATATGTGTATATTAAACGTCATAACTCATGCATTGTAAATTTGTCCGCATTCATGTAAATACAGAACCAACTGTTCAAGCATTGAATGTGGTCTTATATACTCATTTACAAGTGGCGGGTTCCGCGTTGTTGATTTGATTATTTGTACCGAGATAACGGCTGATAGCGATGTGTGGAAGAAAACGTGCTGCGCCTAGATCATAATAGAGAACAGGGCAAAAAGATTCATGTGGATGTTCAACTGTTTTTTGTTGTGGGCACTATGAAACTTTTAAAACTAATTGGTCATGTAAGTAGAGATCTCTGAAAGGTGAGTACTAAAGGTAAACATTCTCCACGGAATGTGACATTACACTTGAATGCTGTTATGCAACCATAATAACAGTTTTACAAACCTTGTCTACTGGTTGCCTGAACTGAAAATAGCCCTTTCACGCACCATTTTTACTTACTTTAAGATAAGAGCACCAGCAAAGATAAGTTGGTGGTAAAATGATCCAGAAACCACGTAAATTTTATAATTTCTTATAATAACACCAATTATTTTTTTATTTTAAATTAGCACGGCATGTGAGACAAACGAGTCGTTAAAATTATGTTTTGTTTTTGTTTCAGGTAAGGAATATTTTTGTGACAATGAACCGAAAAGACGCCGAGCAAATAACATAAGGTACGTTTGAAAAAGGCTTTCTACTTGTTCCCAAGAATTGGTAAATATGCAATAGATATTGAGATATTAATCGTGGTGGTAGGAGCCTGTGCAGGGTCCGTCCGGATCGCTATCATCGTCTTAACCATTAACAACCCGCCAAGCATTGTTATACACCCGTGTTCGCATTTTTGTGTTCCGGTGTGGGGATAAGGCAACCGGTGGAATTAGAGCATAGAGCATAGAGGCATTCCATCTTAGTCCTCAGGGTTGGCAACGCGTTTGAGGACTTAGGATTATAGTCCTGAGAATTCAAATGTCTATGGGTCTCAGATTCCACTTACCATCAGGTGGCCTAAGTGCTCGTGTGCCTTCCCCTTGTCTTAAAAAAAAAAGAGAAAAGATATCCAATAACTATAAGTAAAATAGTCAAGTATAGTATCCTACGTACAGTCAGCCTTATAAGTAGCTGCACACTTTTGAACCTTGTCGCTTTAACACCTTTGGTAGATTAGTGAAGCAGTTCAAACATGACGTTAAAGTGACAAAGAACATAGAGGTACGTATAAATAGTACATATAGTTAGGTATAGTTCATATGCAGGAAATACTAAGTTCAGCGTCCGGAAAATATATAAAAAAGGGTTAATAGTAGCTATATGTATAAAGGTATTTTATACTTCTTTAAGCACTAATAACGCTAAACATAGTTCTCATGTGCCGCAATTTCAAGAAATTACGCTTTTAATTGCATACATTCGTGCGTTTATATGATTGCATGCGTTCTTAGGATGCTCGAAAAATCGCGAGGTGGCTTGCCTTGACTCGTTTTGGTTTATAATATTCGTTGGTTATTGTTCGGAGAACCTGCCAGACAATAGACAATACCCACTGCGGGGTATCGAAATAATTAGGATGCTGTCAGCTTAAACTGGGATGCACGTTTATGTCTTTTTTATTTAAGCATACATACATACATAACGTCACATGTTCATTCCCAGAGTGGGGTAGGCAGAGCTACAAAATACTAACAGCTCAAAACTTGTTGATAATTCTGTAACCACATTTTGCACAGTCAGGCAGATGTTTACCAGTGTATTAGTGACAGGTTGCAAGCCCATCGCCTAACAGTACTACAAGCCTTTATTCCCTTAGTCGCCTCTTACGGCATCCACGGGAAGACATGGAGTGGCACTGTTCTTACCGGGCAACCACACGGGAAAATTAAGCGTTATTTAAGCGTTTTCCTTTTGTTTTAATTTAGTTATTCGGGTTATGAACACTTCATTGATTTTCTTTGTGTATGTTATGGCCACTTATGGCATTAAACTCTTTTTGTTGAAAGCATCCAAGATATCGAATATCAGGGCTTGGATGTTGTCAATGATTAATGAATTAATCTATGCACTATGTAAAGCGTTTATGTTTGTGTGATGTGTTTGTTACAATATGGGTATATTATAAGCCTAGAGCTTAGTTAAAGAGTACGACTATATTAATTTTGAAATTGAAATTGAAATACATTTATTTACTTTAAGCATCACATGTTTTTTTAGTTTGACATATATAACTTCTTAATTTAGACTTAAATACATTTGGCTTTATTCCGTCTCAATTATTAATGAGTTCACTCGGTAGTTCATTAAATAAATATTTGTGGAATCAAATAATTACTTGTTCTACAACCATGATAATTAGTGAATTTAGGCAAGATATATGTTTTAACTTTTTTAGGTCGACTTGCAAGATTGCTTGATTTATTCAAGATTAATAAATAAATAATAATAAATATCAGGGGACCATCTCACTCAAATTGACCTAGTCCCAAACTAAGCTCTAGGCTTGTAATATGGGTAGTAGACAACGATTAACATACTTGTATAGAGAAATAAATACTTAAATACATAGAAAACATTCAAGACTCGGAAACAAAATATTCACGCTCATCACACAAATATCTGCCGTTACCAGGATTTGAACCCAGGACCGCAAGCTTCAGAGGCAGAGTCACTACCACCTAGTCTAACGTGTCGCCTGATATTGATTTTTTTATTTTCTCCATCTTCTTCGGTATAAATGATTAAGGAAGCTAATTTAGACAAAATGACAGTGTTAAAGCGATACCTCTGAAAAAAATCGTTAAATATCATAAAATAAAGTCGATTCTCGTCTGTCTCTCTGTATGAACGCTTATCTTTCAAACTCCGCAACGGATTTTAATGCAGTTTTCACTAATAATAGTTAAGAGAAATTCAAGAAAAATCGTTTTATAATAAATTCAGTTTTATGTACGGGTGTTACAGAACACTCACGTAAACCGAAGCGAAGGAAGAGCAAGTCGCGAGTTACAGGTATAAATTAAATCGAATCTGTTGATAGAACAGATGTTCTAGCCAAGATGCGTTCGCTAACTAGCGTTTCTATTCGTTTTGTTTATAAACCAATCGCGCGGTAGATCACGTCATACGAAAAGTCACATGATCTACCAGTGACGCAATTGTTTTAAAAACCAAACGAATAGAAACGCTAGTTAGCGAACGTATCTTTGCTAGGGCCTCTGGGGGCCTAGATAAAGTGCATAATGGTAATGTAAACGATTTTCGAAAACTCAAAATGTATGGAATTGTCTTACGGAAGCGCTTGACGCCACCGTCCGGCAACTTGCGTTAATGCGTTAATGTCTATTCGAGAATGACAACGTTCGTAAAAAGCATCTTGACCTAGGCCCATATATAAAGACGTAAAGTTATAGAATTTGTGAGGTTGTAGGAGGTTGTGAAAGGCTCCTCATGCGTCCTTATTCACTAATGTCCTGCCATGTCTTCCAATGAACTATTATGGATACATCTCTATCATAGCTCAAACACACTGTCGTCCAACCATTACACGATATGGCTGGGGCACGATTCTCAAATTACAGAAGCGGTTGTGAAACCAATCGAGCGAGCTTGTTCCCAGGACGTTATAGCAACCTTTTGCACTTTGATATCACAATTAAAGCAAGTTTTAGCTTGTAAAGTTCAAGTGTGAGCCTTTTGTTGGTTTTTATAGAGTTTTAATTTTTCTAGCTATTTAAGCCACATGCATTTAACATCAGTGCAATTTAAACTGCATAAGTACTTCACGTTATAAAGTAGAACAGAAAAAACAACACAGATTACGTCATTCAAATTTAAATAGTAGTTATATGTTCGCAACACGCTGCAGAAAATACTAATCAGCAGCAACAGTGTTCGCATTGTTGTGTTCCGGTGTGGGGATAAGAAAACCGATGAAATTACTAGCATAGAGGCATTCCATCTTAGTGCTTAGGGTTGGCAACGCATTTGAAATCTTAGGATTATAGGAATTCAATTGTCTATGGGTCTCAGATTCCACCTACCATCAGATGGCCTGAGTGCTCGTGTGCCAACGCCTTTACGTGAAAAAAAAAATACAATAGGATATTTATCAGCTTTAAGGTAAATTGGACATAATTATTATTTTCATATACAAACTTAAATTTGAAACAGCCACGAGACAGCTTCCCATTACATTCTGTTTCAATCAAGTTGTAAAAGTTCTGTAACTCTTCAAATAATGACTGTTATCAAACCACAAGTCGTATACTCGTAGCGTGATCTCCAAGCGCATCAAGCGGTGATAGCTCAATAACACCTGTCTCAGTTTCTCTTACCTACAGTGACAGTATAATGGTGTAATAAGAGCTCTCGCTATGGGTTGTGGCTGGTATTTTATAATTATTTGGAATGTGTTTCACAGTTACAATGCATTGTTATAAGGTATTTATTAGACTGCGAAAGTGAAGCATGTCTACATAGATATTTGTAGTGTTTTACGATAGCATTATAGGAATTTGAATTCCTTAGTGTACATACCACAAATATACTAGAATTTCGACATATCGTCGTAGGGCCCACCGTACTATAAACAAGGAGATATTTGTTAGTGGGAAATTGAATCTATCAGCAAGGAAATAAAGTTCAGTTACCTTTGTTCTAAAATGCCATTTTCAAAATTGACACACATCTACACAACATTGCGCCTTCATTCCCAGAGTGAGGTAGGCAGAGCTACAGAAATACAAATACTTGCTGATAACTCTGTAACCACATCAGGCCAAAAAATTTACTAGTGTAGTAGTGACAGGTTGCAAGCCCATCGCCTAACAGTACTACAAGCCCTTAATCCCTTAGTCGCCTCTTACGACATCCACGGGAAGACATGAAGTGGCACAATTTTTAACCCGGCAACCACACAGGGTAAAAAGGTTTCACATTTAAAACAAATAAAAATGAAATTTATGGTTTTTGACGATAGTTTAAATTAAATTGCCTTGATTTTATACCTCCTTTGGCAGACCGGGTTCCATGAGGATATAGCAAGTGTATATTTGGATACGCATTTCAATACACAACGATTATAAAACCGCACACAGTATAAACAATGACTCTTAAGTAATTAATTCTGATAATATCCAATGAGCTCAAACAATGCCTTTGTCAGTTCAAACCATATTAAAACTCTTTGCCGTGTGAGACAAATAAAACGTCAAACCCACAGAAGCTGGTGTCAAGGGCGTATGCTTTGCGTGTTGATTTGATGGGTTAATAAGTAAGTTTTGTTATATTACAAAGTTAACTAAAACATCCCTAGCGCTACTAGCGTGCTACATTACACGATACATTTGTATGTAGGATTGTTGTTTTCGTGTTTGCCACAGGTATAATTAAGTTTGTAGAGTTATAATATAACAGTTCTTTTAACGTGCTTTCATAGCAAGGGCGCGTCAGACAATTGTGGCTTGACATGACCTTGCGGTTTTTAATTTGAGAATAGGCATTAGCTATTGTAACTACTATGTGACCTTATGGGTATATGGTGTTGTAACACGTGAAGGTGTTGTTATAGTTATTTTACGTTCGTGTGACTGATGACTTGATGTCATTCAATAGTAAATGAATCGTTAAATCATAAATAATCAGGGAACAATTTCACAAAAAAATACCTAATCCCTAACAAAGCTCTAGGCTTGTACTATGGTTACTAGACAATGATAAATATAAATACTTAAATAGAGAAATAAATACCTAAATACATAGAAAACATCCAAGACTCTGAAACAAATCATAATTGTAATAATAAACCAAGGCTCTTTTTTATTTCAAAACACTTTAAATTAAATAACTATCATTTGCAACTAATACAACTAGGTAGGTAGTTGTTCCTATATTTTTAAATGTCATCGGGATTTAATCTGAGTCATCTCTATTTAAATTAGTGCCAAAACCTGCCGAATACGGTGACATATTTGTCCTTAACAGAATGGCATCAAAAAAACTTAATTTATTGTTACAGCATTAGAGAACCATTATAAACCTCCAAAAGTCGTTGACCTAATCAGATGATAATTAATGTATCTTAGTATGGTACGGAACTTATATGGAAACTGGGCTTTTGTATCAGCTATGTAAATATGTCTGAGTGTCCGTCTGCTGTTCTACAATACCTCTTGGGATAATAACTTTATATCCTCTCGCTTTACATCTATCTTCAACAATTTCAATACTGATGCTCCCTCAAGATGCGACTGAAATATCGGTTTTGTATGACGTTTACTTTGACGTACCTATCTTGGATTCACTAATGTTTTACCAAATAAACGTTTCACAAACTTACTAACTGTCCTTACCAACAATAAATACTCAAATTATTGAATACAATTTTTAATCTAGTCCAGTCTTCAACACAAAATACACACACATACCATTCGCCGGTACTACCACAGATAAAACACCTTCCTTCTTTTTTTAGATCCATTCGCATTCTTATGCTAAAGCAATGTCTTTTAACATACCATATATGTTTTAGACAGGCGTTTTAAAAAAAAGATTCATTTCACACACATATCATTTAACAAACTGCTTTATTGCCAAAATTGTAATTATTTCAGGATTTTTATAAAACTAACCTAACCAGCCTATAGGCTCCAAACGATAGTCCTGAATTATTTACAGTTTCGGGAAAAAAGCGGTTTATCAAATTATCCGTTTGTGAAATGAATCAGTCTGTTAAACATTTCTTGATAAAATGGCAGGATACCGATCCATAGACACAGCCAAGTCAGCTGAGATATTTTAGGGGGGTAACGGTCAAAATGCAATGCACGGATGGCTGTCATGGCTTCAGCTTCTTTTTATTCTACTGAGACGCAAACGAATTGTCTCTGTGACGAAAGATGTCGCTCGTGTTAACCAAATTGGAACTGTTCGTAAAAACTGTTCTACCTAATACAATAATACAAGTGTTATCGTAGGTATAACATTTTTTTAGTTTTTAGTCGTCGTAGGTATTTTTAGGTGTAATGAAAACCATTTGGAGGAATAGATATTTATGTCCTCACTTCTTATTATAATAAATTAATATTTATTTGCTGTGTAAGTGGTTAAATACATAACAAAGAAATATTAATTTATTTAGAAATTTAGTTCAAACTAAAAACAGCAGTAAAACAAACAATTAAAGCAAAAATTAACTTAAAGTAAAAAAATAGGATTGAATAAAAACTAAACAAGAACTCAAATAAGAGCCCCGTGGTAAAGTATTAAAAACACGCACTACAAAACACATACACACAGTTATTAGATTTATTTATTTATTTATTATCCACACTTACAACTATTTTTACAGGGCTTATCCTAAGACAATAGTGTAACTACTTTTTGGTATGGTACCTATCAACTAATCTCTATTATTACACCTATAACATAATAAAAATAATGCAGCCTTTGTGAATTCATTCAGAGAACAAGAAAACAAATCAATGGTCTCCGCAATTTGGTTGAGGGTTCGCACAGCTCGCGTCAGCCGAGACATACCGAGCAGGTTGGTGCGCCCGATAAGTTTCTTTAAAGTTTAAATTCATGAGACTCAAACAGCTGTAAGTTTTATCGCACAACTAGGTCGTTATTGATTAATCGAGAAATTTTGTCCTCCTTTCCTTTATTAAATTAAGTAAAACGTAACATTATGCTTCACGTAACAAGGCCGGTTAGTTGTGAAGCTCTAAAATCCCATATTAACACAATTTTCTAGCATCTCTTAGCACCTTTATGCAACATTTTTGACAGCTATTTGGTCAGCCCGGACATATTACGGTAAATGACGTAGCATTTCACAAGCTACTTGATTTAAAACCAATATTTTGTAAATTACCTTGCAACATATTTGCTATCTTGTCAAGTTGGCATAATATATGGATTATCAGATAGGTAGGAATAATGCAACAGAAACATGTGACTGGTTTTGATACGACCGATTTCAAAGTTTATTAATATAAGTAATAATGGTTTTCCCCTTATTTGGCGACACTCATTACAACGTATCACTTCGCAGAATTTTCATTTCATCAACAGGGTTTTCTATGCGCAGGATTTTTTGTGACAGTCACAAGTCTAACCCAACCTAACCTACGTAAGTAATGTTTATGATAACCTGAAAACGCCAGTATTATATGGTCACTATCTATGACAGTTCTTTAAAGTTAGGACGGACGGCAGTGTAGGCATATTAATAGTCGCGTTGGGCTCCCTCTGGACACGGAAACAAAAATACTTAACTAAAGTTTGGCAGAAAATAAACAAAGGTAATTTATAGAAAAAACTGGTTTTCTTCAAATATAAAAACTGCACACAAATTTAAAATATTAATAATGTAACAAGGTCCTTAACTCTTAAATGTCAGTCGTGCACTTCGATCGCTTGACCTTTCTTTATCGACCGCAGTTGTGATCTCTAATTTGCTATATTATTGAGTAAATTTAATCATCTTGCAACAGATTATTCCACCTATGCTAAAGCTGCGTAATTACTTACTTGATAGGTGCTGTAAGATGATGGGTTTAATAGGAGCTATAATGATCGGAGTTAATTTGAAGTGAAGGGTTATTATTATTAGCTAAAATTGAACAGTAATCACAATCACGTCAAGTAACGAATCACGCCCCACTTTTAGTAGATTTCAAGGAATAAAAGTCGTTAAGATAACTTCATCCATATTTTACAATTAACTAATTAATTTACCTAATAGGAGAACCCAACCACCACTTACGATACTAGCGAAACGCCCTCGCTTCGCTTTGGTTTATGCGAGCTTTCTGTGGCACCTGTACATAAACCAGAATTGTTTATTCTTAAAAACCTTCCGATGAAATTATCTAACTGATGGTGATAACCGCGAAAAACATGTTCAGTAGTTTTTGAGATAATCGCGAGCATACGTACTGACAGGCAAATGCGGCGCGGCGGGGACTTTGTTTAATAATATGCAGTGATAACGAAATATCGAAAATAAATATTTTTCATTTGTTTCATGTTCACCAAAGTAACAAATTGGAGTTTAACCGGAGGCACATAATGTGGAGTGCATTTTGACGTTCTAACATAACGTCTAAAAGTGCAATCTAAGATATGATTATTTTCTCTCTAATTTTGTCCTTATTCAATTAAGTACATATATGTATGTATAACTTAGTGAGATTTTCCTCTATATATGAAGAGTGAAGACGCTATATCAATGCTATAATAATTATTATAACCCGTCACCGTCGTTAGTCATTCTTGTTGCATTTTAACCGAGCGTTCACGGATTCCGTCATACTTTCGCTGCCCCGAGGCACCACATTTACATCTATTTTCAACAATAGCTTCATTACAGCCTACCACCGTAAAGATGCAATAAAATAAGCCTAAATAGCGCTATCGCACTCACGACAACGATAACGCATCCTAAAACGTACTAACTCTGCAATTTAGATGTTAGTTATGCTCGTAGTTTAAAACGTCATTAGTAACAAGTGTTCCTAATTAAATTTACACCTTGTTTCAACAGCAAAACGTTAAAAAATAGTCTGGCAATGGATTCAATTAAGACTCTGTGGAGCTTAAAGGTGTGGTGCCAGTGGTTCAGTAGATAACATCAAGCCGTCGCGCTGTGGGTGTGCGGGTCGATGTCCAGAAGAGATACGCTTGTCCGTGGGTTCTTCTTAGAACCTTCTGTTAATGTTATGCATTCAGGTAATCTTGTGCTGTGACATACTTGAGACTTGTTTGAGACGGGTTAGTTTTATGAGCATGCGCATGCTGTATGCGTCTGTCTTGTTGAGGAAGGCAGTTGCTGTCAATTCTTCGAAGTTGAAATCTTGTTTGGGGAAAAACATACACTTCAAAAGTCAACCGGAATAAATAAAATCTTCGACTTCTGACTATTTTTTTTTGATATGGAACTCACAGGGCACCTGGCTTATTCACCGGCTTTACCCCCATACCGAAACACAACAGTACGACTCCTCTTACATAACGGCGAGTTAAGGATAAGCTGATGAGTCCACTAAAAAAATGCCTAGTAAGTGACTATCCAACCCTCAGGAGACGTTCCCTTCCTCACTACATTAACTCTTCGCCACTATTTCTAACATTGTAAATGCTCGATTCTGAGGAAGTATCAACTGTCTATTCTTGCCGAATTCCAGTCAATGCAAACAACAGCTATTGCAGTCATATAATAGATGTCCCTTACACTGTTTCTAAATTGGGAGTTGACAGTTAATAAAACGCTCCCTGAACCCTATTCTCCACAAGCCCTCATCCAAGAGCCCAGTAATTGTATCCAGCCTCCGGAACTCGTCTCTCCGGCCTCACTTCGCTGGCCACCAACAATAGCCAAGGTTCTTCGGAGCCTTGACCGGCTAAAGCCTTTGTGCACGATGCACCTCGTTTTTGTACGCACTGATTCGACGCGGTGGAACTGGTTTCTGTAATCCAAAAAGACGCATGTTCTACAACAGCCGAAGCATAAACCAACCTTATATTGTTAGCAACAGGGTTGCAGAAACTATAAGAGCTTTAAAGGAGTTATGATACTCATGGCTTAAAAGGGAGTTTGGTTTTTTCGTTCCCACGATTTGTCGGATACAAGCATTTGATTTGCAGATGAATTGAAACTTGTTTGATTATCTGTGAAATGTATCATTTTTTTAGACGACGTTATAACTCTTCGGGAACGTGTCGGTAATTAGAGTTTGCATTATTGGTTTTAGCTAGAATGAAAACTTCCGAATAATATTTATTATTCGAGATAGTTGATGGTTCGAGTATTTAAAAATAAATATCGGATATAATTTGGTCAACAAAATTCCACGCCGACTCAGGCATGTTTTCGAATTCCATACCCGTATCTCACGATTTGGTTTAGAATCACGTCTTGTGATCGCATGTATGCTACAAATCGACGGCACGCGTTGTTTCTTGTCCTCTTAATAATAATATTTTGGTGTATTTAAATTGTTATAGCCTTGCCTGAAGTTTACGACCTAACAATATTGTTTAATTATTATTAGTTTGATTAATTACTAGCTTTTGCCCGCGATTTCGTCCATGTAAATCTCCTTAGACTCATTATGTGATTCTTCTGTACTATGTTCATAAATCATAAGTAATAAAAATAAATGTACAGATATGCACACAAACTTCAAGTTTATTATTTTATTATATTAGTAGGATTCTTATAATGGCATACATAGATACATACATAACATCACGCCTTAATTCCCAGAGTAGGGTAGGCAGAGCTACAGAAATACTAACAATTGTAAAAGGACTTGTTTATTATTCTTTAACCACATTTTGCATAATCAGGCCAGGAATTTTACAAGTGTATTATAATGAATGACAGATACTGGACAACAATGCCGGCACATTTATTGTTGAGTATTATGCAATCCCCAGTCTAGAAATATCTGTACACAGAATGACTTCAATACCGTGATGAGTCACGACTGATCAGGTTGAGGCTTTGCATTTTAAGGAGCTACGCGTGGGTCTTAATTGTATATACGGGGTCACAGTCATGTCTGACTTAAATTAATGTAATCACTAGAAAAACATTAAAACCCCGTCTCGTTCTGCATATTTATAAGATGTCGCTAAACGTCTTGATTGCCTAGAACTATGTTGTTGACAATGGCAAAATTCCTCGCCTTGGAGCTTGTTAAGATAATTTTCCCGAAGAGGTTGCTGTTGGTAAAAATGTACACAATAACACATATTCATCTAAACAACAAGTTTTTTTAAACGAGTAATTAAACCTTTATAATCTGTTTACGTATTATTTCAGATTATGTAAGTTCTGGAATCATTACTTCAATTATAGTGATCCACAGACTACAGGAAAACGGAACTATTTATCTATCGCCACACTAAACGCCGCAGGCGACTGATTTCGAATCAATAAATTCAATAATGATACATCAGTATGCGCCACACAAATGGTCAGTTAATAGCATCCATGCAAACATTATTTAGCCATAGTTGCATGTAACAATACATGTGGGACGCTTTCTTCGCCCGTAGCATTGGGTGCCTTTTTTGGTTGCAGTACGTGCCCAATGGAAAACTTTCGAAAGGTTTTCTTAGTGCTGATAGGTTTCCTTTAATTTTGCCAGTGGTAAAAACTAGTTACCGTTATGCAGCAGAGAGTTGAATATAGTCCGTGAAATTACTAGAATTGAGACAGGCAGTTCAACTCCTGCAAAAATTACATTTACTGATGAAGGGTGTAGAAGTGGAAAACCTTGATTTTAGTTACACTGACGCTTTTGCGATTGTTGATTTCTTCATTTGTTTTTTGTAATCTTATAAAAACTGTCCTCTTACCATCTGCAGTAGCTTTTTGGCTAGGTAGGATATTGATGACGAAGATGAAAAATACCCATAACGGTGAATGATTAAACGCCGATTGCTCTCTATTTATTTCTTATACGAGTATGAATATGCGATTATATTTACTTTGTAAGGCCTACGCCTTAGGCCCGGATTGGCTAATTCGATCACCTATAAAATGATACCCAGTATGTATCTAGGTCATCTAGCCTACAGTTCTCTTGTGAAACACATGTGCAAGGACAAGTCGTAATGTCATTGATTAGCAAGTTTCATTATTCATATCATATCTCTATAAGTAATTTAGTCAATTTTAGACAAGACATTTTATTGTTTGGCTTCGTGTTTTAAAATTTAATATTGCTGTGTTCTCTTTCGATTAAATAAAAAAATATATACTGTGGCACTCCATCTTAGTCCTCAGGGTTGGAAACGTATTTACAAATTTGCGATTGACCTTGGGTCTTACTACATTAAATGGGTGCGTTTGCCTTCTTCATGCTCTATACGCCTTCATTCCTAAAGTAGGGTAGGCAGAGCTACAGAATTACCAACATCTCTAAAAATGATTGTTGCCGTGTGGTTGCAGGTTTCGAACAGTGCCACTCCACGTCTTCCTATGGATGTCGTAAGAGGCGACGAAGGGAATAAGGGCTTGTAGTACTGTTAGGCGATGGGCTTGCAACCTGTCACTAATACACTGGTCTCTGTCTGGTAGAATTATCAAAAAGCATCTTCGATAGCAAAGCATTTGTAGTCTTCTGGAGTCACGTATGCTCAATTGACTTCTTCATTTTATACAAAAAAAAACTTGGCACTTGTTCCACCGCCCGTCCAGCAGTCTGACTAAATGCATTGTTATTGTCGATTGTGTTGAAGGTATGGTACCGGTCGGTATTGTGTTATCTAATCTAAGCCGGCGTGTTGTCATCACCGCTTCATTCAGAAGTGATTTATTATCATCCGTTGTATTCGCTGTGTAGGATCCACTCAAGGTCCTTGTTTTGATGATATGATTACTTTAATATTATGTTTTGTTACAGGTAAATGTCAACATTTTGTGCCTCTCGAAGATACCAGTAAGTTTAAGATTATCTTGTAAGTCTCGGAATTATTGTCTGGCTTGTTCTTTCGAAATGTACTATAATAACACGTGAATTTAAACAAACTCTATTCCACATTTATCAAATGCAGATGGTACCAAGTTGTCTTCGGTTTGTTTTCAATATTTATTACGTCTCATTAGTTAGTTAGGTTATCCTTGTCATGTCACGATAAATGGTGACATAAAATTCGGTTAAACTTGGCCGTTTCTATAAGCAGAGATTTGAAACTATATTTTCGTCGTCTAACTGCTCTTCAACATGTGCATATAATTTATATTCCCATTACCCCTTACACGTCGTTCAAGTAGCCGCAAATTGTCGCTGTGCGTGACATAACAGTCGTAATTTTGTCATCAACATAATGTGCACTCGTCAATTGACATTTGACTGGCCGTGGGTCGACGGTTAATGATTTGCCGTCGTTCAGTGCAATCATTGCATTGTCTGCGAGCGTTTTGTCATTACTTTATGTTAATTCATAAATTTGAGGTTAGCTGTCGTGTTACAGGTTGTTGAAACTATTCTTTTATTCATAGGCATTAGGCAGTTTGATTGATTTAAAATGTCAAAGTTTACTCTCATGCTCGTCATAACATATCTTGTGGTTATTGATGTCTGACAAAAGTGGATGTCTTTTAATACTGACCGTCCTATTGGCTAAGCGACCAACGCGATTTGTTAGTTTGAAAATCTACCTTTGTGTTTATAATCCCAAGAAACAAGGTACCCTAACTCAGACTCGTGTGAGTAAAAAACGAAAGCAAAAAACGTAAAATAAAATAACACGAGCATCAGATCTGTAAATATTTTAGGCGGCTATATTTATGCAGCTAAAAACTGTTTGGATTAATAAACAAATTATAGTGCGTTTTATACGTCTCACCTTGTAACTATTAACTAAACTTGTTAATTGTACAATTTTAACACCTGCAAAAGTTATTACCAAGGCGCAAAGTATTATTTCGTGATTTTAATGTTATTTATTTTTTGTTTTCCTCTTAACAACCACTTTAGTAATATATTGATCGCTGGCTCCACATTTCTACTGTTTGTTTGTTATTAAACTTTGTCTTTAGCTATGTTATTAAATATTTTGGAATATTAACTTGGGTATCCCTTCATTTATCATAATTTAATTAGCACTAATTTCATTTGCCATAATGGTCACAGGCTCTTCCTTTTCTTTAATATCACATACCATAATTTCATTTGCCAAAAAAGCATTTTTTCTGAATTCATAAACCTGTCAGGTAATTTTTACATGAGATCGTATAGACCCTAATAGGTTAGGTTACATTTGTTTTAATACAATTCTGAATAGGCTACGGTTTTAAAACAAAGGCCTTCATGGCAAATGAATATTATAGCACATTATCGTCATGCCATATAAAATTATGTCATATGAAATTCGGGCAAGTGAAATTATTGCATATGAAATTCGGTCAAACGATAGAGACCCATTTACTTGTTATAAGTTGCAATGAATGACTGACTGTTGAGTTTCTTGTGGTGCTTCTTATCAGCAGTTGAGTAGCGCTGAAAGGTTTTGACGAGTAAAATTGCTAGTGCAGCCTATTTACTTATCATCATCATCGTTGCGTACGGCAATCTTCTTTCATGGATCAAACGTCCATATCCAGGTGGTCCAACTAGTTTGCTGCAGCAGGCGTAAATTGATGCAGCTCCTCCACGCCAAAGGAAAAACAGCGAAATGGGCAATCATTTACCACGTGGGAGAGGGCCTGAGGGCCTACTTAGTGAATACACATCTTCCAATCTAAAATTTACCTTCGTGGACGCCACGATTTTTAATGATAGAAATCAACCACCAATGAGCATTTATTTTAAAAGATTTAACGCTGTAGTGCCAATAGTTTTGAAAAGGTTTAAAGATATTGATCGCTTTGTTATGCATATCTATATAGATGACACCTGTCATCACGGTTCGTAGAATGATAGAAAGTCTGCAATTATTTGCTACTGGTCCGAATAAATCAAAATACATTAATGCGTTTGCATATGTTTTAAAGTACAGCGTTCGAATTCCTTACATTGATAAATGTTTAATGAATACTAGAAAATGTCGTTGAGCAGAATATTGATGACTCATTTAATGATAGGATAAAGTACCCCCAAGACATCTCCTATTTTGTTTCGTGGTTTACCTTGCACAGATGGTGGAACTACCACCATTTTATCAACGGACCCTATGTAGCTAAGTAGCGGGTTGAATTGCTCTATTTTTTTTAATGAAAATGATTAGCATAAAAGTATTTTATCTTGGTCCTTTCTTAGGTAAGGTTGCTAATAACTGTAAAAACCACACAATCACGGTCACCTTAAAATTTAATAAATACCTCAAACTTGTTAAATTTATTCAATACCTCAAGCTCGTTAATTTAATTTAGTAACTTTACAAGTATTACATAAGCAAACATGCACTTTCCAATACTTTTTTTTTTTAAAAACTTCTTCAACTTTCATCCAACGTCATATAGTCTGCAGCCAAAGTATTTTTTTTTATAATTACTTCTTATTCATTTATTTTTGACGACACGCTAGCCTAGTTGGGAGTGACCTTGCCTTCGAAGCTAGGGGTCCTGGGTTCAAATCCCGGTAAGGGCAGATATTTGTGTGATGAGCACGAGTATTTGTTCCTGAGTCTTGGATGTTTTCTATGTATTTAAGTATATATTTCTCTACTTAAGTAAGTTATTCGTTGTCTAGTACCCATAGCACAAGCCTAGAGCTTAGTTTGGGACTTGGTCAATTTGTGTGACATTGTCCCGTGATATTATTATTATTATTATTATTATTATTAAAACTCCGAACTTACTAAAAGCCAAAGCCGAAGAAATTACGTATCAACAAGTATTCAATAACATGCGTGCGCTGTTAATCTCTTAATGTTACCAAATCTTAATCCAAAAGTTGTTTACAAAACAATCCATTGCTTAAAACCTCTGTAAAAGGTAAACTGTAAATGCAGGTCTAAATATTAATTGACTTGTTACGACTATCAACAATTACAAACAAGTTGACATTACCGTTTTTGTCATTAGTAATGACATAATGAACCCTTTTATGGCATAACGATTACTTTTACACGTTATTTAATCAAATTAATCCGTGACGGATCAGCCAGAGCACTTAAACGGACTATAGGCTCCAAATCGCGTCATACTAGTATACAATTCTATGACACTGGTATTGAATGAGTTGAAGTTGCATATTAGTTGCACGATTTTAACTCTTAAGAAATAACGCTTATGGTGAAGGTATTAGAGTTTAGATTGTTAGTATAGTGTCGTGATTGAAAGTCTAGAACTGTTATTAGCAATTCGTTATCACCTTGCGTTTATTGTCGATTTTATTTTAACTGAGATGACGTGTTACATAAATTATTCGTCAGGGCTTATCTGTGTAGTAAGCACTGTATCCTTAACTGACTAGTACCAAACATAAAAAAGAGTTTTTTTTATATTTTGCGGGTAAAGCCATGTCCAAGTTATACAAATAAACAACAGCATATTTAAAAAATCTTAACACCGTTGAATTGTTTCGATGTAAATATGTAAGTAGTTGGGTGGGGGAGCTAAGAATAGTACTTAGTGGCGTCCATATAGAAAAGCCTATGACTGCTATAGCATGATGATTATAATGATGACGATGACGATATCAATAATATTATCACCACCATCAACATGGTGGTGATAATATTATTGATAAACACTCTGTTGAAAATACTAAGAGAAAAAACATAAATTAAACGCATAATCTCAAAGTGAAGACGGCGTATAGAATTAAAGATGTACAAAATAAATAACCAGTCTTTATTTCTGGAGTTCTTGTTCTTTTTATAAATAAAGAAATAGTTGTCAAAACGTTAATATCTCCATTAGCCAACAATAACAAATGGAAAGTGCTCACGGAAACGCCAAGTGAAAATGTTTACGCAAACGCAGACAAATACTTGTAGTACGAAGACAAACACGGGAGGTATGCGGTCTAGTCGAATCCGCCTTGTCCTCTGGATCACATGTTCGTGCGCATGTGGGGAAGTGGAACGAACTGCCCACACGGTGGGCACTTGGACACGTTACGAATGACCTGGATGCGGAGATACGAAAGCTGTCCCTGTCCGAAGTTGGTGAGTGAAAATGGCGCCCTAAAGTATTTTAAGTGAGATGTCATACGAGCCTAGTAAGATGTAAACCAGAGCAATACATCAGCTGGCCTATTATTGTTGTGTTTATCGATGTGAATAAACGTGGATAAACATCTGTCACTTTCTGACCAGAATGTAAGTGCAAGAGTGACGGATGCCTTATCCACCGCGATAAGGGTGACCATAATACGGGCCCAGGAGTCAAACATGAATTGTAGAAACGGCTTCTTAATGAAGTCATCTAAAAGTCTGACACCCAACATGATTTTTCATAAGTAGGTTAAGGAAAATAGATATGATAAAGAAATTTGTAAAGTAAGGGAAGTTTGAGAAGAGAATTTTTTGAAATTCATCTATACCAAGACATCTCGCAAGTTTAGTAGGTTCAAGTAAGTAATTGCTAAACATGATATTCATTAGCTTATAATACTCTATCAAGTCAACATACATACATACATAACATCACGCCTTCATTCCCAGAGTGGGGTAGGCAGAGCTACAGAAATACCAACAACTCTAAAAAGACTTGTTGGTTATTCTGTAACCACGTTTTGCACAAGTAGGCTAAGTTGTTTACCAGTGTTTTAGTGACAGGTTGCAAGCCCATCGCCTAACAATAAACGCAAGTCAACAAGTCAACAATAAACGCTAATGTGAACTATAAATTCAACGTTTCACACAACGCAGCACCTTGATTCAGTATCGTAATAATATGTTATTACTATAGTATTGTTCGCACTTGTTTAATAATTAAAAGTCGGCAAAAAACATGGGAATATTTGCTATGCTTCAAGCGTCACAAACGGTTTCAATATTTAAATTTGGTTGTAGGTGTGAGAAAATCGAGAAGTGCGAGAAGTAATCTGGGCCTTTATTTAAGACTTAATTTGCTTGATAACAGAGAGTATCAGTTAACTTTTTCTTAACAAATAAAATTTGAAATTAGACCAAATAATACAAAATCTTAGTTGAAAACAGAATTATGTAGACGGAAAACGAAGGCGGTGGTGTTATGAAGTGTCAAAATCTAACTAGTTCCAGGCAGTGAAAGGGTCAACGCTTAGCAGTTACTGTAAAATTCACGACTTAGGACTTGTACAGTCGACTACAAAGAGATTACTTTTGGACATTATTACAATGCAATTAGGAGAAACATTCAATAATATGTCTTTTATAGGGTTAGAATGCAGCAAAAGGCGATGACAACACCACAATGAAATTGAAAAACTACTTCTTTTTGCGTGGAACAAAAAGTGCCTTTCGAGAAACTCCTACGCTTGTAATAGCTGAGGATGTGACGCTTGCCCTGGGAGAACTACCGCCCTTTCCGGATACAATCGCGCTAAACGCCGTTTACTAACGTTGCATAATTACACTTCTCATGGCAAATGAGAAAAATGTACGGATTTCCGCGTTTGCGCTTCTTGAACATTACGTTGACAATTGCGCTGTCAATCATAATGATAATTTACATCTAATGTTTAATGCACGATTATTAGAGCATAATAAAACAATGCGTTGCTTTTGCACAGAATTCAAGAGATTCATGTGATCCGTGTGTGAAAGGGAAAGGAATAGATGCTAAAGATTAGAGGGGTGCGGGTTTATTGGATGATTGTATCACTTTGCTGCTTTATCCTGCCTAATTTAACTCTATGCAGTATATAATAGTATAAATCACCTTCTTCTTCGGCTTTCCTTATACTTTTGATCGTAAATACTAAGTTGCCATCCACAGCAGTTAGAGCTTTGGCCTCCTTTTTTTCTATGTCTATCTACGTAGAAATTTTGATTATTACATCATTAATCAAATTCAGCTTAAAGGCAGTTTTAATGCCGTTGAATTATCGCATCTACATAAAAGTAATTTGGACAGAAGACAATTGCACTTTATCAGAAACTTTCCAGTGGATCGTAAAAATTATCAAGATCTGATTCACTGGACCTTTCCCCTGTGTTATTTTGCGTAACTGTCCTGCAGTTTGACATTCTGTACTGCATAATAATTGCTGATTTTTATGGCATGGAAAACCTCGTGTAAGTAGGTTCAGAGGCACTTAAACATTTGCACCGTCAACATTGCATTACAAATGCGTTGCCTACTGAAGATGGAGATGAAATGCCTCTATACTTGCCATTTTACCGGCTGTCATACTGGAATATTTATAACATTACAAATCCTGCTGCTTTTCGGTAGAATTTTGGCGCGTAGGGTAGAGGAAGTGATCCGGGCGGACCCTCTAAATTTAACTTGGTGTTACCATACGTATTTATAATAGTTTTATGTGTTAAATTATGAAACATTATATTGCAAGAATCAAATCAGTAATCGCTCACGTAAGGAGAGTGATGAATTGGATTTGTAGAAGTAGTAAGACTTTATATTTCGCACATCACCGTCGTCATTTGGAATAATGTTGGTAAATATTATCTAAGTTCGATTGTGACATTTTTTTTTTTTCATTTGTGGTTGTCATTTATGATTATGCAATACAGATGTGTAAAGTATTATGCGATGTCTAAAAGTTCCAATTAATGCTCGGGTGCGAAAGTCGTCGATATGGTGCTAAGAATTATATTAGCTTGCAACTTTAGTAATAAAATGCCAGATACCGTTACTATTAATTTCATTAAAATTATCATGCACAATTTAATAGGGTAGGGGTAAAAAAGTATCGTTCAATATTCAATATACCATTTAATTACAAAAAGGAAGCATTTTAGTACTGTTACTTACAACTATTTTCTTACTACTATTTACTCTTCTGCGCTCTTACACTTCATAGCTCTCGTAGCTAGATAGATAGTATTTGTTCCTGAGCCTTGGATTGCTTTTTCTATGTTGTATAATTATTTATAAATTAATTTGAGTAGAGTTGGTTAGACACGTATACATATACGAGAAAAACCCAAAGGACGTTTTAAGAGTTATCGCACTGTACATTACCATCGTATTATTTGGAAGATAATTCGGAACTAGGTCAATTTGTGTAAGTTTATCCTCATAATTGGTTATGTAGGTATTTTTTCAAGTTTATACGAAATGACCTTTTTGTTTTAATTCAGCAGTTTCATAATTAGTACATCATCATTGTTCAGTAACAAACAGAACCGACCTTTGAAAACTCGTTTTTACTACACCCATTTCGTTTAATATCATCCAACCTGCTGAACCAGACGCACAGCTGTCACAACTTCAAGATGTTCCATGCCAGCAACACACCTGGCTAGTCCAAATAACATACTATTTCAAGTCAGTGGTAGCGAATGTGTTTATAGCGGCGCACGCGCTGTCATTCACCTCGCTGTCACCCGGCGCTTGCGCAAGCCGCGGTCACCTGCGCGGATCGATGTCCGTTGTGGATGCTGGAGTAATGTCATATGAATAATGTAATCATTCTAGAAACACTATAGTAATAAACCAATATCTCCTTTTTTTAAGACGAGTAGAGAGAGGTCTGTGCTTTGAATATGTGGTGACAGATTGAATAATAATATTCTCAAATAGCAACGACCAAAAAGCGTCTGACTTTGGGTAAATGTTAGATTGTTTTGCCAATGTTACTATGCACTGCGGTTTATTTTATTCTAAACGCTGTTTTAAGAAACTTAACATTTTCACATTACAAATCAATTGGAATATCCTTACCCATCGTAGTCCCCAACATTGTCGCTTTGTATGCTCCATACAAACGCTCCTTTGAAGTGGTTAAAAATGTAAGTCACGAAGTCAAATTTCTCACAATAACTCATTCACAAGCACGAGAGTCATTCACAAAGCTCGCCTCACATCCCGGCATTTCCAGTTTATTGGTAAAACTTGTAAAAGGTTAACACTTGTGTTTAAGTAGAAGTGAATATTTGTCGAAGCTTGTTTGCTTTTCCCACGTCTGGACCCTTTCTTATTGTTTGCGTATCGCATAAGCATCTGTCCTCGGTTCTTGTGCATTTTCTGCTTTTATGTGCTATATAAGTTGTTAACCTAGTTAGGCAATGCAAGCAAGATTGGCTAAAATGTTTTTATTATGTTTACTATCTTCGTCACAAATCTTACTAACTGTAGGCCCTTTACTATTTTTAAGGCGTTTTTGGTCAAGGTTTACTATGATGTTGAAAATGACTGAGTGACTACACAGAATGTTTTGTCTTCGATTCTTGTTTGACTTCACAATATGAACCTCAAATCGATTCTTCGAAAAACGATAGCTTCGAAAAAGTTCAAAACCAGTATTATTCATGTCAGTCGGTCTCTGCCGTTTCACACCTCCACGTAGAGTCATAAATTACTTTATAAACATCACTTCCGCCGCAGGTGACTGCGGGTTTGAACGACGTAGACTAATCGCTCTTACGTTGCCCTTTTATAGCTCAGAGATATATTACTGCTTCTTTTTCTATAAACTGTCGTCTCGCGCAAGAATTTGATAAACACTTTCTAATTCAATAAGTTGGCTTCTGCCGTAAAAGAATCGCCCACGTTGATAAGTATTTAAACATAAAATGTTTCGATAGCGTACAAGAATAGTGTCTCATCTTACTGCCAATTTTAAAGCAAAAATCAATAGTTTTTAAACCAACTTCTTTATTCATAAACATCATAACATCTAAATGCAACTAAATTGAATACATCGTTTAACTTTTTCGAGATCGTTTTTATAAATTACTTATCATTTCTCTACCTCAGCAGTTAATGGTGACCTAGAAAGGAAGTGACCGTATGCACTGGCCTATTCTTGAGGATTACTATTTCAAGGTTTTACTTACATTAATACCTGCTTTTGTCAACAGTTTGAGGCACGTAATGTTACACTTTTGCACGTTAAAGTGAACCGCAGATCAATGGTCGCTTGTTATAAATCAAATGTAGGACGTGGAATTTATGCTCTACAGGTTTCTGCTGCAATTACAGTTAGGTAAATGTCTGAATCAGGAATGATCAATTATTATAGATTGTTTTGATCAATACTTTTTATGTAAGATGGATTGATTCACATAATTAAACCGCCAACTCTAGAAGTAATAAGCAAAACATATTTCCTACTTCCCTAAGTCTTTATTGTTCCGATCTTGGCCGATTGGTTCTCATCGGACAAGTTCGCACAATCGACCAATGGGAACTTCATAGTTCTTGAGTTCCACGTATCGGCCAGCCTCTTGATCTGTTGCACAGGACCGCTCACACGCCACTATTTCTTTATTACTCCCATTGTCTTCATTGTACGCAAGCCTGGTTTTATTGGCACTTGAGAACTTTGGATGATAATTGCTGTAGCTTTGAAGTTTTCTGGTATTGTTGGCGTGTTTGTGAAGGTATGCCTGAGAACGAGTTGAAGGGTTGTTTGTATTCATTAGTGGATATTTGGTATTTTAGATGCTCCATTATTAGTAGTCTGATACATAATTAGTGTTTTAAGGCCTAATTGTTTTTTCTACATACATATTATAAGTACTCTAAGATGGGTTCAGAATCCGAAGGCAAATGACCTGCGTTGCTACCAGTGCTATCTCTAACATCTGTAGGTCATAGATAAGCTAAGTTTCGTATGAACTAAAATTTAATTTCAATTGATACTGGAATTGGGGCCTCAATTTGAGTGATTTCTGGAAGATGTTCCGAATCTGAAACTCTTAACTTTATCATATTTGATATCGTTATAAATTATAAAAGAACATTACGTTGAAGTCGCTAGCACTTCCACCACCGTAGATAACAAAATTGAATGTTGTAATACTAGTAATGCCAACGGGTTCTAAACTAAAATAAAGGACTTATGATACATGTGATAGATAAATTACGAGTACTATGATGTATACAGTGGGTTATGGAAGGTAATGAGATGGTAAAAGGGATTGCTTAAGTTATGAAAAGGCGTTTCAGTAAGATCTATTCTTCAAACAGACGTTAGCCTAGTTGGTGGTGACCATGCATACGAAGCTGGCGGTCCTGGATGCGAATCCCGATGAGCGCGAGTATTAGTTTCTGGGACTTGTATGTTTTCTATGTATTTAAGTATTTATTTCTCTATACAAGGTATGTTTACCGTTGTCTAGTACACATAGTATAAGCCTAGGGCTTAGTTTGGGACGAGGTTAGTTTGTGTGAAATTGTCCCCTGAAACTATTATTATTATTATTTATTTATTTATTTATTTAATATAGTAATTGAACACTTATTAAAGTTGATTATTTATAAAAATACTTTTATCTAAGCAAAACGATTTTGTATTTGTTGAGACGTACCGTAATTTATTCAACAAACGTAAGTAGCTTTGTAGTTTATGAATGGTTTTTATGATTCATTTGGTATTCTGAGCATTTCCTTTCGACAAATCGCATGTCACCCAAACGCTACCGATAGCATCAACACGTGCCATTGTTACCTTATGGATGTTGTCCTGCATAACATGAAATGAATACATTATTATAATAATGTTTTATTTGAATTTTAAAATTGATGACCGCCTTGAAAACTATTAAAGGCCTTTGTCTTGGTTCTGCGGTCACTGACGCGTCCTGTTGTGGAATAGTGATAATTGTGTGATTATCAGTGGTGGTAGGACCCTGTTCAAGGTCAGTCCGGATCGCTACCACAATCTTACCCTTTAAACTACCGCCAAGCAGCAGTGTTATCATTGTACGAGGATAAGACAACCGGTGAAATTACTAGCATGGAGACATCCCATCGTAGTGCTCAGGGTTGACAACGCATTTGCAGTCTCAGGATTGCAGTCTTAAAATGTAGTCTTGGGAAGGAATGTTTATGGGGCACCGATCCTACTTAACATCGGTGGTCTGTGTGCTCGTTTGCCTTCTCTGTGGCCTTAAAATCCTTTATATTACGTTTCTCCCTCTCTCTCTCTCTCTCTCCATGTAGATATTCAAAAGAGGAATTGAATAAATTTAAAATGATATTAAAGGACATTTATTGGGTTAGTTAAATTTTAAACTAGAAATAGTTGAATGGCTGTATACTTTAATTTAACTAAGCACTTACTGTATAAGTGTAGACTTCATTATAATACTGTATATTACGTATTTTTTTAACCAATGGCCTTCAGTTTGACTGACCTATTACCATGTGAAAAGAAGTTATTTGATAAGTTTTTGAGGCAGTTTATTGTTTTTTTTAATATTTAATTTTATATTTTTCAAACATGTCACCTTTTCTCTCATGTTTTTGGTAGAATTTTCGAAATCATACAATCATTAACGATAATTTTGATTAGATTGTCAATTTATAACTTCCTATTTCTGGTAAACAATTTTTAATACATTTTGAGGTTTTAAAGTCAGCATTTTTTTTAATATGACGATGCCATCAAGGCGCACGCATCTACATCTCACGTTCTTCGCGCATATAAAGCCATCCCTTTTCCTTCTTGAGTTAGTGTGGCAGTATTTGTGCCTTCTTGACAAATCACTGCAGAAAACCAGCAAAGTTAGATATTTTGCTACATTTGACGTGGATAGAAACCGAAAACTACATAGCGTCACGTCAAAACGTTCTCATGCTGTGAGTGGAATCGCTAATTGTTTATTGGCAAACGAGTGTGGGGAATTTTTATTGCAGTTTAGATTAACTTGGCAATGAACTGCATAAGGAGCATGGCGGGTCGTGGACATAAATTAAGACCGATTTCCATTCAGAACTTGATTGGATGGGTTTTATTTTACTCTTAATGACTTTAAATATTTGGTCAGAATGAGGATAACGATTTTAAAACGGTTGTGACTAAAGAGAACACAGACAGCAGTATTCGCATTGTTGTGTTTCGGTTTGGGGATAAGACAGCCGGTGAAATAACTAGCATAGAGGCATTCCATCTAAGTCCTGTCCAGTCTTGTGAATGCGAATGTCTATGGGTCACAGTTACCACTTTCAGGTGCCTGTGTGCTCGTTTGCCTTCTCAATGCCATAACAACGGGTTGGCAACGCATTTGAGGTCTTAGGATTATAGTCATGAGAATTCAAATGTCTATGGGTCTCAGATTCCACTCATCGGGTGGCCTGAGTGCTCGTGTGCCTTCTACTTAACATAAAAAAAAGTTTTCTAAAATGGCTCCTTGCAGAAAACTAGAGTTGTGTAAGAAGGAAAACAAATAGTGAATCAAATAAGGTAAAGATAATATAGGGAAAAGTCCTTCGTGGAACACGCAAGCACGCAAGTAAGAATAATTTAAGAACTCCTTTAGCTAAAAGTAGTTGGTAACTTACATAGTATAATTGTAATCAGCCCTAAATTAAGTTAAGTCAATATTTTTCCTTTAGATGATTACAATAATGTCCTTTGATTTGTGGTATAAGTTTCCAAAGTAGATTTATATCAAAATTATTGGGAGAAGAAACGAAGATGGTCGATCGATCGTATCGATCCATGGGCAGGGCTGGAATTCTACAAGGCAATAACGATATCGTTTTTGACCTGTTTCCGTATTGTCAACGTTTTGATAACTCTTATGTCATTTACAATAATGGCGACTGTGACATAAACGATTCTTAAACGTGTCAAACACGATATCGTTTTAACGCACCTGAATAGAGGCCCTGATCACTTGCTTGATTCGTGGATACTGTCTAATAATATTCCAGAGGCAGCGTTTTGAACTGCCAAAACCTTTCAAGTTCTAGAAATGAGACTAATAGCAGTCATAGCTCTGTCCCTTTTTTTTTCTTTGAATTTGACAGGTTTTAGCGTTAAGTATTAGGCCCGGAGCCAAAGAAAGTGATGAGAATATTAAGAGATATATTAAATGTATTTAAGCAGTAATATTTAACGTAGAAAAATATCACGGAACTATAAATAGAACCCGATTCTCAGCAAATTTCTCAACACCCTAAGTATTCCAGATCTGTTACATCAGAGCCTGCTGAACACCCTGTATGTATGGTACAGTTACGTGCATATTATGACATGTATCGCTTTCATGGCGATAAGGAAACATTCACACGGTATCGTGTTACGGGAAATCTATCTCCTGACAACCTTTCCTAGCTGATGTACTTTAAGGTTCTTCTTTTTTAATTAATGGCGGTCCACACAGTGATTTCGCCAATGTCAAGTGAATAGAGTAAATCACTAAACAGAATAAATCAAAAGTAAAAGCCGGGCATTTTTCAATCGGCCATCTTCCCTCCCCGAAGGTTACTGGAATCCACCTTAAGGTTTTATGTCGACCGACCGAAGTTAGGTCTAAGAGTCAACTTAGGGATAGCTACACCGACGCGTAAAATACGGTGACGTTGCGTTAACAAAAGAATGGGTCATACTAATTAATTACATGACATCAATTTTGACCGATCGTAATTTACGAACCATTAAACTCCCGTGTGGTCGGTCCCTTAATAGTCATTTCATGTAATTCAAAATTCAAATTCACGTCTTTTATTTCATGTAAACACATAATATAGTATTTAAATTAATGTTTGTTTTTTTTATTTTCGAAAAATAATTTATGGGGTTGGTTGGCCATTTCTATTGCATTAATTCTACCTGTAATGATAGATAAGTTGAAAAACAAAGTAAGCATTTTTAAACCCGAATTTCTTGAAGAATTGGCCGAGGCAAATAAATTTCGCAAAATAAACTCTTTGGTCATGATCCTCTGCCCTCAATCTTTCCTAGGTCCACTGGTTCTCCGGTTGCATGATTAACATTGCGGCTAATTTAATTAATTTGCAAAAATGAGCATTCCAAATATGTATTAGTTCTGGAAAAATGTAAATTAATATTTGGCCTTGTTTTCAAGCTTCAAGGCTATGGAAATAAATCTAGCAAATCACCGTCCCGATTCACAGAAGGTTGACCGGAAAAGCGATCATAACATACACATCACTTGTTTGTAAGAGTCGAAAACAAGTGAATACTGTGTCCACATCCTCCGACAAAGGCCGCCATTGTCCACACGGAATACAAATTGAACGACATTATGTAATCCACATGTTATAACGTTAACGTCCTACGTTGTTCGAGTGAAAAGTGAAATGTTGATGAAAAGTAACTGTCTCATTTGCATGCGTAGAATCCTACTTAGAATTCTTAGTAACTATTCTAACGTAACGGGTAAAACATATATCATAGATACCGTGAAAATAACGCTTGTTTTTATGCGTGTGGCGAATATAAAGAAGATTGACAAGAAAAGTCAAGAATACAATAGGTCTTTTCACAGAAATAGACATCCAACGACTGCAACGAGCTGAAACGTGGAGAATTGTAAAGAGCAAAAAACCAGTTTCGAAAATTCTCTTCGACAAAAAGGTAAATTGTTTTTATTAAGGTCATATTTAATGCGTTTCGCCGATCGGAATCTACCGTAAATGCTCGCGTTACCCCTCTCACGTTTACATAACCTGCTGAAAGGGATAGACGGTTCCATAACAGTTCGCGATAGTTGATGTTCTGGCCCTTGGATCATCATTGAAATTCGTCTTATGTATAAAGAGAAGCCCGACAAATTCAGCATAAAAATAAAAGGTCTTAACTTAATGAAGTACACACATTTTTATTACTTTTTGTTTTGGTATTGATGGATCACCTGCTACCTATTAGTTGAGCAGGTGAAGATGCTGCATAGCAATTTTTGTCTGTGAGAATGTTCTTTGTTTAAGAGGGATGAAGTATTATTAGACGTAAATACATCTGCAGGTACGCTAATTGTATTAATAAGTAGTACGAGTATGTTGCCCGTTATCAATGAGGATAGGAGGGCTGTTTTTAAACTTCCATGTTCTAATCGTGGGTGTACTTACCTACATAGAAGTGAACGGTAAACAACTATGACTTGAGATAAAGCATTTGAGCCAAACTTCGTGTTTGTGTAAACACCATCATCAGCATCATATCAGCCGAAAGACGTCCACTGCTGGACATAGGCCTCCCCCAAGGCTCTCCACTTAGACCGGTCTTGTGCCTTCCGCATCCATCGCGATCCCGCGATCCAATAAGCACATGGTGTAAACACCATGTTGGTCTCTAATTTTAGATCCATGACTTTCACGCAGCAGCCAGGTTGCATTACCACTGGACCACCTGGAACAAGCTTACATAGTTAGTAATAGTAGGTACTTTTGTTACATATTTATTTAGCAGATGTAAGATAGTTCTGTGGAACCGGCTAGATTTGTGGGACACCACAATTTAAGAACCACCAAGGGATAAAGCTATCTCTTTTTTAAATCGAGTAATGTTTTTGCGTTTACTTTGCTAAGCGGTATTCACTTTTCATCAGGTGACACGTTGACACGTTGTTCTCCTTTAGAAAAAAAAAACCCGTCAAGTGCGAGTCGGACTCGCGCACCGAGGGTAACGCCGCACAGTAGGTATGATTAGATTCCATTTTGACCAATTTTTAGTGTTTGTTGGTTTTTTTGGGGTTTGTTCTATAACCATACTAAATTTGACGCTTGCAAGCATTACCGTCATTACGATATAAATAAAAAAGTAAAAAAACCGGTTCTTGTTTATTCACGACACATATTCAGAACACATAATCATGAAAAAAAATGATGGGTCTTTAAAGCGAAGGCGGTGTTAGTAATAGGGTCCCGTTTGACACACTTCGGAAACGGAACCCTAAAAAGTATTCTCAAATTAAATTTTACATAGTAACTATAGATACTAGTAATTTATCACTATCACAGGATGTAAATGAAAGCACCTGTTACACCAAAGCTCGCTCGGATGAACAGTGATGGTCGAATTATTCAAATAAGGGGTCCGTGAGAAATCCACTTCCGTGGTCAAAGTGCCAAGCAAAAGCGGTATACATAATCATGCGATAATTTGAGGGAAATCTGTTGATGCTTTGTATATAGATGATATTGGCTTTCCTTACAAAAATTGACTGAGTCACTAACCCAGCTCACAGTCGCAGGCGTCTCTTTTTATGACATGTGATTTTGATCATAATTATTTTGTCATTGTTTATATTGCTCTGTTCGCTTTAGGTACGTAAGTGTTTTATAGGTGTCACAATCAATCAATGGTCACAATCAATGTGTTTATAACAATAAGAAACGGGTTGGGAACTTCTAGTAAGTATGGCAATACTTGTGACAGAAAAATGGTATGGATTATTAAAGTATATTTTTTTTACCTATATATTTGAGAAATTATAAACAGTATTATTACTCGTATGCTTATTAGGCTCTGATAGCCTGAGGGCCAAATGGAGTCTTAATGCTATCACTTTGCTATCTGTCCGCCTGTCTGTACGTATGTCATTTATTTATTTATTTGTTTCCCAGAGGGGTAGGCAGAGACCACTTCTTTCCACCTGCTACGATCCTGACAATTAATTCTCTTTCGCTTCTACCACATTCATACATCGAGTCACGCATGCAGGTCGGTTAGGATACATAAGAATGGCCCTTTTGTAGGATTTCTCCGATTTGATTCGAGAAAGTACGCCTAGGACGGACCCTTCTAACTCACCTCTGTATATCTCTTTCGTCAATCTTCTTTCATCCATTCTTTCCAAATGACCAAACCATCTAAGCATGCCCCTTTCAATCTTAGTCACTACATCTTCATTCAGTCCACATTTCTCTCTGTTTTTTCATTCCTTACTCTATCAATCAGTTTACTTTATTAAACCGTAACATTTTTTATCTTGCCATAGTCATTAATGTCATTATACTAGAGAAACCACTTTCCGCATATGTAATAATAATAAGGTGTACACTTTATTCAAATAAATATTATATCCGCTCCTCACTCAGGCCAGGCCTCATCCGAAAAGAAAGACGATCGCGAAAGATTGATAGTTTTATACAAAACGTTACGAGAAGTATTAATAGCAACATCCATTAGTTGCGCAAGATTTCTTCTATTTATAAATACGAAATTAACAAGTAACGGAATCCGAAATTAATTTCTAAAGAGCGTTTACTTAATTATACATCTAAGAGAAGACCGCAAATATTTGTTGATGAATCATTAATGTGCCATTAAATAATAATTACTTTTAGATCTATGGGTTATATTTAATTTGATGCAATTTATAAAATTCGTTTATTTGTCTTATGGAAGAAGACTTTTACTTTGTATATTTTTGACAAATCACTTGGAACCTAAACTCGTACCCAATGTTTTTTTTCAAGAATAACGCATTTTTATATTTACCTAGAGGACGCCCCGCTACGCCACTTCCCCTATATTAACCCTTTAGAAGATGAATTTCCAAAAACGCCTTCGATATCCAAGGAATATGCTTTCCAAACAAGTTCGTAGGTCCAGCGGTTTCAGCTGAGCATTGATCGATCAGTCAGCCAGTCAGTTTCTTCTCTTTTATACATGGGCTAGCTGTTGCCTGCGACTTCGTCCCCGTAGAATTATAAAACAGCCTATGACACTCACAAATAACGTGGTTATTTATTGGGAAAAATTGTTTTCAAACTCGGCTAAGTAGATACAGAGATTACTTACCACAACCTCACAAACTCACAAACTTTACCTCTTTATAGTATTAGTATAGATAACTGCCACTTTTATAATTATATTACTTGGTAATCACCAGTCATCGTTGATTATGTAGCAAAACTGGCGCAATGACAGTGACCTAGGATTGTCGAGGTGTATAATATGATTGGCTATTGATAGTATAATATAATAAAATGAAACACTACACTTTTTATTTAATTAACTCTATCACTGAACCAAAAATGCTACAGAATCTACAATCACTGGTAATCACTAGTCTAAATAAAAGCCATCGTAAAGTTGACGATACGAGAACACGTGAAAAACAATAAAGATTTACCATATAGAAATCAGCCCAGACTTCATTTACAAATTGTAGTTAAAAGTCAAACCTAGAGCACAACCTTCCTACTTTAGTTCTTTGTAAGGCACTTTGGCCATAAACCAATTTATAGTCTCTTTAGATTCAGGAAATAATTCATAACGGCTAGCGTTATCATACTTTCCAATTTCCTGTAAACCAAATAGGTACAACCTTATCAGTATCGGTAAAAACGTAGGCGCGGCGCTTTCTTCTTGCGTAAGCCTTACGTCTAGGGACTCCCAACTTGACAGTCCTTGGGTTCCGTAGTTACCAAAGTAATGCATGTATCCTCTGCCACCTGATGGTAAGTGGCATCTGTGACCATAGACATTCTGCTATATACTGATCTAGATGAGACTTAATTTTAAGACACGTCAGAAATTACAGTTTTTTATGAGTTGACGTTTACTTTGCCGTGTCTTGAGACGGGCACCTCAACCGATATCAGTAGGTCGATTCTCAAAAAACCTTATTTAATGTATCTCAAGGATACCAAAAGGAAATTCCCTTCAAAAAAGGTTCAGTAATTTGGTCATGGAAGCGTTTTTTAAGAGGCCACATATGATAAAGTGTAGTTTTCTGCGATCCCATAACGCTTATATGCCTATTCTTTGAATATATTAGACTAGATCCATGTTTCCTTGAGACTGTTAAAACATGAAAACACGACTAGAAACAAAATCCCCGATGGTTTTATTTTCAAACACGACTCCTTATTCGCGTGTTATATCTTCGGAACCCTCCTATCTTTGACGATTTTTGATCAAATCGTTGAGTATTTATAACTCCTTAATTCTGGCAAACCATTTTTTTAAATAACTGTTTTTAAAGAAACAGCATTTATTTAAATTTGACTCTGCCATCAAAGCGCGCTGAAACTATATCCATCTCACTTTCTTCGCTTGGAAGCACATAAAGCCATCCCTTTTCATTCTCGTGGAGGTGTAGTATCATATGCGGTAAGATTGAATATTAAGAAAGACTATCTATATAATCAATGTGAAAGTAACTCTTTCTGTCTGTTTGTAACGCTTTCACAGATAAACCGCTGAACCAATTTAGATGAAATTTGGTAAGTAAGAAGTTTAAGTCCCGGGAAAGGACATAGGGTTATTTTTATCCCGCAAAATTGGACGGTTCCTGAGGGAATAGCGATAAACAACTTTTACGTAAACGGAGTCGCAGGCAATAGCTAGTAAACTACTTATGCCGTCAACATATCCAATCTTATCAGCTGATTCTGATACTGATGTAAAAACGCGCAGGGCGCGCCGCTTTCCCTTGCGCAATCCTTACATCACAAGGGACTAAGGTTTACGTGTCAATAGCTTTATGCAAAGAAAAATTTAAATAAACATTTTCACGTTTTCTAAAGAAAACCAACGGGTAATAAAGTAAGAGTTATTTAACCACGTGGGTTCAAAGTTGCGTCACTAATGCGTTGTTTTACTGTCTATTTATGCTAATGTTACATTATTAATTATTATTTACGACCAGTTACAATTTACGGATGATTTATAACTACGAAAGTCTGTCTACTTATTAACATTAGGTACTTTGTTAAAATTTAAGATTGTCTTGTTATGTATTCTGTAAGTTGAAAGTTTAATGCCGGCTTTCATGTTAATCCTTAGCGGATATCCGTGAACAACTTTTTTCGTAGCAGTTAAAGAAGTTAATAATAATTTATTGAAACTTGATTATGCAGTATTATGACTTCGACTATACAAAAAATCAGTACAAGTAATGCTTTAATCTAATGGATTTATCGACCAGTGAACCACTAAGCCAATCAGAGAATAAATAATATACTTTTTATTTATTACAAGATTGTTAATTTTGCCCCGTGTGGTTGCCGGGTTATAAGTTATTATAGTGCCACTCCATGTCTTAGCTTTTCTTTGCTTAAGAGCAAAAGGGTAAGGTACTATTAGGCGATGGGCTTGCAACCTGTCACTAATACACTAGAAAACTTTCTGGCCTAATTGTGCAAAATGTGGTTACAGAATTATAAACAAGTCTTTTTAGAGTTGTTGGTATTTCTGTAGGTCTCCACTCTGGGAATAAAGGCGTGATGTTATGATGTTAATTTTATACTCGTAAGCTCATTTAATCCTAGGAACACGTACCTACAAAACCACACCTTAGTAAACATTCGTGGCCTGTGACCCTTGGGTGGCACGAGCTTCGTCGGTGGTCAAGTGAGTCTATGGTACTAGATTAGAAAAGTGTAATTTATTGCCGTAATAGTAAGAGCCATCATCTAACACGTTATTTGTACTGCAGATGGCGTGGGAGTCGCCCTTATACAAGACCAGTATGTTTACATCATTTCGCTATATCAATCACGCTTTTTAAATGACAGGAGGCGGGAAAATTGCCTATAGATGGACAGTAATAATTATTACTGTTACACAATACGTTACTTTAATTTAAATCCGATACGAGCGCACGCGCAGTGACACGTGCAATTATATAAAGCGCACGTTCAAAACTAAAACGTAACAAGTCAAGATAATCAATTTTACTTTAAGCTGCGTTCATGCTTGTTAAGATTCAAATTAGATTGCATTTATACTTCGAGTTATGTCTTTTAATTTTTAAACGTAATGAATCGCGTGCGTGGCGCCGTTTCGTCTAACTTTCCAACCAAATTTACACATCCGTTGCCACTGACTACCTATATGAGGTCCATTTTGTATGGATATTGGAAAGTTTGGCATTTAATGTATTAATGGTTCAAGTTTAACGCTTCGAAACTTCACCAATTAATGTCAGAGTTTTGAACGGTTTTTGTTTTCGACCTTCGATCATCGTTTCGTATCGATTAAGTAGAGTTGTTAAAACAATAAACTAACTTAAGCAAGTTTTTCCGTTTTTGGGTAGATTCGTATTATCTCACTCCACCTCTTATGTAATACCTACCTTTTGACGTTTTGCCACTTTTCTGTGGTCTAGCTCAAGTATTCCGCGACTGGTTTCATGGTGTGTCGCTCGGATATCGCTTTGCAACTCATTTAAATATAATATTTATGGACATCTCACACAAATTGACTTAGTCCAAAACTATGTTTAACTTTGAATCACCGACGTAGGAAAAGATGTTTTACTACGCCGAATTTTCATTTCATCCATAGTCATTGTGACGTGTAGGAGTTATAATTTTTTGGTGGTGACAGGTCTAACCTAACCTTCGTTACCAACGAAATAGAATTCGGTTTCGGTGGTTGCGGGTGGTAGGGCCTTGTGCAGGGGCCGTCCGGATCGCTACCACCATCTTATCCATTAACCAACCGCCAAACAGCAGTGTTCGCATTGTTGTGTTCCGGTTTGAGAAGACAGCTGGTCAAATACCTAACTAGCATAGAGGTATTCCATCTTAGTCCTCAGGGTTGGCAACGCATTTGCAGTCTTAGGATTGCAGTCTTGTGAATGCGAATGTCTATGAGTCACAGTTTCCACTTACCATCAGGTGGCCTGTGTGCTCGTTTGCCTTCTCAATGCCATAAAAACAACACATTTAAAAAAGGGAAAATGACATGGAATGGGGGTAAGGACCAAATAGTTGGACCATAGTTAAGCGTAGTTAACCATACCAACAAAAAAAATAAAAAAAGTTCTGTTGTGACACGAAAATTATCCCTGTCACAACGGAACAGTATCATAGAAAATTTAATTGAGTGAGTTAGCGTGGCCAACATTTTGGTTCTACCCATGAATTTATTCGTGACAAACAAATAACAGAGAAATATGCACAAGATGAATGTATGTAGTCACGAAATCGTCCCAACTCAGCATAATGCTGACTCACCTCACTTTGTAACATTATATTTATAATTTACTTTTCATGCTGTTATTGTATGTTTTTTTTTTTATATATTAAGGAGAAGGCACACGAGCACTCAGGCCACCTGATGGTAAGTGGAATCTGAAACCCATAGACATTTGAATTCTCAAGACTATAATCCCAACACCTCAAATGCGTTGCCAACCCTGAGGACTAAGATGGAATGCCTCTATGCTAGTAATTTCACCGGTTGTCTTATCCCTACACCGGAACACAATAATGCGAACACTGTTGCTTGGCGGACGGACCCTGCACAGGGTCCTACCACCACTAATGTGGTGTTCAATAATAAATATTATTTTGTATTGTATGGTATTGTAATGCTGGCATTTGTCAGCGCTGGTCTCCCGTTGGAACCATCAGGGTGGTGATTCTCTCGACACAGCGCTGCGTCGGAGCGTACAAAACACATTTTAGCGTGTGCCTTCTTAATTAGGCAGCAGGCACTGAGTCGAGTTCAGAGTCGTATAAAGCTGCCTAATTAAGAAGGCATGCACTAAAATGTGTTTGTACGCTCCGACGGGACTTCTTCAATTTGCTGGATAAAATTTCACCTATAAGATTGACGCAGCGCTGTGTTGAGAGAATCACCCCCCTGGTGAAGCCACGAAACGTTGCACACATATTTATTTAAACAAAAAAAAACCAAGTTTTAGCTAAGATGCCATGAGTGTAGATTCAAGGGGATCCTCCCAAACTAAGCTTTAGGCTTGCACTATGGGTATGGTAATACATATAATGATTTCCCAATGATTCATGTCTCATCGATCATCGGTATGGATTATTCTAATTGGAATGCAGCCGTCGCGGTGCCACGCGGTCTGTCATGTGCGAAGTGAAGGTTGCCAACACAATCCTTCCTCCATAAGGGAAGACATTGATACTAACATTAACATTTGTATTCAAAAGGTACCTAACTGTCTATTCGATTTCTTTATTAAATCAATAATAATTATCCAGTTCGTCCTTCTCTCATGCGTTGTTGCTTTATACGTTACAATATCATCTATTTAGCTTATTTTCCTTTGTTGTGACAAAAACACAGAGGTGGGACATGTTTACAAAGCGTCCTGGGGGGTTGTTATGACATAATTATGTAGTTCTGTTTATGCTCAGAGAAAAGGACAGAGCTATCTAACTGTCATCTCTCTGTCCTTTACGCTCACCGTAAAATGAACTGCATGTTACAATAAACAAACGAACTAAATGTAAAACTAACCTTAAACTAAAAATGACCCAAGATGGGATTTGTTTACAGACCTTGATGTTTGAAAGCTCTCGATACTGTCTGGTTATGCCAAATACATACTTAACATAGTCCGGGTTCAATTTATTATGTTCCAATTCGACTTGCAAAACCGAATTCGCCTTCGGAAAAGTATGTGACGTCGTCTAAATAAAGTTTCCCTTTCGTGAGAATTCTTCTCGAATTAAGAAACGTGACCCAAGGAACTTGTGATACCACAATTATTATGGCTACCTTTCATAATACAAACTATACCGTTTACTAATATGTTGAATGTGGCAAAATTTGAAAGGCGTCGAAATGGCTCGCATACAATCTTCACTCGTTGACCATAATTGCGAACATCCCGTGATAGAATCAGACAACTGACCAACTCCTAATCACTCTTAAATCATACCACATAAAGTTCGGAATTGTTCTTCTCTGGTTTAAATCTACAACTTTAATTTTGCTGTCAATATAAGCATTATTACCATTCATTTAGGTTGAAGATGTGTGAAGGATGTACCGTCTCGTTGACGGAGAGATCCATAGCGGATGCTATGCAGCATGTACAATGCTTTCCTGCATCCTGCAGAGTAATGCGTTCGACTTTGCGTTTTTTTCTCAATTGCATTGGTTTGTTGTTGCAACAGTTGTTTTTCTTTACCAGTATTCATGATATTGGTAAAATCAGCAAAACTTATGCATTTCATTTTTTGAAGAATATAATAAATCACGAAACCAGCGTCATTTTTTGTTCATTGCGTGGCGTGAAATATTTGGTCATTTTATCGTAAATTAATCGTATGGCTTTGTTGTGAGATTTTACCAATAATTGTTAAATAAAAATATCTATAATTTATTGAAGTAACTATAGACTTCCATTATTTGTTAGTAGACACTTACATATATAGTATGATTAGTACATTCATTTTAAATATTAAAACTTGAAACAAGCAGCCCAAGGGGCATGCAGACCACGGCAGTGTCATACAATGTATGGGCAGTCGACCCTGCTCGCGATTATTTGCAAAATGGGATATCTGTGATTTGCATACTTACAAATAAATAAATAAATATCAGGGGACAATCTCACACAAATTGTCCCAAAAAGAAGTCCCAAACTAAGCTCTAGGCTCGTGCTATGCGTACCACACCAATTAGTATGTTAAATAGCATGTCCGCAAAACACGATATTCGCAAAAGACGATTTTTGGAAATGATCATATTTGCAAAACATGATATTCTCAAAACATCATTATTAACAAGACATCAATTAGACCGCGGAGCTCCTGTTTCTGGGTGGTTTGGCCCTCCGGGCCTGCTGTAAAACTAACATAACTTAACTTTTTATAATTAACGAACTAGGCGCTTTGGTTTAAAACTGTAAGTCTACCTTTGTAACTTTAATTAAATAAATAAATAAATAAATAAATAAATAAATAACCTAAACCTACCTACGATTCTATAACCTAATTCCACTATTTGCAAATATCATGTTTTGCGAATATCCTGTTTTACTAATATCATGTTTTGCTAATATCATATGATATTCTGCGAAGTATGACTCACAACTAGGCTAACGTGTCGTCGAATGTTATATTTATACATACATACATACATACATACATACATACATACATAACATCACGCCTTCATTCCCAGAGTGGGGTAGGCAGAGCTACAGAATAACCAAAAACTCTAAAAAAGTTTGTTGTTATATTATAATTGACAGAATACGTTTTACTTTGTTTCAGGCGCCAAGAATGGAGTGTGCAGCTGCTGATTTCAGCAGGAAACTAAGAGTTGATCAGGTAAGGACCGAAGTGATTGAAAGGAACATGACAGGTTTTACTTTTATATCGCCGTAGTTAGTCGAAAATCCACTTCAGACCCTACGAGCAAATCAGTAACACTGTAAGTCCAATTCAGAAGTCACACAACTAAATCTTAATGAGCCAATTTTTTTTTTAAGATATCAACTTCCGAGGTGAAATTGGAGAAAAGCGAACTAATCTAGTCCCATTAAGAAACAAATGCGTGCGCATAGCTGTTTCAATTATTCACTTTCTAACCTATACCTTTGACAGCTGTCAGGTGACACGCGCAGGCGCAGTAGGTCTCTTACGCAACCGGTTTTACACCTGTTCCAGCTTTAAAAAATAAACAACGGAGAGAACGCGATTGGCTTGTAGGTCACTTTTTATCGGTACCAATTATGTCTCACTGTACAGGTCAATTTCTTATCGAAATTATACGTAAATTTTAAATGGATCTTAAGTCAATGTTTATTTTTTAAGCGACGTTTATTTCATTATTGATTGGTGTGTCTGTAATCTGAATTTTGGAACGGAAAATGATGTAAGGTATTAATTGGTAAACGTAAAGGCATTTTAATTTTAAGTGTTGCCTAATTAACTTGATATTTCCTGCGGCGAGATTATTGCAGGTTTAAAAAAACAATATTTTTTAAATCAATCCTTTCTCGTGACGTTTACAGATAATACAGTTATGTCCGAGCATAATTTATTTCACTATGTATAAAGCGTTAAAAGGTAAATCTATGGTCTTACCACTCGTTCCTATCCAACTCACTTTATTTAACTACGGTACGATGAACTACCCATATGAAACCAGACGAAGCGGCGTCATGCCGCGCCCCTGGGCTATTCAGTCAGAGACAACTGTTGTTTAAGCGAAGGCTAATTCTAAAACGTGACAGTTAATGAACTTCCACGAACAGTCCTTAAAAAAACAATTATTACACAGACGCATGCTGATTCTTTCAAAGCGGAAAGACATTCAAATAAACAAGACTGTATCTTCACTTCATGTCTCACTCCGCGTAAACATTTTTCAAACGCCAATTTTGTTTGACACCAGAACTGGTAACAAATAATGGAGTGAATTGTCGCTTTTAACTATTTTAGTGTGTGTTGTTTGTGTTTATGTGTATTTTAGTCGATTTCGTTGAGATCTGTGATCTGAATTAGTATTTAAGGCTGCAAAAGCCCAGTGCTCGAAAATATGAAAACACAACATTTTACTAGTGTAATTTCCCATAATAAACCGCCTTAATAAGTTAGGCACTCAATAAAGAAGCTTTGTCTGCTAAAGGTGATATTTGATTCAGTCGGGTTGTCTCTATGGCTAGCTGGTCGTCTAAGTAATTAATTAGAATAAGAATAAGAAAAATAAATATTTAAAAACGATTTTTTACAATAAATAAATAAACGGTTTGACAAAAGGCACTGCGAGTATAGCACACTTCGAAGTGTAAGCAACGGTGTGCCAATGTCAACATTGTCAACCAGTCAAATTGTGTACTATAGTAAATATACATTTTGACGTCATTACATCTTTCTCTTTCCCCTGGCCGCTCGATGTCAAATCTATAACTACACTATATCTAGTTTCAATCCGATTCAGTGTTTTTTGTTCTACCTCGTTTTGTTTTCAATTAAAATTTTAACCAGCCAGTATTAGAATCCACCGAGAATCGAATCGATTCAATCGATAGCCCGGAGCGTCTAACGTAACGGTAACGCGTGAAGTCGAATGTCGAACATCGATTAATCGGATCGTAATATCGATACGTTATCGCGAACCAGAACGGTAATCGAATGGGATTTTTGATTACCTATTGAGTTTTATTCGATTTTTATAAAGATTCGAGCTTATGTTTCTATTGTTTGATAATGAGAGTTTGAAGTCAAGTTTTGTTTGTTCCAATTTTTTACCAAATCGGTTCATGATTTTAGCAGTTTATGTATGTATGTGGGTAAATATTTTCCATCACAGTGTTAAGCTTATGGACAGATTAAAATAAATGAGGTGTCTTTGTACTCGTTTCGATTGCAAACAAATAGCTTTAAATAATTACCTAATAATTATATTTTGGTAAAAGAAATCTTTTTTTTACCATATTCTATTACATATCTAAAGGCTTCCATTCCACCTTTTCTTTTTTAGTTTTTCTAAGAGAAAAGTGTGTGTGTTATTCTTCTAGGTATAAACATATTGGCTGAATGGCAATGGAATGAACATGGTAAATAAATGAACCATGTCAGTAAGAGATGTTATGAATATAAACTACGGCAAACGTTAGCGTTAACATCAAACATTAACAAAAAAAAGCGGCCAAGTGCGAGTCGGACTCGCCCATGAAGGGTTCCGTAGCAGCAAGTAACATAATATAAAAGTTCGTTGTAGCTTTGATCAATGTTTTTATGACGTATTAAAAAAAAACTACTTACTAGATCTCGTTCAAACCAATTTTCGGTGGAAGTTTGCATGGTAATGTACATCATATATTATTTTTACATTTATCATTCCCTTATTTTAGAAGTTACGGGGGGGGGGACACACATTTTTCCACTTTGGAAGCGTCTCTCGCGCAAACTATTCAGTTTAGAAAAAAATTATAATAGAAACCTCAATATCATTTTTGAATACCTATCCATAGATACCCCACACGTATGAGTTTGATGAAAAAAAAATTTTTGAGTTTCAGTTCTAAGTATGGGGAACCCCAAAAATTTATTGTTTTTTTTCTATTTTTGTATGAAAATCTTAATGCGGTTCACCGAATACATCTACTTACCAAGTTTCCACAGTATAGCTCTTATAGTTACGGAATAAAGTGGCTGTGACATACGGACGGACAGACGGACAGACATGACGAATCTATAAGGGTTCCGTTTTTTGCCATTTGGCTACGGAACCCTAAAAAGTAAATATGGCCGTCCATATCTATCCATAAAAAGTATATTCATAGCCATTTTTAGTTTATTTTAATCTGACTAAGGCAGGCTGCCTTATTATGCTCGGTCCACTTTAAACTACGAAATTTGAGAATTCGTTGTCCCCTTCACTCGTTCATGATTAGGTGTCCAAGTGTTCAATTTCATGTTAAGTAAGATTATCCTAGTAATTATCGTCTTTTCCTTCTAAATACCTGGCGACCTCTTTTACACGCGGCAAATTATTCTTAAAACATTCAGCGTAATTCAATATACAGGGTGTCCCAAAATCGGTAAACCACATTGACACCGGAGGTAGGTCAGCTTAAGAGGTGCCGAACTAGCCTAACATGACCTCAGTAAAATGTGCACGGTTTTCGAGTTATTGCCAAATTAAAGGTTTTTATAAATTTTCACCTTTTTTAACACTGTTTGTGCCAGGATTCAGTCGGAAAGCTCTCGAACTTATTTTTTTTAAAATGTAGGGAGCCTGAGATAGTTTATTAAGATATCAAAAGTGTTATTTTGTCAATAACTAATGTAAATTTATGAAAAATATTGGATTAGTCTCGATTTAAATTATCAGTAAATCATTAATTTCAACTTTTGACACCTGCCGTGAAAAATTTTTACTAGAAACGAAACGAGCAAATGATGTTTAAAAATTGAGCATGTTATGCAGATTCAGAAATGGTACAATACAAGTATCTTACTGCGATAAGAAAAGCATTCAATAACACTTTTCCGATGCCGCAAACCGTCGCCGTCAGGTAAAAACAATGCCGTACGATGTGATATCGCATTTGAGGCCTAAACATCTCATTTTTTGCCAAATGCACGGGAACGAAAGAGATGGAAATAATGTTCATCTCCCTTTTGAAGGATATCGGTGACTAATAGCACGTGTGGATTTCTACCTGGACCCCTCCACTTCGGGCTTTGTACCTGCCTTGCTTTACCAATTGTTTAAAGAAAGGGATGGATAGAGTGCTTTGTCCGTTTATTTACAAGTAACACGATAAGCAGTAGCCTTCGAACCAAATCAGTTCGTTACCTTGCGTTTCGTGCGACACCCGTGTTCTCTGCGTTCCATCTGTGTGTTATTATCGACTTGGCTTTTCTCTGGACTCTGATTTCTCTGAAAACGACAACTCGGCACTCTATTGGACTCTGATTTGCTTTGTGGAACTGCTACGACAACAACGATGGCAAACCGTGATCCCCAGTACACTCATGGCGACTACGCTGACATGCTCTTGATTTACGGTGAAACTAGGCATGTTTCAAGTCGAGGCAATGTTAAGTACAACGCAAGATTGGCTACAAGGTTGTACTCGGAACGATATCCAGGTCGAAATCCAACGACTCATAACGTCATTTTAAGAGTCCTAAACGCTTATCACGAGGGCAGGCTACCAGGAACAAGTACCCAAGGAGGAAGACCTCGGACTGTTAACGACGACGTGGTTTTGGAAGAAGTACGAGCGGAGCCAGGAACTTCAGTGCGAATTATTGAACGCCGCACTGGAGTCCCCAAATCATCGGCACAAAGAATTTTAAATCGTCATAAATACCATCCCTACCATATCCAACGCGTCCAAACACTACTTGCAACGGACTACGCACACCGTGTTGAATTTTGTCGGAAGATGACTCAGAAATACAGGGAAAATCCTAATTTCTTCAATGAAGTACTGTGGAGCGACGAATCAGCCTGCAGAAGGGATGGATATCTAAATTTACATAATACCCATAGCTGGCAGCTGTCAAACCCACATGAACAAAGAGAAGACCGGTCCCAATACCAATTCAAAATTAATTTGTGGACGGGCATTTTTAACGGCCAAATAATAGGACCGGTCGAACTGCCAGCTATTTTGAATGGAACAAATTATCTTCAATTTTTGGAAAATGATCTTCCAGTACTTTTAGAAGATACACCGTTGGCACTGAGACAAAGGATGTGGTTCCAACAAGATGGCTGCCCGGCACACTACGCTCGACTAGTCCGCGAACACCTCAGCAACACATTCCCCGAGAGATGGATTGGGCGATTGGGTCCAATTTTATGGCCACCGCGTTCCCCGGATCTAAACCCATTGGATTTTTTTTATTGGGGATGTTTGAAAGATAAAGTTTATGCAAAACCAATAAGATGTGAAGAAGAATTGCGGCAGCGTGTATTCGACGCAGCCCGGACCATATCGGGAATTACCTTAAGAAAATTGAGCCGAAATTTTTTGAGACGGTGTTATTTATGTATTAGAGTCCGAGGCAGACAATTTGAACATTTATTGTAACTAATTTTAAGTATTAAAATAAATCATTGAAAGTTAAACCCGTTTTTTTTTGGTCATCAACTTTCATCCAGCCCGAGATGCACATTATTTCCATCTCTTTCGATCTCGTGCATTTGGCAAAAAATAAGATGTTTAGGCCTCAAATGCGATATCACATCGTACGGCATTGTTTTTACCTGACGGCGACGGTTTGCGGCATCGGAAAAGTGTTATTGAATGCTTTTCTTATCGCAGTAAGATACTTGTATTGTACCATTTCTGAATCTGCATAACATGCTCAATTTTTAAACATCATTTGCTCGTTTCGTTTCTAGTAAAATTTTTTCACGGCAGGTGTCAAAAGTTGAAATTAATGATTTACTGATAATTTAAATCGAGACTAATCCAATATTTTTCATAAATTTACATTAGTTATTGACAAAATAACACTTTTGATATCTTAATAAACTATCCCAGGCTCCCTACATTTAAAAAAAAATAAGTTCGAGAGCTTTCCGACTGAATCCTAGCACAAACAGTGTTAAAAAAGGTGAAAATTTATAAAAACCTTTAATTTGGCAATAACTCGAAAACCGTGCACATTTTACTGAGGTCATGTTAGGCTAGTTCGGCACCTCTTAAGCTGACCTACCTCCGGTGTCAATGTGGTTTACCGATTTTGGGACACCCAGTACATGCAATCGAAGCTACCTCAAGATTAAACAGTGCAATTGCATGCATACAGGTATTTTTTTTCGTAATCAATGGCTTTCTATCCTGTTAAGGTGTATTTCGCCAATGTCGAGTTATTTAAAAACAATCACCAAACCATTATTACTCGTAGGGAATCCACGGATATAACACGCCAGGACAATTGTTCGGTTAGTGAGTGTTTGCTCTTGTGAACTTGACAGAATCACACGGGGTTAGTTCCACGCGCTTCTGTCAAGATAAAGGTGTATAAGTACATATACATTGACAGTCTCAACCGACATTCATTCTCACACAAACACTATGACGTCTGCCCGTCAATTTAGTGCTGAATCATCATTATGTTGGCTTTACCACTCACACTGACACCGCATCCCTCCTAGTGTAATCTCTGTTAGATTCGGAGTCGCATTTACATAGAAACTAGAAAGCTTGGCGCTGAATATGACATGTAATCAAAACGTCTATTATTTAGCATTGCGTAACATATGTCTAGGCATTGTAATTATCTTCGCATTGTATCTTTTATTGCACCTATCTTGCTAAATCATGGTTTCAAACCCGCTAGCATTTTTTGAGTTCTGTACCGCCTAAATAAGAAAAGGTAGCATTGATATGTATTTACTAGTCGGTAAAGAAAGGCCATAATTTTATTTAGCAGTAAAATCAACGTCATAATAGCTCCAATACTTGACAGTAATGGTGGCCGAGGGAAAAACAGTACTAAAACATGTCAAAAGCAATATGGTTTTACTGAATAAACAGGGTCTCTATTCAACTGCGTTATAACGATACCGCTTTTGACGTGTTTTAGAATCGTTTATGTCACAGTCGACATTATTGTAAATGACATGAGAGTTATAAAAACGTTGACCATATGAAAACACGTCAAAGACGATATCGTTATTACCATGTAGAATATCAGCCCAGATCATTAGTTAGATACGATCTACTAGTGAACAGAAAAATGAGTCACTATCTTATCGTCCTTCAATGCGTGCGGTGACCGGTTTGTTTGTAAGTGATCCTGATCTCCGATGGAGGAGGTCGCTCCTTTTAAATATTAGTATCTTTTGCGTTCAAGCACAGAATAAATAATAGTACTACATAGTTCAAGTTCCAATCTGAAGTCTGTGTCAATTGAACTTGGAAAAGATGTAAACAAAGTAGCCAAAAGTGTTTTTATTAAAAATTACGTATAAATTAATAGTTATTATCTTAAACTTAATATGAAAATAAATGATCTAATGCAGATTTTTAAAAGTACGTGATTATCGAGTAATCGTGGTGGATTTGGCTCGTTTGGTTTTGTTTACAACTTTTCCAAGTTAAATTTACACGGAGTTTACGGCATTGTTTATTAACACTTAAGTATGTTAGTCTCACTTGTAAATAACAATCTCAAAGCATGTAATCAAATCTTGGAAGTCAATTTTAACCTACTTATAATTGTCGGATTGACTTGAAATTTGGCATATATACTTATGCAATTCCGATGACAATACAGGTACCATCGAGATGGCATGATGATGGAGACGAAGCTCCTCAATAGCTTATTAGTAGATCCGTAGAGTTTGGTTCATTTGACTTGACTTTTGATAGTGGGTTTATTATCAGTATTAGAAGTACCAACAGTTGGTAATAAAGTGTGTGAACATAAAAAAAAATATATTTTTTTGGCAACTACTCTAACCTCTTGTATTCCCCAGGTTTGTCGCTTGAGGGCATAATACCAAATATAAAAGGGACCCTATAGTTAACCGACAAGGTTGCATTAATTACAATGGTACTAAAATAGGTATTGGGCCTAAGGAAGTTAAATCCCCGACTCAAAAGGTGGGGTGTTAGGTTAGCTAGATGTTATAAAAATCGCTTGGGTTGTTTAAGAGATCGAAATTTTACGTACCTATCAGAGATTTTTATTTAATAGTTATTAAATTATACGAAATATTCTCCGCCATCTTGCTCAATACTCGTCGATAGAGTAACGCACCCGCGGAGAAACTTCCATTTAAATTAATTAACAAGGATGTGGTATGAGCTTTCCACCTGTTTTCCCTTCGCTAAACGATGTGGGGGTATAATGCACGTTATGGAAACTGCAGTGGCGGCTGCTGCTAGCCAAGTTGCGTTCTAGTTTAGAACGTCTAGAACAGCTAAATAACGAATCTGTTAAAATGTATTTAATGGCAGGCGAACTGACGACAGCTTATGTCAATAACTAAAAATCTAGTATGGTTTTTACGATTTTATAACATGTTGTACACATCATGAAAAGTAGGTGTGATGTTTTCCTTTCCAAGAAAACATATTTTGGAAAGAAATGAATTATATAAATCGCTCAAGTGCGAGTCCATCTCACTCTTGACTATTTTTTAGTAGGTATTTGAAGTTTATTAGGGTTTGTAACCATACCAAATTTGGCGCTTGAATCTTTCACCGTTTTTACGAAACAACGAATAAAAAAACATTAAAAAAACGTTTCATGTAGGTATTGGGACTCCCTTTATATTTTAACATTATCTATTTTTGTTTATTTATTAGTAAATCCTCCGTAAAAACACATTTTCAGGAAAATAAAAACAATACGCTATCTCTTACTATTTCGTAATAGAGTCCCGTTTGACACCCTTCGGAAACGGAATCCTAAAAAACAACGGAAACGTACAAACCTAGTTTTTCATAATAACTAAAATATATAAAAAAATCGCAGAAATCGGACTTGATTTAGGTAACGTTATCGTACGGAGCTAAAATTGTATGGACATGCATCTGCTACACGATCTATGCATCGCTTCACATTCGTCTCAACACGATTGTAATTTACGGTCTAAGCCTAATCAGATCAGGTTAATTAAACTGCATATCGAGCGAGCCCGCGGGTCGATAATCAGGCGATTGTTAACTCGATTGTGCAACCGATAATTTATACATATCGATGGTAGAGACTGTTTGACTGAAGCCCAGGGGCGATGTATATTTATTTAGTGTTTCGTAACTTGGGATACGATCGGAAACGTCTGGTCATTATTCTTTTCGGTCGGGCGAATGACATTTCGTAACGTAAGCATGCGTAGCATGTAAGCTACTCGTAACTGAGTCAGTTTGTATGTGCTTAGCTAGGGATGCGAAGTTACCACGCCGGCGGCGATTGGCGGTTTGGAAACTTGACGTAAGAAAGATTTACTATATCTGGGGACCAAGACGAGCCAAGCGAATCGAAGGGCACTACCTACTTTTTCTCGAACCGTTTCGTTGTTTTTTTAACCATTTTTTGGGTTTGGATTATACCAGAGAAACAACATTTTCAAAATATAATGTCAATAGTGAACTTATTAAAAAAAGTTTAAACTGCATAGCTCTTATACTTTAGATTTTATTGGTATCTAAAAAAAAACTCGATTTTGTCACTGACAGGGTCCTACCACCACTAACCACTAACGCTAGCCGTAAAATGAACCGCATAGCTTTGTCATAATAACCCCCACAGGGCTGGGATTCTACTAGGTACAAAAATTCATTTAATTTATTTATTTATTTCAAAAACAACTTAGGTGGTAGGCATACAAAAAAAATCGCCTAACTAGGGTCAGTTTGTTGGAGAATAGTGCGCTCATGAAATAAACTATTTTAATGTTATACCTACTTATACAAACTAATTAAATTAAGCTACTAATCAACTTGGACTAAGCGCAAGTACTATGAATTTATTACGTAAGTACAGCAAAAACGCATGCATAGGTACCGAATTCATCCCACGAAGGCAATGAATGACCTATATTATTGTGACATCACGTTTGATTGCTCTGAGGACAATAAATTAAAAGTATAAATTATTAACGATATCATTCTCTTATGTCAGTTACTATAATAGCGACTGTGACACAAACGATTCTAAAACACGTCTAACGCGATATCTTTATAACGCAGTAGAATAGATGCCCGGGGCCGGGATTCTACACGGTAATAGCGATATCGTCTTTGACGTGTTTCCGTATTGTCAACGTTTCGATAACTCTTATTGTCATTTACTATAATGACGAAGGTGACACAAACGATTCTAAAACACGTCTAACGCGGTATCGTTATGTTATAACGCAGTAGAATAAGATGCTCAGTGGGGTTAGACGAGTTACATTCGACAATCGTTAGCGATTATGTTTCGATTGAAAAATGTATACAATTGACGTAAGTCACGTGGTACTATCTCCGTGGTTTACGTCAATTCCATAAATTTATCTATCGAAAGCATAATCGCTAACGATTGTCGAATGCAACTTGTCTAGCCCCACAGGTCCTCTGCTTAAGTTTTTCACCTATGCCACTAATAAAGTTTATTTGCTACACAATTAAAGTTTGTGACTGTTCTGAGGCCCTAGACAAGATGCGTTTGCTAACTAGCGTTTCTATTCGTTTGGTTTTTAAATCAATCGCGTCACTGCTAGATCACGTGACTGGTTTAAAAACCAAACGAATCGAATCGCTCGTTAGCGAACGCATCTTGTCTAGGGCCTCTGGGGCCGTAGCCAAGATGCAAACGCTCCTAACGTTTTTCTTTTCTATCGCTCAAAATGTATGGGGTGACATTCTCGTGCGTTTCGATAAAGCACGTGGTCGACAGTCATCCCATACATTTTGAGCGATAGAAAAGAGAAACGCTAGGAGCGTTTACTTGCATCTTGGCTAGGGCCCCTGTTGAGTTGTTGACGACACGTCGTGAGCTTTCTTAAGAAGCTAGTGGTCCCGGGAATCCCGGTAAGGGCAGATATTTACGTGATGAGCACGAGTATTTGTTCCTAAGTCTTGGGTGTTTACTATGTATTTCTCTCTATAAGTATGTTTATCGTTAAGGACTTTAATTTTGACAGCGTTAATCATTAATTTTTGCTTTCTTTCATGTGGTCTGTCATTATGACAGCGTTCCGTAGTTGCATATCAATTAAAGTCCATGACTGTACCCATGGACATGGGACTAGGTCAATTTGTGTGGCATTGTCCCTGGATATTTATTAATTCATTTTCTTTACTATGCTACGGCAACTTTTATCCGAAGACGTTCTCATTTTCTTCAAGTTTCTCCTGTCTCTTTCTCTACGCATTTCATTACAAGAAGCTTATTCATCATTATTTGCTGATTGACTGCGTACTTCAATACTTATTGACAATCGACCGAGACGGCACACAGACGCTCATTCATCGCCGTGCGCAGCGGACAGACAAGCCTTTGTTTATTGCCTTATTGTGATCTTAGGGGCCGTGAAGCTGTTGAAGCTATGCTAAAGATAGAATACCTACTTTAGTTTTTACTTTATAGTTTACAGGAGGTGTAATATGAGGGATTGGATAGACGTTCAGCTGTGAATGAGTTTAAGTATGCTGAGAAGATATACATAGAAGAAATTAAATTTTGTCTACACGATAGGTGAGATATGAAAAGGCATAGGAATAGCAATGAATATTAGACAGTGCACCTCAAATAAATAAATAAGTCTCAAACTAAGCTCTAGGCTTAAACTATGGGTACTAGACAATGGTAAATTACTCGTATAGAGACATTAATACTTCTACATACATACATAAATAACATCACGCCTTCATTTCCAGAGTGGGGTAGGCAGAGCTACAGAAATACCAACAACTCCAAAAAGACTTGTCGTTGTTGTTGTTGTAGCCACATTTTGCACAAACAGGCTAAGAAGTTTACTAGTGTATTTGCCATGACCGGGAATCTAACACGCTAGTTTCGTTAGTCTGGTTCACCAACCAACGTATTCCTTGTGAAACACAAGACGTGAATTATTAAAAATGAAAACTAATATACACGGCTCGGATAGTGTGTTCTTTTTCTCTTGTTACTCGGTGTCACTTTTGTTGTACATTTTACAGTTGTCGCGCTGCTTTTTTTTTTTTTTTATGTTAAGGAGATGGCACACGAGCACTGATGGTAAGTGGAATCTGAGACCCATAGACATTTGAATTCTCAAGACTATAATTCTAAGACCTCAAATGCGTTGCCAACCCTGAGGACTAAGATGGAATGCCTCTATGCTAGTAATTTCACCGGTTCTCTTAACCCCACACCGGAACACAACAATGCGAACACTGTTGCTTGGCGGGTGGTTAATGGATAAGATGGTGGTAGCGATCCGGACGGACCCTGCACAGGGTCCTACCACCACTAAAGCTTTGCTACCTCGGAACATATTGTGACGTTGTGAAAGATACAAAATACAATTATTTTATAGCTTCCACTACTTCACCAGCTTACGGTCAAACGGCAAAGGCCTTAGGACCGCCGTGAGAAATACTCATCGTGTCATTGAGATTTCTCTTCCACTTAATACTTAACAGACTCATAAACACCACTTAGCAGAAACACTTACGACTTTTAGCTGTTAACAAGCAGCAAGCTTCAGTAACATACAGTCATATAAACTAAGCTTATCACCAACTCTTATGGCCTTTTGTTGTGAAAGTTCTTGTTTCGAGGCTAATGGATTTAAATGTGTCATTGATATTGATTGTCATCTTAAGTACAATAAAGCGGTTAACCTTTGACTTAGAACGTGTGGTTTTGCGAATTATGTTGTAGAAAGATACCTTTTGGTCGTGTATGATTCGATGAAGAAAAATGCGGATTTTTATGACGTGTTTCGTGCCCACACTGCCAAGTCTTGCACTCGTATCACTAATACTGGGTGATTTTGGGGTCATGATCCGGAATGGCCAAAAGTGAATAAGATGGTCATACTGAACAACTTTTCCAATGGGACCAACCACGAAATCGCCAAAAAAAAAAGTGTTCTGCTAGTTATATTTAAATTATATTATATTTTTAAATCCAGTCAGGTCAGAGGCCTATGTTCTTTCCCTTTATCTTTTAAACCGTATGACCAAAAAATATGAAAAAAAAACAAAGGTAAAGCTTAATACATTCTTTTTATCAACACCTGATGTTTTTGATGTATTTGCAAGTCGATGGTCTGATGTGTGTTTTCAGTGTCTTACTTTCTGTGAGAGAATGGATGGAAGTGGGGATTTTTAACGAAAACTGTTACTGTGTATATGTTATAATATAGTATTAAGTTTCTCAGTGCATTGGAAACTACTGTAATGCTGTGAAATTTTTGTTTGAATAAATAAATAAATAAATAATACTTGTTTGACTTAGCCGAAAAACTGCGCTTCTCAATAAAAGGATGTAAGTGAGGATACGCTCTTTTGCAGATGAATTGGTTGGTGTTTGTAGTAACGGTTTGTAAACCCTACACTGGTCCGATATGCTCTTGCCCGGTTTTTCATAATATGATCAGGCTTTTTATGTTCCTGATACACTGTACAAGTTGATAATATACAAACATGTAACTATGCAGTATCGGAGTATAAGGAACATGCATGAAAAACAGAATTGAGTTTCATTGATACGATTTAGGAGAACATGAAAAAAAACATATAAAACGCAAAACACATAAGTTTTAACCCGTTTATTAAGATTTTGTATAGAATCAAACATCGTTAAAATTTTAAAACATCTTTTAAGGTTTAGATTGTTTTTTCGGCATTCTCATTTAATTTACAAACGTATTATTTGTATTTAATGACATTGGCTTAAGCATAGTTACGAGTATTTCTGTAATAGATGCATATTACTTTATGTTTCTTATCCATTAACCTACCGCCAAACAGCAGTGTTCGCATTGTTGTGTTCCGGTTTGGGGATAAGACAGCCGGTGAAATAACTAGCATAGAGGCATTCCATCTTAGTCCTCAGGGTTGGCAACGCATTTGCAGTCTCAAGATTGCAGTCTTGTGAATGCGAATGTCTATGGGTCACAGTTTTCACTTACCATCAGGTGGCCTGTGTGCTCATTTGCCTTCTTGATGCCATAAAAAAAATAAAAAAATAAAAATATGGTCCATATATTTTAAATATGGAACAACAGCTGTGACGTCATTCCTGTCGTCGATTTTGTATGGAGTGTTTTTGCTAGGTGTCTGAACTATGACTTTTTAAAGCTTCATGTCTTGTGAAAAAATCACACGACAATTGTTTCGTGAATACAGTTATTCTTCACTTTCATAGCACTTTCCAGAGAGCGTAAGATTAAAAATATGCATGTTTCCTATTGTAGGTAGGTGGATTGTTTTATAAAAACAGTAAACTTGTTTATAGTCAATCCGTCAGTAGGACAGGAACCGAACCGGCACACAACCGGTCGGAACGGTGCACCCGTCTACGGACACTGGCCCATAAAATGAGAGTACTTGTACACGTACTGGGATTCGCTAAACAATAGCGGAGGACACAGCGATGGAGTTACATCAGCTAGTAATACTATCCTCTCGTTAGGATCCACAAATTTATTATGAGTTATCTGGGGAAGACGGTGGACAGTCGAATAGTTCAAAATTATCTATACGTACACGATGGGTACCTAATTACCTATGTTATCGAAATACCTTTCCACGAACGCATCATTACGCAGAATTATCATTTCATCGCAAGACGTTTCTCAACCTAACCTAATCACTACATAGTATAAAACAAAGTCCCTTCCCGCTATCCCTAAGTATGCTTAGATCTTTAAAACTCGGCAACGGATTTTGATCCTGTTTTTTTTAATAGATAGAGTGATTCAAGAGGAAGGTCTATATGTATAATGTCTATCGCGAGTGAATGTATAAGGCATTCTGAAACGTTATGGTTTCAACAAAAAATTGCGTTCAATGGAATGATACAATCGATAAAATAATGGATGTCCAGCAATTGTAGCATTGATTTGTTGAGTTGTTTTGTCTATATCTTCCCCAATAAAAAAGAAAAAGGGACAAACCACAGTGACATAATAACAACATAACAACGGACCGTTTACCATGTCACATTTCAATACGATACCTGAAGGTACATGAATATATGTTTACTGCAAACCAAAGTACATATGTAATGAATACATAAAACATCGTGTTTTGTCGGAAAATTTCGTATTTATCTAGCTTTCTCTCTCAGTCAGCTTGAGTACCCATATAGGTAAGCTAATTGAGAAAGCAAGACGAATACGATCTTATCCGACAAAATGGCGATGTATGTTTATGCACAAAATTAATGCTATTTATAAAGTCGACGTTAAAGATCTGTAATGTTCTTTAAAGTTTCGTTCTTATTCTTAGTAATTAAGTGGAACATCTTGGGTCTTCTTGTAGTCTGACTTACGCCAGGCTCCAATATTGTTTCCAGGTGGTCAAACTAAGCGAAAGAAGTTTGTTCTGGCCCTCTTCAAGACGATCTTGGTTGATATGCTTACTACCAATGTTCAAAAACTTTAAAGGCTTCCACAGAACACTTAACCTGCTGTCCTAAGTCTATCCGGCTGCCTAACGATCGAAAATCAACGACGAAATGTATGAATCCTTAAGAGGAATTAATATTCTGGGTTCTGCAATGAATTAATGCTATAGCAGGGGCTTGTAGTACTGTTAGGCGATGGGCTTGCAACCTGTCACTAATACACTGGTAAACATCTTAGCCTACTTGTGCAAAAGTGGTTACAGAATCATCAACAAGTCTTTTTAGAGTTGTTAGTATTTCTGTAGCTCTGCCTACCCCACTCTGGGAATGAAGGCGTGATGTTATGTATGTATGTACCTATGTAGGTATGCAATAAACTGACAGGCCAAAATCGGCCGGCTAGCTGTTAGTATGTAGTTAGTGGTGGTAGGACTCTGTGCAGGGTCCGTCCGGATAGCAATCACCATCTTATCCATTAACCTACCGCAGTGGGTGAGGATAAGACAACCGGTGAAGTTACTATTATAGAGGCATTATATCTTAGTCCTCAGGGTTGACAATGCGTTTGAGGTCTTAGGATTGCAGTGTTGAGATTGTAGTCTTAAGAATTGAAATGTCTAAGGATCTCAGATGCCACTTACCATTACTTGGCCTGAGAGCTCGAGCTCCTTGCCATAAAAAATAGTAAGTAGAAACCTGAAGTTTCTTCTAATATTAATTGGTAAAGTCTGGCAAACGAAAGCGTGACCTGAGAAAGCGCGGCAATTCAAAAATATACATGTTACTAATATAGTAGGAAAAAAATGTTTTGATACTTATATAAGTCCAGGACACGCTTTCGCTTGCCAGACTCTAGATATTTGTTTAATCAAGCACATCCCAAACCCAAAAGGAAACGTCCCGTATAACGAAGCGTCGTTAGCGGATTGATTCGTTTTTGCGTCTCGTTTCCGCGGTCGTACCCTTAATAGCCGTACGGGTCGATGTGGAGTACTGGGTTAAACGTCCGATCGAACTTGCTCGACAGGTAATAACCCATTTTTGAAATGTACTATTTCGAAGTACGAGTACACTAGTAGATACGTCCGGTCAAAGTCATAAATATACTTACGTTCCCAAGACGATAAAAATATCTACACGCCATGCTACTGTCAATAATGTGAATGTGAATACAAAATATTAGACACGATAATAATTGTGTTTCCGATTGTCCAGAGTTCCCTAACCAATATATTGACAACTTATGTCATGAGGAACTTCGAAAGAAACATAAAATTACCCCAGAATGACTACCTATTAGGGAGCGACCACACCAACGCGTAAAATACGGTGTCGTTGCGTAAACAAAAGGACGGGTCATACTAATTACATGACGTAAATTTGACGGACCGTAATTTACTCACCGTTAAGCTCCGGTGTGGTCACTCCCTTATTTCATCGAAACACCTATCATGAATTACGTATAATTTTCATTAGATCAAAAGGCAATTAAAAAAGAAAAGAAAGGAAAGATAAATACATTTATTCACTAAACACAACAAGACACACAAAAAGTTAAAACAATAAAGTAAAAGACAAGGTGTGTCTTAGTGGCAGTGAACCGGATACTGGCTCAGCATGATGCTGAGGTGCTAGGCACCTGCAGCACTGATTTTTAGCCAGCACCGAGTGCGACAGACGGACGGAACGTTGCACAAACTAATAAATAAATGAAATTGTAATTACTTATTAATCTTATTATTAAACAAACACTCACTACATGAGTTTTTTTTTGGCAGTTACCAGTCTAAACTAACCTGCTTTAATATTGTCTATGATATCCTGAAAATATCATGGTTTTAGCAGAATATAGCGTTCGATGAAATGATACAACAGATGAAGTGGAATTCGATAAAATGATGCCCGATAAAATTACAAGACAAGATGCTATGTGTCTGGTGATTTTAAAATAATTATTTTTTTACAACTATTGAGAGGATTGTGAAGCGATGCCTAAATCGCGTAGCTGTCAAAAATAATCCATACAAAGTTAGCTCCGGGCGATAACATTTCTCACCCCATCACACACACAAACACACAACCCAAACACACACACACACACACACACACACACACACACACACACACACACATCACATCACATCACATCGCACCACATCGTCGTCATCGTCATCGTCATCGTTATCGTCATTCACATCTAATCCGATTTCCACCATTTTTGAATATGTTGTAGATATTATGGAAAACTAGGTCCGTACGTTTTCGTTTTTGTTTTTTTATTTTATTTTCATTCCAATAAATATTTTCTTGGAAAGGTAAACGTACAGACATAGTTTCAATAGTATCTATATCCAATTCAAAAAATCGAAAAAATTGGGCGTTTAAAGGGAGAAAAACTTTATCGCATTTTGTATGGAAATTGTTTGCTTCACAGTCCTCTTAAGATACATGTTCGATTCATAATGCATTACAATAAGTAATTGTAATTAGAAGAAACTGAAATCATGTAGGACGAAAGATTTGCATTGTTACAAATAATTGAGGGTTATGCTTGTATGACATTGTTTTTGACTAACGGTGTATAAATTTACTGAACCAATGAGTCTGGGACTTAACAGATCCTTCATAGTAATCATAACATACAAATCTGTCTTTTGAATCTTAAGAAAGCTTAAATGTAATTTTCTCAAAAATATTTAGAGTGCCTACTTAACTGGTTGACATTAAAAATTGCATCTTCCATGTTAATCTGCCGTGACATACTTCTGACCTGTCATATTGTATTCCAACTTGATTTACGAACTTTTACTTGTACAGTTCCCACATTTATTTTTAAATATCAACCAAATTTGTTTGAAATGCGCGCACCGCGATTAAATTCATTCAATAAATTCTTTAACAAAATTATAGTTTACGTTTTCACGGGGCTTTAGCGTCCACAGAAAGACCAAGATAACATTTGCTGTTGGGGAAGAAGCTATAGGTCTAGAATACATAGCAATATGTTACGTGTTCTGTGAGTAATAGGGACGCAAGTGGTTTTTGATTTTATTTTTAAAAGGAATTAGACAGGACCTCAACCGGTTTTGGGTGGGTTTCATTCAGGAATTTGAGGGCGGGGTCTACCTGTTTTAGTAGAAAAAAGGACCGCTCATTCATATGGATGTCTGGCATGTTAGATTTTTTGCCGCCAAAAAAAAGTGTGACATGAAAATTTATACCCTTCTGTCTACTCGTACTGTTGAAAAACTTGATTGGAATTTTATTAAAAGTGCTAGATTATAACACCTTTCTTTTAAATAATGAACCTTCAGCCCTCTATTTCAGCATCGTGACTATGACGCGTGACAGGTCACATTTGTTAGTTAACATCACTGGGTTTTATTATAAGTAGCTACGCCATGTCAACTGTCACCTGTCACGAGAGAGAAATAGGAACAGGTATTTTGCTAAAAAATTGTCCGTAGAGTATACTTAAGGGTTAAATGTGCGACCATTTTTTGTTTCAAAAAAGAATGTTTCAAAAAATGAGACATCTTAATGACATTTAATTTAATTGTATGATTGCGTTAATCATCAGCAGAGGTGCGCAGGAGTGGCCACATACTCAGGTGCGTGATTTTACGCGTTATTTTATAATTTCGTTGGCTTGTAAGCTTATTTTATAATCATTACCTTGTAGGTCTTCTCCGAGCTTTCTCGCAAAAGCTACTTAATCATTTGTGATGTAAGCTTAATGTTTAACTTTCTGAAATGTTGTTAAGTTAATGTATGGGGGAAATGGGATTGGTTGTGAATCATCCTTAAGTCGATTTGTCATGTTTAACGACGGCCGTAACTGGGTGTAATTTTAAGGGACACCTTGTATAACGTACCAGCCTACCAACTACTTATTTTGCTTGTCCCTGTTATTTATAACGTTTTGATAAATACCTATCATTATCATAACGCTGTATTTTGATAGTGGTAATTATCTCGATATTTTTCATAACGTTATGCTACATAACAACGAAAACAATATCGTAAGATAACCAGAATACCATTATGCATGAGTATTGCGCGCTGTTGCCAGTTTTTTTATTTTTAATGCCCTTAATGTGGTTACAGAATTATCAAAAAGTCTTTTTAGGTTTGTTGGTATTTCTGTAGCTCTCTGTTTGCCCCACTCTGGGAGTGAAGGCGCGATTTATGTATGTATGTATGGCCTAAATCAAAGAATCGTTCCGCGTACTCTTGGGTATGAAGCATTATATTAGATGGGCGGCAATGAAGGCTACCGCGGTACTCAGCAGTTAGGTGTTCAGCGAAATTAAGTGCAGTAGAAGAGGTAACTTTAACGTTATTATATCGTTATAGAGAATAACGTTACCGTTATCGTTAACGTTATCGTTATCGTTTGTTATTTATCGATGTGGAATTTATATCATAATGATGAATACAGCTATGAATCTGAGTTTTACAACGTTACAATAATAGCATTCTAGTGCGAAAATAACGATGTTATTATAATTGTATCAAATGCATTATTTGAGGCTCTGGTTGAGTATATCAAGTCATGTTGTGCATATCTCGCACCTGGGACAAATTTCGAAGTAGGACCAAGGTGCAAGACACGCAACAACATGTAATTTATACACACTGGTTGTCATCATCATAATTTAATAGCTAGGCTCTTGTCGGTGCTCGCCATACTTCTCTATTATTTGCTAGCTTTTCATCAAGTGTCCTATCATCTGTAATGTTTTCTATTATCTATATATAAAGCTTCGACTTCATTTGTTTTCCTCTCCCAACTAATTCCATCCCTCTCCAACACATTTAAAATGCTTCTCATTCATCCAAAATGCAGCATCTTTTACCGTAAAACTCCACAATATCTACATATTGCCCGATCAGTGAGATTGAGTCGCGTTCCCATAGCGCCCGTCTGTCAGTTCGGTGCCACCCTCCCTGATGTCCATACGACGCCGACCCGGGATCAAGTTCATGGCCCTGAACGTATCGGAGCACGCGCAGCGCGAGCGCCCGCGAGCGCCCGGGACTTTTGACCCCGCCTCCTTTACGTTAGGGTTGTGGCTCTTACAGCAATGTTTTTTGTCGTCATTAAGAGATTTATGGGAAAGGCGTGGGGTAGGCAAAGCTACAGAAATACTAACCACTCTAAAAAGACTTGTTGATAATTCTGTAACCACATTTTGCACAAGTAGGCTTAGATGTTTACCAGTGTATTAGTGACAGGTTGCAAGCCAATCGCGTAACAGTATACTACAAGCCTTTATTCCCTTAATTGCCTCTTACGACACTCACGGGAAGACATGGAGTGGCACTATTCTAACCCGGCAACCACACGGGCGGGTGGAGTTTAATAGTACTTAATATAATACTCACAATTAAATATTATTACAACCTTTCATCTCATTTGATTTGTACGTACGAGTATTATGCCTTTTATGTCTGTGTTTCATTTTTACTTTGTTATTTTCTGCATGTGCAATAAAGAGTTTACATATGTAGTATGCCTATCTGTCTTTCAGTGTTTTAAATTGTAGTATATTGTTAAGCCACTTGCTGTTATAGTTAGATCGAATGACAATACAATATGATGGTGTTATCAAACCGGTTTTGAAAATGAAACCATAAGGTGGTCATAATATTTTCACTGCGTGAACTGATGATGACTACCACGCAAGAGATACACAGAGCTACATTAAATTCTTCATTAAAGACTACTTTGCCTTGGATGCTAATATATTTGTAAATTCTAAATCATTGTGCACCTCTTTGTGGGTTGTAGTTTCTTTCTTACGGCTATATAGTCACGCCTCTCCCATGAACGTGGGCGAAACCACTGCTCTGGCGCACCTCTTACGAATCAATGATAAATTTGAATGTAAATCAATTTTCCAGAATGCACCGTTTAGCAATCGAATCAATCAAGCTTAACTTTCTACGCAATGCTTAATCCCTTTACCGGTATTACGATTATGTTAAAAGCATAGAAACCTTTATTTTAACTTGTTTAGAGCCTAGCGGTTGCCGGGTGAAAATTATTTCATTTTAAACCGACTTCAAAAAAAGGAGGAGGTTCTCAATTCGTCGGGGTCTTTTTTATTATAAATGACACCAACAATTCAACCATAACATCCTATAAAACTATAAACTTTAAAGTAGGTAAATATTTTTTACAAAATTTGAAAAGTAAGTTTTATAATAATAAACAAACATTTAATATTTGAGCCAGTAGGTAATTAATTAAAATGACATTGGTCATGTTTGTATCTGTAACTTTGCAGCTAGTTCAATACTGAAATTATAATAAAACAAGGTGACAATACGAGTTAATCTTGAATCAATCTGTATTATAAAAAGATAGCCATACAAAAATACTTAAAAAATAAATTGCTGTAATTGGTCTAAAATTCAGTTCACGCAGTTTCTCCTAGGTATATCTGCTCGTTGCCTTTTTTTCTTATATTACTCATTAACTCAAAGGTCAGCTGGAAGATACAGGTGTACATTACTATTTTGTAGATTTTATTAGAATTTCCGTGTTTTGTACAATACAGTGTTTAAATTAATACATAATTAAGTAAATATTGTTTTGTGGGGAACTTATTCGACAACCCTAGGATGCAAGTCCGCTGGTTTGGGAAAGTAGCGAAGTGGGTCGCCGTGGGCGGGACACCTGCGCGCGCAGACACGCCGGTGCGCACGCGGCTCAAAGAAATGGACAAAATCATGGCGGCCCTGGACAACGAAATTGATGATCGTGGGAGCCCAAATTGAGAACATTTTTCTGAGTTAGACATCACACGGTACTAATTAATTTAATAGTAAAGAAAAGGCTTACGATGGCATTTTAAATTCCATAATTACAATATAACATAGCCTAGTTGGTAGTGACCATGCCTTCGAGGCCCCCTAGCTTCGATAAATCAGAAGGGTTCTGATTCATGTAGGGGTGTTACAGAGTGAGTTGCTAATGCAACAAACGTCGTTCGCGTTTACTTTTCTTGTATAGATAACATGGACGCAAACGCGTTCGAGATCGTAACTTCCACTCAAGGCTTATAGCCAAGTGACGATAAAGTTTTGCGCTTGTAGAAGTGCTAATATATTCCCCTTTCTTAACTAGTAATCGAGAATGAGACCGATGGTGTCGTAGCTTTAACGTTTGTAGAAACGAATGCCACTTGGCTCTGTCTGAGGGCGGGTTGCTAATTACGTATATTTAGCAGATATTTTTCGTCAGTTTTTTCCTTAAAACAAATAGCTCATGTAACCTGTCGCCGACCAATGCACTCACTTTTACCGGATGCCAGCACAATGCACTGATGTTCCGAATCGATTCGGTAACGATTTAACGAATACTTTTCGTTTATTCGATTGCGTAACTGAGCGATCGCTTCCTTTTACGACTGGTTGTTGTGTAATTGTTTGTTTTGGGTATAGAAGGTGCGAGTGTTAACGCAGAGGTCAGCTATTCTTTGGCGAAGGGAAACAGTAGTGTGGTTAAGGGACACGTAACGTTATTCGAACTTTGACTTTGAAAGACCTTCTGACATTATAACAAGTTTATCATAAGACCCGTAAGATTTCCTATGCCAACATATTCGTGTAGGCTCGTACAGTCGCCAACAAACAAATCTGAGCATACGAGCTCCAAATTATTTTCATTCGCTCTTAAGCCTGTAACAATAGAGACAAGTATAGATAGTTTTAGTATTTGACTGTACTACTTAAGATTTTATTTTGAGCTACCATTAAACCGTTTGTCAAAACATGGAAATAAAATTACACGAAAAAATCAAGCACTTTCTGCGACAAGGTTCTAAAAGTTTAAAAATAAGTAAGAGCACAAACAGACAGAATTAGCGACCTTTTTAAAGGAACAGCTTGGTTGGTGATAGGAGACGATTCGGGATAGATAAATAAAGACAATCTCACACAAATTGGACTAGTCCCAAACTAAGTTCTAGGCTTGCACTATGGGTACTAGACAACGATAAACATACTTAAATAGAGAAATATATACTTAAATATATATAGAAAACATCCAAGACGGAGCAAAGGCACAAATATTCGCGCTCATCACACAAATATCTGCCCTTACCGGGATTTGAACCCAGGACCGCTGGCTTCGGAGGCAGGGTCACTCCCAACAAGGCCAACGTGTCGCCTAAATATACATTGCTTGCTTCACATTGCCCTGGGTTTATGGAAGTTATTGAGTTTACAATGTTGTAAGAATTGTCACTAATCACTGTCACGTTTGTCAAATTGTTAGCTGAGCTTGGTTTTCGGTGCGTTAATTTAGGATTAAAGCATGGTACTCAAAGACGCCGAAACAGTCTTTTCTCGTAGAGTCATTAAATAAGCATAGCCCTAACATGTTTCTTCATTGCTGCGCTTGACATATTCTTTATCATGATATGCATAATACCGGTTTCCAATAACTATTATGTAGTCCGATAACCGTAAATATTACGGTTAATCTTTATTACATGCGCATACACAGCCATGACATTAATGTAACATTATGTTATTATTTATTGAGTTGTCCGTCATTTTATGGGAGGTGTCCCATTGTTTAATGGTTTTATATGTTTCATAATAATAAGGCCAAGTTACAGGTTACAGTCAGGGTAGCGCTCATACATTCATTATGAAAAATATCGTTATTTTTTAATAACGCTACAACATGCGAATATATTCTACATCGCTACGAAATCAAAATTGTAACAAAACCAGAATTATGTTTTTTTATTTTTAAGGCCTGTTTCACAATCGGCAAGTTAATTCATCTGTCAAATAAAGAGAGCCCTCTATTTGTCTGTTTTCAAGTGTAAGAAAGGGAAAGGGCTAAATTTATTTGACAGATATGTTTTAAGGCAAAAGTAGAATGGTTGCCCCACATTTTGAAAATGTATTTTTTTCCGAAAATATAATAATAAATTAACAGATAATTATTTGTGATGAAAACCATATCTATTTTAATTTCTTTAAAAGGCATAAAACGTTAATAACGTTAATAACGTTATAGCGTGAGAATATCGATAATCATTAACTCGTTATCGAAAAATAACGCTATTTGAAGGGCTGGTTGTGCTTAGACTGAGTGAGATGCATTAAGGGGTAAAAAAGAGCTAGAAGTAAGTACTAGCTTATGTCCTTATAGAAATGGTTTATAATTATTAACAAGCAAACATTTTGAGTCACTATAAATCAAATAATTTGCACAAAATAGAATGCGATAATGATGTAGTTTAACTCCTGGGTAAGTAATAAATTTGCGTATAGTTCAACAATGCATTCTTGGGTGGTGAATGGCCAGGGGTCGGGGCGTGTGTGAACCGCCGGATTGGCAACAATGACTCATGGCGCGGCCGTGTCTGTCGGCGGCTTAGTTGAAACACGCTTTATTTGACTATACGGAGTGTCCAAGAAATCAACGCTATTGGCATAATATGGTACATTTTTAAGAACATTGTACTTATTTAAAACAAAATCACGATCGCGTCCTTTGTGTAACGAAAATTCATACAAACTATATGGGTAACTTTCGTTTCACAAAGGAATCAATTAAGTTTTGTTTTAATTAAAGCCCTTAACAATGTATATTTTTTTTTGTAAAACGTATCATATATAACTATAGTTACAGCTTAAAAAATAAGTAGGTAAGGTTCTCGCGGGCGCCATGTGTCCACCCATTATTGTGTTTTCTAATAAACTAAAGCTAAATAAAACTAAATATTACAACTCAGGGCTAATTCTAACTTTTCATACTAAGTACGTACGTTTTGACAGACACTTATAGTGTAAAGGGTGCTCCTATTAAAGTTACACAGGATCATTTCTAAAGATATTTCAACGATGTTCTTGTTTTAAGATGTAAAATCTGTGGCTCTAGTGAAAACGCTAATTTTTGTTAGAGTCAAGTGTCGTCGGTAAGGCACTACCGCCAAAACTACAAATACTAAAAAAGTTAAAAAAAACTTAAATGATAGCGCAGAGTTGTAGCAAATTTTAAAGGAAAACTATCATGACTAAGTAGACATCATTGGTTCTTGAAATACAGGCGATTAATGTGTTTATACCTACTAAAATCTACTAAGACGGCACCAAATAACTTTAAATAGAGAATTAGTTATTAAGTACTTGTTAATTTTTGTGTTTGTAGTAAGTACTTAACTCCATTAAGCACGGTCCGACATGCTCTTGCCCGGTTTTTCACCTACACCTCGGGAGACTTGAATCCTTTTTCTTATAGAAATTATGTCTGTACGTGAATTCAATTGTACTTCCCTTACCAGTTAATTAAATAAGGGAGCCCCCTTAAATATTTATTTTATTTTGTTTTTAGCATTTGTTGTTATAGCGGCAACATAAATACAAAATTTCAACTGTCTAGCTATCGCGGTTCTTGAAATACAGCCTTGTGACAGACAGACGGACGGACATCACGGTCGAACAGACAGCGAAGTCTTAGTAATAGGGTCCCGTTTTTACCCTTTGGGTACGGAACCCAAAAAGGAGGTAAAGCATATTTTGAAACTGGCAAAATTATATTAGCGAATGCGGCATTCTATCTTGGAGTTCAGGGTTGGCAACGAGTATAAAATCTTGACGTTAAATTACGCCTATGGGCCTTAGGGTCCAACCTGTGCAATTAAATTCTAAGCTAAGAAAACAAACGTTTATTTTGCAATTCACAGCGCTAATAAATAAGTCCAACTCCTCAAATCACAAAGCATAAAGCATCCCAGTCATATCCCTAGTAATTGCAGGCTTGCTCCGTCATTAGTCATGGGGTATCATCGGCTCTGACCCTGGGGGCAAACTTTCCCGTGGCAATGGCAGCCATGGCATACCATATTGTTTGTCGGGTCATAGGTGCTTTGTTAATACCGTTCTGGAAAATAGGTCAATGCTGGACTGTTACTATGATCTGTGATTTGATAGCGACGTGTTGTCAGTTTGGTTTATAATTGTAGTGAAAATTATAGACGCTATTGTTTTCAAATCTCCTATAAGTAGTGTTAAAAAATAATTAGAGAAAGAACTTGCACGAATTGACCTAGCCCTAATATATGCTCTAGGCTTGTACTGTGGGTAGTAGTGAATGATACACATACATACATAACATCACGCCTTCCTTGTCAGTGGGGTAAGGAGAGCTTCAGCAATACCGAGAACTCTAAAAAGGCTTCTTGATAGTAAATATTGATTATATATTAAGTATATAGAAAATTCCATTCTTACATAATACTATAGGTTCCCTAGAACGTTTCTGGTGCATCCTTATAAGAATTTTGAACTTTCTGAGATTTTCTTAATGCGCTACACTATGGGCTTTTTAAAAAGGGTGTCATTAATTTTCTTCGAGACTGGCAACGCATTGTAAACGCCGCCGGCGTTGCAAAGGTCCATAGGCGGCGGTGACCACTTCCCATCAGGTGGGCCGTCTGCCTGTGTGTCCGTCGATGGCAATAAACAATGAAAAAATGGGTACACAAGAAAGATCCGAGAATCAGAGACCAATACCCGTGGTCATTACACAAATATTTTACCGTGAACCACAGATATTTATTTTATTTTATTTATGAAGCAAGAACTCTCCCCGACGAGTAGTATGTTTAGCACACCATCAACGTAACAACATTGGTAAAAGCAGTGACATCTCACAATACGCTGCGAATTTCTCATAGAAAGCAAACCCGGATTCCCATCTCACACCCGCATGGCACACGCACGGAATTTCATCCGTTGATCACAGTTGGAAGCTGACCAAAATAACTTTCACTGTATTGTTCTGAGTACTTCTGGGTAATTAGCATTTGGATAACGAAAGCTGTGAAATTCGAGTATTGTTCAAACGAGAGTAATCCTAGTGATGTGCTGTAATCAAGGTCGATGTATGGTTACAAGCGTTGAAGGTGATTAACTCCCAAATTAATATCGATAAGTTTTTATTGTTGATTTGTAGTCTTCAATTGCGTATGGTATATCAAAATTAAGTGAATAATTAATAGTTCAGGCGTAACCTTAGTAGAAGTAATGCAGGATATTACACCATTAAAGCTAGCTAGACGAATGAATGGGCGGACCAAGATACATTATGCGAACGTCAAGGGCCTAAGGAATCTGTCAAAATGTAACCTGTGTGAACCTGATATAGAATTATGGTATTCATTTGCTCGTATATACCTATTTTGCGATGTCAAATGGCAGTCCATTCGTCTATACGAGTTTTATTAGCTACAAGTCATGTCAGACAACATTATCTGAGCATCATCGTTAATATGAGCCGCGGGCAACGCGGGCTCTCACTAGCTGTTTGTTTAGTGCACAATATTGAGATCATGGTAGATTTACAGTCGGTAAATTTGTAAATTAGGCGTCTATCGGTCAAAACCGGACTTGTATTTTATCGTTAGCGTAATAAAATCGCAGTAGACAGCTGTCCTTGTCACTCCGAGCTGTTTATTCAGCCGATAGTTGCCCTAGTTCCCAGGGCCTGGTCCGCGTACTATAGGAATTCGTCTACGCACTGATTTATTATACTGAGCTTAGATTCGATCTCGCAATTTGTTTCCTTGGCGGCGCTAGCTGGACACTTTAATTGTGATATCAGGGGCCGTATTACTAACTGCGAAATCCTGACTAGTTCCAGGCAGCAAAAGGGACAGAGCTATATGACCGATATAACTTTATCCCATTCACTGCTTGGAAAATGAAACGTTTTGGAAGTTCACAATACGGTTCCAGGTTTATTTTCTTGTCTAGTAGTAAACTAGTTCGGTAATTTTGTTGTAATTTATGACTGGCCAATTATTTATTCTAATCGTAGCAACAAATTACTAAAACACGCCATTTTAAATTGTTATATCGAATATTCCGTAACCGCCCGTTTTGTTTATAACTCGCGCAGTATCGATCGATTCAATCTCGATATCCATAAATTGAATTTTATCGACTCCGGTGCAACACTAGTGTACTTAAAAGGGGTAATTTACAAGTTTTTGATACGGGCTGTATTTGGGATAGTTACGTTGTATCCGCATTGCGTATCGGAGTTGCAATAGAGCCTGTTCGACCATTCCCTAAGCTAAACAATTAAAATTATTGGCATTTGAAGCAGGATAGGGAGTGTATTATTTAGCTTGTTAGTTGTGTTACTGGTATCAAGAAGATCCTTATTGGCTTAACCTAACAAAGCCCTACTATGACTCTAACTATGGTCACGCCATTTCTACCCTCATTATCTACAACTGAAAAAAAAAATTGTTCTGTATTTTTGAATTTTTTATTGAGAACAAGGCTTTTTTTTTAGAACACAAAGTCATATTTAAATGCGATATAGAAGTAGTTAGCATAGCATAGCGTACTTAGTATCGAACTTAATAAAAAAAATACTTATTTTATTTTTTCCTTTAGAGTAACCACTTAAAAACCCAGGGTTCTGACAGGTTTAATAATTAATTTAATATTAGACCTTGGAAAAACCATTTAGTAAACCGGTTGGAGATTAGACCAGTTGCGGCATGACAATACTTATCTACTCTTATCTTCATCTGCACTAATATACTCAAAAACTATTGGCCTGATTTCAAAATAATTTCACTATTAGAATGCTACATTATCGCAGAGTAACATGACGATTTTTTTTTCTACGCGGATCGAGTCGCGGGTAACAGTTAGACTTAATAATATTAGGTTTATAATAAAAATATATACCTAAGAATATGTAACTACATATTCATTCAGTCAGTGCGGCGGACACAGATTAAAACTGTGTTTTAATCTGTCACAAATATCTTTCAAATTATGTTTATCAAAAGACTAAAGATTGAAGAATTCAGTATGGTACAATACAACACTCCGAAATATAAGTCTTAAACATATCCTAAATTATCTGACGAAACTATTACTGTCACGATTTTTGACTAATAATTTATTCATCATGTCTATTAAATCGACGTGAACATCGAATCAATCGAAACCATCTGCGATCTACATCGACCGATCTGATTGTCGATAACTCGATGCTTTCTATCGACTTTCGCCTTCGAACTGGGTAGCATCTCTAGTTTTTGCGAACGTTTTATTTAACTATAATAATGGTACTTGCTGCTTGGGTTAGATTAAAAGAAAATCATTCCGATGACGAACAAAAAAACTGTGCCGAGACTATTTTCATCGCTTAATAACGTTAAGCTTAGTTGTATCAGCATTCGGCTTGCGTAGTTTACATCTAGGACTCTAGACCGGACTCGTATTCATCGCACAAATATACAATACTATACAGTATGGAATGAGAGTTGACTACGTGTTTTGCCGTAACGCACGAGATTGTCATCCCATACATTTTGAGTGATAGAAAAGAAAAACGTTAGTATAGTTTTCATCTTGGCTATAGCCTCAGGGCCTCTATTCAGGTGCGTTAAAACGATATCGTGTTTGACACGTTTAAGAGTCGTTTATGTCACAGACGCCATTATTGTAAATTACATAAGAGTTATCAAAACCGGAAACCGGTCAAAAACGATATCGTTATTAACGCAGTTGAATAGAGGCCCGACTACCTACCACTAGATAAACTAGCGGCTAACCACGTTAACACACTAAATAACGCGTGCGTTTCAAGGAAAAATCCCGGCCAAGTTTGACTCGCACACGAAGGATTACGTACCACTGTACAATGTTAAGAACGAGCAAAAAAACATACAAATTCTGTGAAAATTTCAACTGTCAGCCTTTTACGGTTCATGAGATGCACCCCGCTGACAGTCAGGTGGACGGACGGACAGTGGCGGGCTTAGTAAAAGGGTCCCGTTGGCACCTTAGCGTACGGAACCCTAAGTTCGTTTGACGTAATACTTTCCATACCTTAAATAGGTAGCCATCGCTAAAAGTAACAGCGGTAAACTAATGTTTGTTATATCACTTATCACTTTTCACGCATGATGGATACAGGATAATGAGTCGAAAGGCCTGGTATTAAGATTGATGACTACTTTTTTACGACGTTACGCAAGGCGAACTTGTGCTGACTGTACGCGATCTAATGATGATTGACCCTCGTAAAGTGGGTGTTGTTAGTTAAGTTAATTGATTTTTACTTCGTTGTTAGGTAACTTTTTAAAATATAACATTTCAAAACTAAAGTCTGATGCGGTTATAGTGTTAAATCTTCATTAATTAATTAATAAGGGACCTTGTTTGTAGGGGGCCTTGTTCTGGTAAGAGACGAAAATATGCTGAAAATGCATTGAAATCGAACATTTATAAGTATTTTTTAAAGACCGATATATTTTTCTTGTTACAGTGCAAAGAAAATAGTGACCGCGAAGATTTGAAAACAGATATACAGCACAGGAAAGAAACATTCTACAGGGTGAGTGGATCACACTTAGAATTACACCTTCACTTTACACCTATATTGATACATATCGTACCATTCGTATCATAGAAAGTATTTTTCAAACTGAAATAGTATAATGAAAATTATGTTTTCACATACAATAGAACACTTAGCTACTACTTTATTAACAGACAATAGTCAAAGAAGTAATTAGTAGCTGCGATAAGGTACTAAAAAGTACAGATACCTCTAAGACAGTTAAATGTGTTCAGTTGGCTTAACCATTGTCGTTTGAAAGCAAAGTTATTAAGTACCTAATTAACGAATAAATATTCATTATTTTGTGTTATTACCTTGGTGGTTTCCGTGTTAGAATAGTGCCAATCCATGTCTTCCCGTGGATGTCGTAAGAGGCGACTAAGGGAATAAAGGCTTATAGGCGTTAGGCGATGTGCTTGCAACCTGCCACTAATACACTAGTAAACATCTAAGCCTACTTGTGCAAAATGTGGTTACAGAATTAATTACATGTCTTTTTAGAGTTGTCGGTATGACATCTGTAGCTCTGCCTACCCCACTCTGGGAAAAAAGGCGTGATGTTATGTATGTATGTAATAAATAACAGCCTTTTCCCTTCATCATCATTCACTTAAGAGCTGTGCTCTTGTCGGTGGATTAATTTCCGTTCTTCCCTATTCCGAGCCTTCTCTTTAACACGCTGATTTGGCACGACGCCTACTTTTTCTTTTAATTGGTCTAGGTAAGTTCTTCTTGGTCTCCCTCTTTTCCTTTTTCCCTTTATTTTTCTTTCAATCATCATCTTTGTGTTTCTCGTCGACCAAACATCTTCCCTCGTCTATTTTCTATTGTCTGCAGCAGACCTCTCTTTTCCTTCACTGTGCTAAGTTACTTCCTCACTTGTCTTCTTTTCAATCCATATAATTATTTTTAACACAGTTGCTCAAAAAGTGGTACTTTTCGTAGCTGTATATCGTGCGGAAAGTTGGATATTTCGCACTAGTGCGTTTTACTTTTCCAGCTTTTTTAAATATAATTTTGTTTTAACTTCCAAGCCGTGCATCCAACCAAAGAGTTTGCATGTTCTACCACTTTTTGATTGCGCCAGTTAGCATTGAAACTTTACATAGGTAGGTAATATAATATAAAAAAAATACGTACATACATACACACACAAAATGTATGTAGGTAATATGTAAAAAAAACAGCTCTCATCAAGATGGTTGAATCTAAATTAGTATTACCAATGATCGGATAGTTTGGTATAAAGGTGGATTCACATTACACCATGCTGAAACCGGGCCCAGCCCAGCACGGCGTAATGTGAATCCACCTTTATGCATTACCACTGGTTAATAGAGGATTATACTTTATGATTTTTAAATATAGGTAATTAAATTACCATGTGACATATTTTTTTACTTGGCTGAAAGGTCACAACTGTTGCCATTTTATAAAGTCTGTGTCAATTCAAAGTAAATTTGTCTCTTGTAATAGTTTTATTTACTGATTTATTATTGTTTCATTGATATTTTTTCACAAATGTATTAAAAAACGTCGTTTGATACACGCGGGGAACTGTCATTTTAATTTGTCCTAAGACACCTTGGGACTCGTGTAAAATGACATACTTTCCGCACTTGCATCAAAATGTACTATTCCATCCTTCTCCAGCAACACATTTCGAAGGCCTCCAGTCTTAGTCCATTTGCACTTATTCATTGCTTAACACGGCACGGTTTAACGATAAGTATTTTTTATTCGCAGGAGGCTCCCTCAGCGGACTCGGCGGTCTCATCCGCGCCTGCCTCTCTCTCGCCGCAACCACTCACCGATATGTGGGTTAGTATTAGAATCTGCTTGCTATTAAATTATTGTAGGCGCTTCTGTTTCCTCTGCATTTAATCCTAAGTTTTCTTCTAGAACTCAAGTCATGTCATGCTATTTAATATAGTATGTGAAGAACTTTATAATCACTGATTAAAATAAGAAAATTGATTGTTTATTAGTACGTATGGAAAGTAAGAGATTTATGATCATAAAATAAAATTTTCACTTTTATTAAGTAACTTTCCTATCCGTGTTTACGGATCAAATATTCACATAATAAATGCTCTGCTCAATAGCAGCTATTGGACATTTACTGTTAGGAATTAGCAGTCTAACATTATTTGTTAGAGTTCCGCCATTTAACACGACTCTCAACGCGACTCCTTTTAAATCAGAACGTGGGTGCCTTGTGATGCAAACGACGTGTTTGTTAGTAGATAATAGGCGTCAGTTTGTCCGTCGGTAGGCTGTTTCTGTATCTTATTGTTGCTGCAAGGACGACGGCGCGTTAGCTCCGGCTATTGTGTTGACGCGGCGGTAAAAGCTTTTGTATTAAGAATCACGGTTTCTTAGTAGCCTTAGGTGCTACTATTTTATAGTTTAAATACTTGTACATTTTACGTGGCGTGGTACATTCGACGCAAAAGTTGAATCAGAATAGAATTAGCGCACACACGTGACAGTTTGTGTGCGATTGATTGACCGATCAGTAGCTTTACCATGAGTTACAGTTACGATACTTGCTAGAGATTCGAATGCTCTGTCCCTTTCAATCTGCTACAATGATGTAGGGGACAGAGCATTCGACTCGCTAGCGAGTACGGTAATTGCAACTCATGGGATCAGAGGGCGTAGCCAAGATGCAAACGCTGCCACAGAATAGATAATAGTACAAGCCTTCTAACGTGTCTGTTTTCTATCGACGCGGAATGTATGCTGACACAAGCGTTAGACGCTATCTGTCATCAGCTTATGTCAATCCTAAGGTACCTAACGGCAACAGTACTCAATGGATCAATGTTCGATACTGACTCTTATTCAAAGAGAGTTAGAGTTACTCATTTGTTTTGTAACAATCAACTTATAACCTTATTATCTTTGATTTAAAAGCTTCTGTTGATGATTGTTGCATGTCAGGTAAAAGTGACGAACACTGGTGTCGTTATCTATCTTATAGGAACAATTTAGCGATTTTTGAATAAAAAAAAATATGATTTTTATATGTTGATTAAAACCACAGTTGCCAAAGTAAATTGGCTGTCTATCGCTTTCACACTCTGGCATAATAAATATAGGAACTGACAGCTTTGCCAGAAAGAGTGTGACCGGCTATACACAACCGAGTGCTATTTATGCTGTGGTTTCATCACACAGTGCCCGCGTAAAAGTGCTTAGCAGTTTAGTGCCTTGTGATAATAAAACTTTAAACTGAAAATAAAGCATTAAATTAATTGTTGCATAAAACTAACGTAACCTTACTTATCGCATACAATAAATGTTTATTAAATTCTGTAATATCAGCGTAAAAACATTAGGATTACTTAACAATTTTATGCGTTCCAAAAGTATACAAATTATTGAGTTGGCATAACGTTTTTTGGCATAATCATCATTTGGCATTCAGTCTTTTATTCCTGAAACCGTATAGGTACTTTTCAGTATAATTATAAAGTAAACCTAACCTAACCAATGGGTTCTATGCAATTATATTTGAAATTATCCTGAAAAGTCTACGGTTTCGCATTAAAAGGGTGTATGCCAAATGATGATTATGCCAAATGATGATGATGCCAAATGATGATTGTGCCAAAAAAAGTTATGCCAGATGAAAAGAACCCATCGAAACACCTTTCATCAATGTATCATTTCATCGAATTTCATTTTATCAAACCGTTTTCAGGGTATCTGAAACATTTAACCTAATCTAACATACGTAATTAATGTTTAAGATTCCCTGAAAACATTATATTTTCAGCAGAAAATAGCGTTCGATGAAATGAAATTCGATAAAATAATACATTCGATGAAGTGAAATTCGATAAAATTATGAATTACCCAAAATTTTGTATTGCTAAGTCAGAAGCAAAATAAGAAATATTTAATTAAGTGTAAAACGTCTTTTAAGACATCATTAATATGTACTTGCATATGCTAATCCGTCACGTAAACGTGTCATGAAAGTGGTATTACCATTCATAAAGCTGACGTGTTAAATGGTAACACCAGGAACAAACATTTTGATGCGGATTTTAGTAAAACAAACGCCTGTAATATTATCAATTATCATTGTCTTTCAGCTATATCCGTTAGCATAATTATATACTTTTTGCTTGCTAAAGTTAAATGGTGGAAACGGTTTACTTTGTATTTTAGTTTTAACGTAACTAAAGCGGTTTGCAGCGCCTTGAAAACATAGTTTCCAAATTAGTATTGAAATTGAAATCATTATTTCAGTCCATAGATCGATCCATAATTGTGTTGGTCAAACAAAATAATTAAGAACTAATGTACAGCTTAATTTCACTTGCATATGCAATAATTTCACTTGCCCGAATTTCATATGACATAATTTTATATGCTATATAACGATAATGTGCAATAATATTCATTTGGCATAAAGGCTTTTTTCTGAAACCGTGAACAATTCAGAATTGTAATAAAAGAAACCTAACCTATAGGGCTCTTTACGATGGCATGTATAAAATACCTGAAAGGTTTACGAATTCAGAAAAAATGCCATTATGGCAAATTAAATTATGGTATTTGATATTAGGGAAATGAAGATTATACCCAGTGACCATTGTGGCGCATGAAATTAGTGCTAATGAAATTATGAAAAATGAAGGAATACCCTTAAAACTAAAACAAAAGAATTGCCAGCGCCACGGCCCAGACATCCCTACTCCCCCCACGTGTAGGCGCCCAATGCCTCTGGAAAGGGCAGTCTTGGCTTGCTGGCAACAACGCCCAGGATGCTCTTAGGGCCTATGGCCAAATAATTAAAGAATGGCCTAGTCTCGAACTGAGCTCTAGGCTTTTTTACTGAAATACTCGATGTCCACTGCATTATTATGTATGACTGTGATGAGCATCAGTGTTGACGCTCGCCGGACGAAAACTTGTCAACATGGAGTGATCAACTCTGCAAAATGTGTTGCGAGTAACGAATAATTACACCATGAAACCAGCCCTCTATCAGGGGGTTTTGAAGTATTTATTTTCTAAAAAAATAATTTGAAATAAACGTCTTAATTTTAATTTTTGGGATACCTAGATAGAAAGGTAGGGTAGAAAGGGTCGACCCAAATTTTTGCCCCTAGTAGAAGTCGGGTAGTATCGGTTTTGGTTTATAATGGGTCCATTAATACCATTATGTGACGCTTCGTTGTGAATAGAACACTGTTGTCATACGTCACGGTCACAGGTCTAACCGGTAAACGAAATCCCATTGACTGATGTGTTGTTCGGTTTACCTTCTGAATGTTGGTATTTTCTACCGCAATAGTCCACAGAAACTAGCAGTCTACGTCACACTATTGTCTACCGACCTTGGCCTCATCATTGTTTAATTTACTTATTGGGACTATCGTCTTCTGTATCGAAGTTGAACAGTAAAAGAGCGGTTTTAACTTTTTAACGTTTAGCAAAGTCGTGCTGTCAAGCGAATCTTAAAAAAAACAACATTGTTGCGTTTTGTCGAGTTTTAACAATTAATCTATCTCTTGTCTACTTAGTGGCTTGCAGGTTTAGTTAGTTCGAGAACAAAATTAACAAGTATATACAAAATGTGTCAATATTAAACTTGCAGCAACGAAATCTATACATAAAAATCCATCCATATTCTTTAGTGACATATAGCTTTCATTTTCAGCTTTAAGGATGAGGATGGTTATCTTTAAATGTAGATAAGAGATATATTAAATATTGGAACCGGCCGTTAGAGAGTAAAATCCCACCTATTGCTAAGGCAAAACATGAAAACAAACGCTCACGTTATAATGGTCTTAAATTGAACAGATGTATTGAGGTGAACCTTGTTAACGTCACGTTATTATAAGATCCCAAAAACAACGTTTCTATCCTGTTTCTGTATACATTATAATATAAATAGTGCAAAGAGAAGTGAGAAGTCGTAGACCTTCGCCTTTACATGACACCCGTAGTTGTCTAGCACGAGTAAACAAATCAATCCTTGCAAGTCAAAAGAGCGCATATGCAATTTTATGGCCAAACTAGATGCGACCTTCTAATTTTATTCCTAAAGTTCAACATACATTAGACAAAAGATTATAGATACATCCTTTCAGGAGCGAGTTATAGTCGTACCTAAAACGTGCCTTCACTAATAGTTTTAGTAGTCTGACACCAAGAAGCCGGATTTGGTATGGCGAAGGCGCACGTGCTTAAAATCTGTACTTTTTGGATAAAACGTCTTACCTGCAAACTCACAGCTATGGCATTTTCCACCTTATCTTGGTGATCATTTGGCATATTATAAAAGAGTTTAGATAAAGATGCTCCCTTTTTCGCTAAAAGAATAATGTAAATCGCACGGAAGCGAGATTAGGCAACTGTATATATTTGTTTAGTTTAATTGCGAACATTATGGTCGTTTGTTTCTTGAAAACTTTTGTTCATGGTAAACGTTAAGTTTCTTTTTTCTTTGGCTTCGCGAGTCGTGATTTGTATGTAGATGATATTCAAATTAAGAGCTGTGATGTAATTTAAACAATAGGTGCCATAAACTCTGTCGTTAGTATATTTAATAGTAACTAGTTTTCAAATGTGGAATGGAAATCAATTGCAACTAAGAACTACGATCTTTGTCTCTGACTTATTTAATTTTTTTTTTTATATAACGCTACCTTTGTGTGCCCTTGTAGTGTTCAGATCACTGCGACCAGACTGTTTAATACCCATAACAAGTTTTAAGCTTTGACTGACGTCTGACAAGTTCACACAAAAAGTAACAAGACACTACATGACCCGTCATAATCTTAAATGAAGGTTACCTCAAGTACTCTTTTGTCCAGTGGTCCCTAATGGTATGGCTTGCTACACAACGCTGCCAAATTCTTGATTGGTCGCATCGCAACTCTTATAACAGTTCTTATGATTTTAGGCCAAATTAAATAAAATATAAATATGATTAATCATGTACGGATAGTTTAACGGATAAAATAAACACATATCGACGACCGTAATCTAAATTGATGTAAGGGACAAAATGGCGAAAATGAGTTATGAATGCAGTTCTATTCAATTTTTTTTTCTCTATCGATTGGTATAGGTGACGTCTCGATAGCCTTAAAAAACATGCCCCTTACAGCCTTAAAAAAATGTTACTGTGACTCCGTATTTCAAAAAAATACGACGTATCTACAGCAATTAAAAAAACTGCAATTTATTCTTGGTGTAACCTTCATCTCGCAATTTACCTAACGCTGTAAGGCGCCATTAAATAAGTAAAGGTACGATACATCATTTAACGTTCTCAAAATTATCTACAAAAATAAAATTGATTCTATCACAATTAGACGTAACTATAATTTTCTAAATTTACCTGCGTCGTAAAAGACTATTATTCTGTAAGCAATTGTACGATACGCAGTTTTGCTTTCACAAATGTAATGCAACAGTGACCCTTACGGTGATTTGTAAGTGTATCAAATATTTGCTAAGAGTATATACGACATTTTTTCACAACTACAATCATAAAACTACCGTCCCTTACATTAAAATGTTAGCGTTATCTCTTTCGTTAGATGACATACTCAGTGTTCGTTAATATAGCTAAATCACTCTCACGCACTTAAAGTTGCTTGAGGGTGAAAGAGATCTCACTATCACCTCGTTGTACGCGACAAAAAACATTTTAGAAAGAGCATGTCGCTGCTGGTTGTGGTTGACAGTGTTACCGGTTAATCTGATTTTTACGAAATCTACTGAATTTTCTTGACAATCTATTGATTTTTGAGCCTTGTACATCGATTGAAAATATGCCTATAAATGCATTTAAAATAATATTCCAAGGGTTAGTTATTTGTGCAAACAGATTATAAAGTATTTACAATGAACACGACACGTGATAACTATTTTTTTTTCAATTGAAATAAAATAAAATAATTTTAATGAGAGCACTATAATTCAATTGTTAGTTTTCCAATAAAGCTTTTATATACATACATACGTACAAGAAAAAATCCAGATTATTAATCGTTTATTCAAAGGTATTTTCGACTGATAAAAAACTATTCATTTTTCAAATTACACCTGGCTACACTGGATTGAGTGCTGCCGCTGCTTGCTCAGTTCTGATTTGCACGAGCACGTCTTCACGCATGTTTCAAGTACTTAATAATAAGGAAGGCAACTGAGATAACGATGAATATAAACAGTATTGAATCACTCTTAGCTCGACGCAATAAATTACTGCGGGATCGAGACAAGTTATTGCAGTAAGTATATTATTTAATAAAATATCAAATTGTCGGCTACATGCAATTACCGTGTTTGTGTCTACTTATGTAGGTATATTATTTTGCAAGTCTTTAGAAATGCTATGAGGACCAAAATACTTTATCACGTTTCTAAATATATTAAATACCAATTCCTTCTAGGTACTATCCCAAAGCGTTTTCATAACGAATATTTAACTTCGCCTCATTCTGAAATGATAACAGCTACTTTAGCTGAAACTGACGATGATAATGAGAGCAGTGATGAAAATTAAGATAGGATTTGGCCTACTGCTAATTGTACTACTATTAGTACCTAGGTTCTAATTGATACTGTCGAATTAAAATTGTTTATGTTTTTATTTTATATCTCTAATCGTTTTTACACCGAATCGTGTATTTTGTTTTATTTTATTACTTGTTACTAGTCTAGCAATCGACATATTAATGAGAGCTCATAATGGCGTATGTAGTGATGTATCGTTGAACTATAATTATAAAACTAAGTATATGTTCTTCAGAACACTTTACTTTAATTGCGAACCTCGTATATTGCTGGTAGTAACAAAAAAATTAAGATTCAAATAATGAAAGTCCTGTAAACACTCAAATACCACTAAATAATTGCGATTCTGAGCTCTGGATAATTATGTCTATACTTCCATGATTGATCTCTTAATTATCCTAATAAATAACACAATTACATTTTATGTTTTCGTTTATTATTTCACCTAAGATAATTTCCCATGTACCTTTTACACCCTGTCATTGATTACTTTCAATGGAGTTACGATCACTTTAATTTCATTTCTTTAAATTTATTTGTAGATACATCAAATTTACTCTAAAGGCAACTGTTAGAGAAGGGTGGTATTGGACATTATGAATTTATTTTTTGACGTAAGGGACATGCTATCTCAGTAACTAACCGTTGTATGATAAATTGAGTTATTTGTAGTTAAAGAGTGGAAAAAAGTAAGTAATTGGCTATTTTTAGTTACATGATACGTAAACAAACAACAAAACTATGAATTTTAAAAGAAAAAAATACTGTTTTTTGGCTCTCCTGAAAAGTAGCCATTTGTCCGTTACGTCAATTTAGATTACGGTCGTCGATATAACAAAAAAACGTATGTCTTATTAATAGAGCACTGAAACGAATACTCAATTAGTACTCGTAGCATTAAGTTCTCACGCAGCAGAAGAGCGACCGACGTATTTTGTCAGTTAATGACATATGCAAATTAACCATTAGTAAGTCTACAGTCCATGACTAGGTGTAAGGAATCTGTCACCTCGGCCTTGGGTCTTTGTGCAAATGCCAGATAGTATTGCAGGCGTCTTGACGCGATCGGCGCCGGCGCCGCTTGCGTCAGCGCATTGTTACGCCGTAGATCTGCACTATGTGGTTAAATGATGCTATTTATGATCTATACAATGCATGTCCTTGATCTTTGATAGGAATAAGGAAAAGTGTAGTGTAAACGAGGTGGAAAGGTTGACTAAAGTTGAATATGTCGGTCAGAGCAATATGTTACATTAATATTTAGACTCCAAGAACTTTTCAATGTTGAAGATGCTACCGTGATTTACACTTAGTAGCTAGACATGGCAATAAAATCAGCTTGTTTCCATGACGTATTGAGCTTCATATGGATAATCTTTATTATTCTTCAAGATTGCTCTGCGATCTACTAAACTGCGCTGAAATATATCTCCTGTCATCTTGGCTTAGCATCAGTGTCAAAAATATAATGTGACTAAACGTCCTGTTTGTCCCCAGTCATGCGGGCAGTGCCGCGGTGCGCAGGAGCGCGCAGCGGCGGCGACGCGGGAGTGCGGGCGGCTCGCGGACGCGCTAAGAGACGCGCGCGACCAGCTCGAGCTGATGGAGTTCAGGCTGCTCGAGCTAGAAGACGCGCATCCGGACAAGGTGAGTCAGCCAGTCAATGAGTAAATCAGTTAACCATGTGCTCGATCACCAAAGCGTGCTTAGATGGGACTCGACACTCATTTCTTCGAATGTGTCGTTTCACCGAATTTCATTTAATCGACGGCTAATTTCTACTGAAAGTTTGTTTTTAGGATATCTAAGCATGGGTTGCGTAGGTAAGGTTAGGTTAGATCTGTGAGCACCAAAAAAATATAACTCCTGCACGTGGAAATGCTTGTCGATGAAATGAAAATTCGGTGAAGTAAAACTTTCTATGAAATGAGTCTCGGTGTTTCAAGGATAAACCGTGTTTAGCTAGACATTGTCGATATTGAGATGCTTGAGTTGAAAGAAGAGTCAGGTTATCTGTAGGTTAGTAGAGATGGGTAACTGGTGAGTGACGAGTGAGGGACCCTCTCATGCCCACTGAATTGAGACTATTCGAGTTAGGAGTGCTATGCTACGAGTTTAAGGTGTTTGAGACATAGGACGTGCATCTCTATTAAAGATTTGACAAGGTCTGCTAGTGACATGGTCAGTCACTTGAGCTGGATAGTAAGTAAATAGACGTCGTGTGTATTTGTAACAGACTGCTGCTCAACGAAGTCCAAGCTGTGAGAATCTTTTCGATTAATAGAGTAGAGACGTAAGTAAGAAGTACTTCTGCACAGTAGAGCTAGATTGTCTATATAATATCTCTATGAATGAGATCGCAAGCAGACGACAGGTAATCGAGTAGTTCGAGACGCAAGAGCAAAACGTAAATGAAAGCGTAAGGGTATGGAATAATTTCACCGTAACAGTTAGTTTTATTATGTCATGTTAATGGTTTACGAACGCTTTCACTGCCTCTCCAACCAAGTCACTATAATGCGAAGTCAGAATATACCTATTTTCACTCATATCTGCTCTTTTATTGACGTGTTTGTGCAATAACCAAAACCTGCATGTTTATTTTCATCCTGAATTGTTTCATAATTATACCCGTGGGGAACTTCCTCGTAATAGTTACAACATTGGGGCAAAGATACTCATCTCACATGTAATCGTTAACACGCTTTCATACAAACGATATGGATCTTAACGCTAACTTAAGTGCCTACTCAATAATTATCTCAATACCCTAACCCTGAGCACCGAAGAAGGACATGCTACGCCCACACTTTCATTGAGTGTTTACTAGTGAAGGCGGCGCGACGCGGGCCGCACGTGTACACGGACCTTATTAGATTTTATTTTATAATAAATTGAATTAAGTGATTCGTACGTCTGAAATAAAAACAGCCAAATAACCGTTCGTTTTATTTTAGCGCTAGTTTAAATGTGGTAAGAGTGAAATTAGAGCGGTTTTGTTTTGACTTTGAGGCTGTTTGGCTCAGTGCGGTTTAGTGACGATTTGTGACTTATTGGATTATCAGGAAGAGGATGCTTATTGCCTGCGGGGATAAAGTGAGCTTACAGGTTTATTCTATTGTTTTAATTGGACGCTTAAAACGTTTATGTTTTTTTTTCCGATGCAAAATCTTTCATATTGGACTAATGATGGCAGCTAACATTATTCTTAACATTTCTTGTTCGAGCCAATATTTACACTATAATTATAAAGATATCGTATGTCATGTATTGTGTTGACGTTTTGAAAGTAGATAGGTATAGGTAGGTATAGCAGCTTTTATTCTAATCGCAATTTTCTGATATTCTGATTTGTTTTATGATGAAGTTGCATAAGTATAATTATGTTTAGTATACCTACATCCAGTATCCAGATATATCCAGTCATTTTGGATCCCCTAAACAAGCAATCAATTTTGTTGTACTTTATATAAGTTTCTTCATTCTGCCGGTTGGTTATTAAACGTGCCATCTAAAAGTATATTAACTCAAGTGTGTTTTTATTTATATATGGAAAGTAAACAATCTAGAAGTACTTACTTATAGAGATTTATGCAATGATAGCTACACATAATTAACTTGTATAGTTATTGCCTTGTTCACCTAAATTAAAACCTAAGGTAATAGGTGCGTAATCTGTTTTTGGTTAGTCATTATTCTACGCAGTGACGGAGCAAAATCAGATCAACTTTAGTTTTAGCACAACGATATCTAGAATATCAGAAAGTGAAGTAAGTTAATTTATCTCGAGGAATTACACAGTTAATGCAGAGGATTACAATACAAATAGCCATAAAGGACTTTAAACTTTTGGCGAGTGGAGTCGCGATTTATAAAAATATTTTAAAATAAATATTACTTACTAATTTTATAAACCAATGAATTCATTATTGAAATCAGATGAAGACGTTTAAGGTAATAGGTATCATAAAGTGATACAGAGCCGTTATATAAATTAGTTTGAACTTCTAAAGTCGTGATCGCTTCATAAGGCACGTGAAGGCCGAGTTGATTTCATACTAGCGGCGATGCAGCCTAATAAAGGAGACACCATAATAAACATCTAAATCAATGCTTAGAGATCGGTTAGTGCCGGGTTACATACCTATTAGGAAATTCCGCTGCTTGGTGTGAATTATAATAGCTCTGACTCATTATTAGTAAACTGTTTTAGGTGTTTTCAACTGTTCTCATTTCGGTGGCTTTTAGATTTGCATACTTAACTTATTTATTTACTTCATTACTATAGATTTGTAATCTGACTGTTTTATTAACATTATTATTAGGTATGTTTGGTTTCTCTTTTAACTTTTTCTTGTAAATTTGTCTGAAGGAGATCGCTAGTTAGCGATAAGACCCGCCTGTTGACTCGCTTTGTAACATTTTCTTTGTTTTTAGTTTCCATGCTGTTATTGTACATATGTGGTGTTCAATAAATAATATAATAAAACAATGCAATGTGGTGTTCAATACAATGTACTGTAAGAGTGATTGTATTAACCTGAAAATATATTTTGTATGGACGACAAGTGACGTTTGAGGTATTTTGGATAGACTATCAAATGATAGCTAAATCCGTCAATAACTATACTGTGAGTTGTAGTAGGTATAACAACGTCACTATTATGAAATGATTTTTTATTCATTCATCTTGGCAAAATCAGATGTAGGTACTTTTGGATCCATTAAAATTGTTAGCTAAGCAACCTATAGAGAACTATTCTTTTATATTTGCATTATGTCACAATATAGAAAAAAAAATAGGTACTAAGTAGTGCCTTAATGCAACTTTGAACCCAACTACCAAAGAAATTGGGTGATGTTTTTGATATGTGTATGTGTGTAATGTGTACAGGGTAATTTTTTATCAGTGCACAAATTTTAACGTATGATTTTGTATCGTTAATATAATATATTACAACAGTAAAACAAGTTAAAAAAAATGTTTTTTTTTTGTTGCAAATTATCTCTCTTTTACCTTCTCGTGTGGACACAAAGTCACACTAGAAATGATGACATGGTTGTCAAGCTGGGCCTCTATTCAACTGCGTTATAACGATATCGTTTTTGATCTGTTTCCGTATTGTCAACGTTTTGATAACTCTTATGTCATTTACAATAATGGCGACTGTGACATAAACGATTCTTAAACGTGTCAAACACGATATCGTTTTAACGCACCTGAATAGAGGCCCTGTAGGTATGCGATACACTGTATTAATATTCAAAATTTGAAATTTCATGTACAGCTTATTGGACAAAAAGCCCTCTCCTAATGATAATTCTAAATTTGAAATTTCATTATATTAACTTACTTAACAACACTCCCCTCTCCTCGCACCCCTGCATTAGAGGGTCCATGAATATCGTTAACTTAGTGGAATCATTGAATCGGCAATATCTCTAATATTTTTTAAGCTAGAGTAAAAATAACACAACATGTGTAATTGTTTAATAGAAGCGAAGCAATTATTAAAATTTGTGCACCTATTAAAAAATTACCCTGTATAATACATATGTATGTATGTGGGTGTGCAGGTGTGGTTCTATATTCCCTCTTATAGGCTGATCAAAATAAACAGTAGTCTTTTTAAATCATACCCCTTGTTAAGGGTGAAGTCAGACGAGCGTAATTTTTTGAGTTGTGAGTCGCGTAATTTCGGTCGCGTAATTGCCTATGACGTATTCTTTGTATTGTTAACGTTTTGATAGCTCTTATTGACTTGATAGTAATGGCGGCCTAGTTAAAAACAATAACACTTCAAGGGCGATATCGCTTTTACCGTGTAGAATCACAGCCCTGGTTAGGTTAAGCCGGACCATGACGGAAAGTTACATCAAAGAGCAGAAAAAAAAACTTGATAAAGTTTTTTCAATGAAAATTTCCTTTACAAATGATTGTGGATAATTTGTGTAAAAATTTGCCGGTGACCCAATGTGACCCCACGGACTCGGAGAAACTAAAATGGCTAAAGTCACTTGAATTATTGTCAAGTGACAATATAATTCTCATTCAAGGTGACCAGTCAGCAAATTAAGCGAATTAAGGATCAAGTAGATGTATGTATGTACTTATGTGAACACTTAATTGTACAAAAAATTCCAATTGCCAAACGAACCATTTACCATAATCTACCGTTTATCACGTACTTTTAAAGATCAAGTGAGGTCTTTGCCATGATTTAATTTCTATTAAGCTTAAGATGTAATAACTATTAATTAAACGGTATTTTAAATAGAACACATACTAGATGAATATTTGAGGTTATGGGCATCTGACGAAACAGTAGGAAGGTAATTTACCTACTATATTTACTAAGTACAGTTTTGCCAATTTCAATTGATACATAACAAATATTATTATATATATGATTCCCAACATTTACGTCGAAATGAATCCATTTTCTGTTAATTATCTGACTTTATTGAAATCTGTCTTACTATCAAGACCAGCATACGTGAATCCTACTAATAATATAATAAATGCGAAAGTGTGTCTATCTGTCAGGTACCTCTTCACGCTTAAACTGCTGAACCGATTTAGATGAAATTAGTCCCATGGGAAGGACATCTTAGGAAAGTTTTATTAGAAAATTGTACAGCTTCCAAGGGAGCAGCGATTAACGTCTTCTACGCGGACGGAGTCGCGGGCAAAAGCTACTCCAGAATATTCCTCATTTACGAACATTGCATAGTGATAAATGACCACGTGGCCGCAGTCACGGGCAAAAACTAGTTAATTACTGGGCAAAAAGCACCTCTCTTCATTTATCTCGAACCCGGACGTGCCTTAGTAGGAAGGATACCGTCGGCTTCCTGTCAACCTTTGTCTAATTACAAGCAGTATAAGACCTAATATAGCTTACACTGTTAGTAATTATAATTAAGCAGAATTTCCGCTAATCCGTCATGGTCTTATGTAGTGATGTGCCACCGAGAAATTTCACACGGTAATTCTCGTCAATATAAATTACCGAAAGTTGTTTGTAATCTTATACAAGTTTCTCGGTAATTACAGTTACGGAAATTAAATACCGAGAACTTTATTCGAAAATTCACTCTGTTTTCATAATTTACGGTAACGGGACACCAATAGTCAACCAACAATCAATGCAATACATACACAAACAACGTTTCTGCGATTCCTCTCGTGGTGTCCATTTTGGCGATGATCATTTTCTGTCAGGCGACCCGCTCTCCACCAGCATGAAAATTTAAAATGTGTTGATGAATGAATTTAATTTATTGATAAAAGTGTTCATCTTCTTGATTTTATTTAGTACTAGCTGTTGCCCGCGACTTCTACCGTATAGAATTCCTATATTATTTTTCGGGATAAAAACTAGCCTATGTCCTTTCCCGAGGCTCAAACTATCTCCATACGGAAGTTCATCCAAATCGGTAGAGCAGTTTAAGCGTAAGGAGGTAACAGAAAAACAGACGGACACACTTTCGCGCGTTTTATAGTACTATTATGGATAATTTGATAATGCAGCTCCATCTAATATTAGGTTAATTAATTTTGTATCATCGATAAGTGATATTATCGATAGACAAAAGCACTGTTTGGGTGAATTTTATCGAGAATAGTCTTCAAGTTCGGAAGTAGCAAAGCCTGCAGTGCTTTTAGGGAAGGGAATGGTGTATTTTGATTCGCAAAAAAACAGGGTTGAATTATGTCTGAAAGGGTCTGTCTTATGTACAATGAAAAGATAAAACCCTGAAGCAGTCACTTGTTATGGTCGTGCGCATATGCTGTGTATAAAAAGTAATTAAATAATGAGACTGATTGCATGGTTCCGCTTCGGCGTCTCTCATTGGCCCGCAAATACTCTAACGGTGAACCAGCTGCCTAATTGAGAAGGCACACGCTAAAATGTGTTTTGTAGGCTAAGATGGGACTTCTTAAACTTGCCGGATAAAACATCACCTTTAAGATCGACGCAGCGCTGTGTTGAGAGAATCCCCAGTACGGGTAGCACAAGCACAGAATAAGTAATAGTACGCAAAAGTTTTATTTTCTCGCTTGTCGCTCAGTGCGTCTCTATAGTTACAGAATAGATAGAAAGAGAGACAAACAAGTCACGGACAACTTGTGCTAGCCCTCCAGAGCGAACGGTTTTCAGTTAATTGTTAACTGAACCATCTTTTACTTTTATATAAGTTTGTCACAGAATATGTAATTTATATTGCATTGTAGTAATAAGATCGATTCTTGTTCTTCTTTTATATTAATGGCGGTCCACCGCGATATTCCGCAGTGATTTCGCCAATGTCCAGTGATACGATCAATTCATTCATAAGCAAACAATAACACTTTAGCATTGTATATTAGTTACGACACATTATGTATCCACTTTCCTTCCGATAACTAATAAAGGACGTTACGTCAATTACATACTATAGTCGTCTCTATGCCCGTTCCCATTTAGATAAAAAGTACCTACTAAAGTATTTACCCGGGACTTCAACTATCTCCATACCAAATTTTATCTAAACCGATTCAGCAGTACCGTAGGTAGGTACTTCACAAAAATTGACCTAGTCCCAAACTAAGCTCTAGGCTTGTTGCTATGGGCACTAGACAACGATAAACTTACTTATATAGAGAAGATAACTTAAATACATAGAAAGCATCCAAGACTCAGGAACAAATACTCGTGCTCATCACACAAATATCCATTACCGGGATTTGAGCCCGGGACCGCTAGCTTCGAAGGCATCAACTAGGCCAACCATTTATAATATTAGTATGAATAAGTATAGTATGGATAAGACAAGTTACCAAATTTGTGCGTTTGAATACGAGCATAACTAGGTAAGTGTTCTCATATTGCAAAGAAGACTGCATTTTACCTTCGATTAGCCGAGCTAGCTTTAGCAGGCTGTAGGTATACAACTGTAAGAAGTTCTTGATTACATACATACACATAAAATCACGCCTTCATTCCCAGAGTGGGGTAGGCAGAGCTACAGAAATACCAACAACTCTAAAAAGACTTGTTTATAATTCTGTAACCACATTTTGCACAATTAGGCTAAGAAGTTTACTAGTGTATTAGTGACAGGTTGCAAGCCCATCGCCTAACAGTACTACAAGCCCTAAAAGTATGCCCTAAGTTCTTGATTAATTAACTAATTTATGGCTTGCTATATTATTCTTCATATAAGAAATATACTTAATTGACTTAAGCTCGGTCAACCTCTCAAGGGTAAGCTGGAAGAGAACCCTTAAAAGGATAAGTTCGCTTTTATACATTATTTTCTTTTGGTACAATAAAGTGTTTACAAAAATACATTATTTTAAATAAAAGCAAATTATATTATTAGACCGTTCATCTCCATTCTGACTTGTAGGAAAAGGTCAAATGTTCATGTGCTTGACAAATTGAAATTTTCGTCACATACTCCGAACACGACGACACGCTGGTCTAGTTGGTAATGACCCTGTGTCCTAGGTTCAAATCCCGGTAAGTGCAGATATTTTTGGATGTTTTCAAGCAAGTTTATCGTTGTCTTGTACCTAAAGTACATACAAGCCTAGAGTTTAGTTTTGGACTAAGTCAATATGTGTAGCATTTTCCCGTGATATTTATTTATTTATAAAACGTCAACTTCAGTTGCTAATAGCTAAATCGCAATTTTAAATGTAATAACGATACAGTGTTTAGATAGTTCCGGTCATTTTCATTCGAAACTCTGCGACGTTAAAAGAACTAGAGCCAGACGAGTAACGTCTTGGGTTTTCTCGGTCTTGTTTAAAAGCAAACTTTATGGTTTGGATAGTAACTAAGTGCAGATATAATCTTAATTCTCAAAAACTTTAGAAACTAGATTTTCTCGTTTACGATAAAACGCAACGGACTATGTACGAAGCGCTGTCAAATTGTTTTGAAGCTTAAAATGACTCAGCTATATAGTCACCGTTTCTTACACCTCTTTAAATAAAGTGTATAGTGTATTATGATGACATATGCTATGAAGCATCAATTTCTGTGTTGGGGCGCGCCCTTGTAGTTAAAAAAACCGGCCAAGTGCGAGTTGGACTCGCGTACGAAGGGTTCCGAACAATTATCTATTATACAACATATTTAGACACTATGTTATGACCTTTTTAGGATTCCGTTCCCAAAGGGTAAAACCGGCCAAGTGCATGTCGGACCACGCACAGTGAAGGGTTCCGTAGCTGGGATGAACGTTCATGGTTGAATTTTTTTTTTTTTATTATTAAAATCTCAAAAACTACACAGCGTATCGTGTTCAAAACAATTTTGGTTGGAAGTATTTCGTATGTTACTACTGTAATTTTTATTAGAATGTTCTATTTAACAGTTCAAAAGCTACCCACCCGGACAGAATTTTTACGACTTTAGAAGCGTATATCTCGCCAACTGTTCACTTACGTAAAAAAAGCGGCCAAGTGCGAGTCGGACTCGCCCATGAAGGGTTCCGTAGCAGCAAGTAACATAATATAAAAGTTCGTTGTAGCTTTGATCAATGTTTTTATGACGTATTAAAAAAAAACTACTTACTAGATCTCGTTCAAACCAATTTTCGGTGGAAGTTTGCATGGTAATGTACATCATATATTATTTTTACATTTATCATTCCCTTATTTTAGAAGTTACGGGGGGGGGGACACACATTTTTCCACTTTGGAAGCGTCTCTCGCGCAAACTATTCAGTTTAGAAAAAAATTATAATAGAAACCTCAATATCATTTTTGAATACCTATCCATAGATACCCCACACGTATGAGTTTGATGAAAAAAAAATTTTTGAGTTTCAGTTCTAAGTATGGGGAACCCCAAAAATTTATTGTTTTTTTTCTATTTTTGTATGAAAATCTTAATGCGGTTCACCGAATACATCTACTTACCAAGTTTCCACAGTATAGCTCTTATAGTTACGGAATAAAGTGGCTGTGACATACGGACGGACAGACGGACAGACATAACGAATCTATAAGGGTTCCGTTTTTTGCCATTTGGCTACGGAACCCTAAAAAGTCACTTAAAAACCTCGGTATCATTTTGGAAGCCCTATCTAAAAATACCCCACACGCTGATGTAACTCAAAAAAATTTTTTTCGTCCCCTAGTTACATGTATGGAGTGCCACCCCTAAATATATTTTTTTTCAATTTTACTACATCATTGTATAGCGGTTCATAGAATACATCTACCCTCCAAATTTCATTTATATAGTGCCAATAGGCTCTGAGTAGAATGGCTGTGACATACAGACGGACAGACGGACGGACGGACGGACAGAAGGACAGACGGACAGACGGACATGACGAAATTATAAGAGTTCCGTTTTGGCCATTCGGCTCCGGAACCCTAAAAATATTTTTTTTTGCAATGAAATCAATACTATACTATCTTTGGAACTGACGTGGGCTAATAGTAATGTTAGTTATCCGTGTAGAACTATTTCCTATTAGCTTATTAATATTATGTTTTTGTATCCACAGGGTGCCAGGGACAACCTAACCGACTCGGACTCAGGCTGCGTGTCCCCCGGCTCTCGCATCAAGGACTCCGCGTCCCCCGAGCTGAAGCGAATGGACTCCGGGTACAAGTCCCCCCATGCGCCCAGCAGCCCCCACCCCCGCCGCCACCTCGCCACCCCCCACGATGACTTCAAGGAAGACTTCGCCAAGGCACAAGTCCTCGCCGACATACTTGACCGAACCTCAGAAACCAGCGACTCTCTCAAAAGCAACCCCGTGAAAGAACACTTGGAACAGATGATGTTAAATGCAGGGTCAGTTGAAGACAGGAATTGCTTAGAACAGGTACTAATCCTGCTGTATAACCTGCAGACTCTAAGCAGTTCCGTCAGCGAGGACGAGTGCTATCAGGTGCGTAAACTTTTAGTAAAATATTAATTATGTCACTGTCATATGTCACGTGTGTCACGGTGTCACGCAAAATGATTAGTTAATTTTAAATGTAAAAAATTGGCAAAATTGTCCTCTGGACAACAGCCATATAGTCAAAATCTAATTGTAAATCTAATTACAGATAAAACCTAAAAGAATATGCGATTTGAAATCGAAGCCAGAAACTGACATTCCATCTCATAAAATCCAGAAGGCGATCGCGACAGTCACCCCTTACCAACAGAAAGGTTACAAAAGCGAGTCACTCGAGAGTCTCTGCAGCGAGGAAAGGAAACCGAGCAACGTCTTACAGGAGAGCGGGATATTCGAAGGCGTCGAAACAGAATCGAGAAGCACTCAGACAGACGTCAACGAAAACTTCGAATGCTCTGGCGAACTGAACACTGAAATACAACGACTGAATAGTATTAGAGAGAAGTTAGAGAGACAGGGAGTTAGAAATAGGACGCTTAATAGTAAAGAAGACGGTGACAGCTTAGAGTGTAAGTGCGTGAAGTTAGGCAAGAAACACAAGCAGTATTATGAGAGGAGGCTAAAGTTCTTGGAGGGAAAAATATCTATTTACGAGGCGGCGCAAGATGTAAAAGAGGCTAAACTTGCACAGAGATTGCAGACAGAATTTATATTAGAAAATAGGATACAAGTGAGTCAAATCTTCCTTACGATCCGATTACTTAAACATAGTTATTCTTAGGTATGTGTTTATAATTGTTTAAAATATTTACAGGAACTCGAATTACAACTTTCGGAACTTCAAGATAAATACGAGAGGCTCGAAGAGGAATGTTGTGAATTGGAAGAAATTGAAAATGACACCCGTTTACATTGGCAGCAGTGAGTTCATTTACTTATTTGACGTATTTACTTATTAGATGCTTTCTAAACAGAATGCGAATAATGCGTTAAGCATCATTAATCAAGTGGCTAATGCGTCGAAACATTGATGCATGACTACTTAGAACTTGGTATGGAACTGATGTAAGTGTTAACAGAATCCGTTTTCCAAGATATTTACTAAATACAGGTACTTTTAGCACGTCGTTTTTTATGTTTTTATTCGTCTGGGAAGCGCGTGATTGTTTATAATGAAAATACAATGACTTCAAGAAAATACGTTTATCACGGGCGCCTGTCGTATCGCATAACGTTTTTTGTGCTAAAAAAGTTTGGCCGAGAATGTTTGGCATACTGTTGAATGGCATACTACTCGTTTGTCCTAATAATTTTGCGCATACTCATTTAACGTCCTAAAGCAAGTTTGTCCTAATATTGATAACTCTAAAGTCTAATTACCTAAAGCATAATATTCCTAACATGAATTGTCCTAATAATTTGCCTATTATTAAACTGGCTACAATTACAGCACCTAAACTAAACTATGGTAGGCGTGAAGTCAGAATCGTTACGTATTGACCTTCAGGCAGGTCAGATTTCGGTTAGGTTAGGTACGATGACAAGCGAAGCGAGGAGGAGTGTTAGGTAGAACTGTGACCCTAACGAGCGAGCGAAACGCCAGAACCAAGAAGTTTGACAAGGTTAGGTTAGGTTAGGTTTAATGACATGTAGTCAAAACAATTTTAGCACATTAAATATTAGGAATATTACAATTATGCACATCAAACATTCGACAGTTGAATCTTAGCCACATCACACGATAGGACAAATAATATTTAGGACAAACAATAATAGGAGCAACAATTTCGGACAATCAAAAATATGCGGAACAAAGTGTATGCCACACGTTATTAGGACAAAAGACGTTATGCGACACAACGATAGGACTAATAATTGTATGCCATTCGATATAGACCCGTTTATCACAGCACTTAAGTGACATTATGGGGCCTATTATTCTGGGGAATCTTCAGGGAGGTATATGTCCAGCAGTGGACATCTTATATTGATATGATGAATAAAAAAATTAAGCGGGAAATTGTACATAAAAAAACCCAGTCTTAAAGTAAGCTCTAGGCTTGTAGTATTGGTATTAGACAAGATTGATGTTGATGAACAAACGTACATAGAGAACGAAAAACTTCTACTTCCTCTGTAGAAAAAAACACAAGAATTAGGAACAATACAAATACTATTGGTAAGGGTAAATGCGTTTACCGATAGTTGATCCCAGGACCGTGAACTTCATATCGTCTGCCGTATAAATAGCTCCACACTTAAAACTTTAGTACCTTGTCGCTTTAGAGCCTTTGACAGAGTGTGCAGCAGTTCAAACATAACGTTAAAGTTATAAAGTAGGTACTAAAGTGTGCGGCTACTTTTAAGGCAGAATCCATCAACTAGGTTAGCAAACTAAATAAATTGATGGATTGCTGACGCATTCTCCCACAGGCTGGAGATGGACTATGAGCTCTGTTCTGCGCAACTAAGAGACATGACGGAGCAACGGGAGTGTTCGCGGGCCCAGGTTGAGCGGCTGATGGCAGAGCTCACGAAGAAGGAGGCCACGTTGAAGAAAAAAGAGGTAGAGGAGGTTTGATAGCCTTTAACAGCACTCGTGATACTGCAATAAGTTCAATGGCACCTCATTTATAATCATAATCTATACAGTGCTTTAATATTCAATTAATATCCATACCACATCTAATAAAATGGAATAACACCGGGTAATAATGCGTGTTTTCTTAGTACACGATGCATTTGTGAAAGATTTGTAGGCGAAAAGGCAGAGAACTGAATAAAGCATCTGTCACTTTCTGTCCAGTATGTAAGTGCAAGAGTGACGGATCCTTTATCAACATTTGAACACCGCGATAAAAGCGACCATGATTTGTACACTTGCCTACTCGATGCACAACCTTTCATTAGAAGAGATCCCCTAAATAAATAAATTCGCCTTTGTACATCTTTTTTATATTAATTATATATTTTTTGGTTTTCCTTTTGTACCAGAAACTGTTTACGTACATACATACATATATTGCGTCACGCCTTCATTCTCAGAGTGGGGTAGGCAGAGCTACAGAAAATAGAAATACCAACAGCTCCAAAAAGACTTGTTGATAATTTTTGTCACCACATTTTGCACAATCAGGCAAAGATGTAAACCAGATAAGATGTAAGATGTAGATCAGGGTAAGTGTTTAGGACGTAAATACGTAATACGGGCCCTGTTTCGTTTTAGATGGATATCCGCTGGAGGTTAAGCAAATTGGAGAGAGCGGTGCCGGCGCTCATCGCGTGGAATGTAGTTCGGGCGCTGGGGGCTTACATCTCACCCGGAGGACAGGTAAGCTTCCTAAATGTACACTCCAAGGAATTTACCACTTTTGTGGGTCTTTTTAAAGTCATTAAGAACAGGCACGATGTCGAGTGAAACAAGTGAAGGAAATCTCGTAGATAGTACAAGTCCAGGATAAAAAACAATTTTCGCTAAGTCTACTTGCAGAGATTTGGCGAGTTAGAAGGTGCCCAATAGGACATAAATGGTAATGGACGTTTTGCATTGGGCATTACTGTTTTATGTTAGTGACAGGCCTTATAGCTCGGAATGGGTAGTAAAATAAACATTTTCAGTGTTTAAATTGTAGTTATGTATGAATATCAGTTTTCATTAACTGGCCGCACGCCCGTTCAAGTATTAATATAGACATGCAAAAAGTTAGATCAAGGCTACAGACAAGCATTTGAATTTGAACGGATCTAGAAGTTATGATATCTACTATATTAAATGTTCTGCAAGAAATATGCGATCGTGACATTCGTGACTTATATTATGTTAATACCGCATTCCAATTGTTTGTAGGATTACTTCTGAATCGGCTCAAGTCAAACGAAAAATTAAATGTCTATAAGGAACTCTACACTACAGAGTTTAACAATTAAATATACTCGGAAGGAGTTCTAAGTTCGTACCTTATGCATTCAAACGGGAAACGGCCACGGCCAACGTATGAAATGTTGTTTTAATTTTTTTTTTGTTTCCTATGTCTGACTGAATCCACAGTCTTAAGAAGTGTTTCTAAACATGTTTAAAGCCTTTAACTGCATTGGTAAACAATATCTGTGCAAAATTTTAGTGCGCGTATAATTCTTAATTCTTTGCTATTTGGAGTTTAGTTATAGATTTTTATAACTTCCCGAGGAGGCGGGGAGTTATGAGTTAAGTTTTAAAATATAGGACCCACTCGTAAGTCATTTCAAATTAAGGAGGGTTAAAATCAGCCAAGATTTATTTTCCATATTCAAAACTTGGCTACAAACCAATTTTACTGTATATAAAACTTTTGCTTACTGTATAATTTTATTTATTTCCTTGCAAATGTGATGAAAAAGATTGTGACTCATTAAAAGACCCCATCAGTGTCGGGTCCTTCTTACGTCCCTTGATGCACAATGCACTATTGATTGTTATCTAATATGGGTTTGTAATGTTTAATATAACAACACTTGGTATAATTTCACATGGTATAACCATATTTGATAAAATTTAAAGGATATAATTTTACAACTGGCATAACGGACAATTGGTATAACAACAATTCGTATAAGTTTATTAATACAACAGTATATAATGAATTATTATATAACTCAACCGACATACTGAGTAATGAATATAATAGTTTGAAAAAAAAATAGTACCTATTGCTGAAAGTTGGTCAATGGAGCCCCTTTTCTGGATTATTTGGCCCGCGCCTGACGCAACACTATTTTTTTTTACTTTAACATAACCTATTTTAAAGCGACTTAAAAGAAATTGAATTTTGCTTTGAACCTATACTTATTAATACGTTATATTAAATGAGTATTATAACAAAAATGCTTACGTATATTACATTTAGTGGTGGTAGGACCCTGTGCAGGGTCCGTCCGGATCGCTACCACCATCTTATCCATTAACCACCCGCCAAGCAACAGTGTTCGCATTGTTGTGTTCCGGTGTGGGGATAAGACAACCGGTGGAATTACTAGCATAGAGGCATTCCATCTTAGTCCTCAGGGTTGCAAATGAATTTGAGGTCTTAGGATTATAGTCTTGAGAATTCAATTGTTTATGGGTCACAGTTTCCACTTACCATCAGGTGGCCTGAGTGCTCGTGTGCCTTCTCCTTGTCATAAAAAAACATGAACCTTCGGTATGTTAGTTCAAGTGCTGTTATATGAATTGTTTATTATGCCAAATGACACTTTATGAGTATATTCTACAAGTGTACCTACGTCATAAGTTTTTGTAATAATATCAGCATTATATCCATTGAGCGTTATATCACCTAATAAATATAACATTTCGTCACTACTTTGAAAAAAACTCTTATCCCATTTTTTTATAATGAATGGAAGGCGCACGAGCACTCAGGCTACTTGATGGTAAGTAGAATCTGTGACCCATATACATATGAATTCTCAAGACTATAATCTTAAGACTACTGCCCCATATTTAGTGATGTACGATTTTAAACTTAAATAGGAAGAGAAATAAGTTTAATACGATATTAATCATCACGAAATACGAGATGCGAGGTTTTTTCAAAAGAGTTACGATTTGTTATGAGGTCGATACACACCCATCTGATGTATCCATGTTTTTCCAGCATGCCTTGATGCTGCGCATGGGCAGTTACAGGCCGAACCCGGCGACCGTGATCGCGCAGGTTAGGTACGAGCAGCAGCAACAGCAGATCTCCGATTGCTTGATCGTGGACACCACGTCTACGAAAACACGCGTGCTGGAACAACAGATCATTTCGTACGTATCATTGTCATTTATAGTTCCAGGCAGTGAATAACGATACTGTTACTGCCATTATCCCTTTTAAATAAATAAATATCACGAGACAATGTCACACAAATTAGCCTAGTCCCAAACTAAGCTCTAGGCTTGTGCTATGGGTACTAGACAACGATAAACGTACTTATATAGAGTGCTCAATACACAAATATCCACCCTAACTACCAACTAGGCCAGCGTGTCGTCTTTTACTGACTGGAACTTTGAGAGTGGGCTTAACTCGGCGGCTCGGCGCCAATAGAAATGGCAAAAGATGTAAAAAACCAAACGGACCAATTTTCCATTCACACTAAATAATCGGTTCACTAATGTAATGAATGTTACGAGTACCAGAAAACGTTTCACAAACTGATTCATTTCATTAACATGTCATTTGGCAAACTGCCTTTTTCGGAAATTGAAAATAATTCAGGATATTTAACCTTACCTAAAGGATACATGAATAGTACTGAAATTAATCCTGAGATATTTTCATTTTTGGAAAGACCCGAGGGCTTATTGTCTAACGCACTCGCAATCACGATCCTTTTTTTTTGAAAATCGAACGCTCGTCTGCATACAATATGAAAACAATTGCTCCATTTTGAAGCCGGTTGCGATTGCGAGTGCGTTAGACAATAGCCCCTCTGAGGGCTTATTGTCTAACGCACTCGCAATCACGATCCTTTTTTTTTGAAAATCGAACGCTCGTCTGCATACAATATGAAAACAATTGCTCCATTTTGAAGCCGGTTGCGATTGCGAGTGCGTTAGACAATAGCTCCTCTGAGGGCTTATTGTCTAACGCACTCGCAATCACGATCCTTTTTTTTTGAAAATCGAACGCTCGTCTGCATACAATATGAAAACAATTGCTCCATTTTGAAGCCGGTTGCGATTGCGAGTGCGTTAGACAATAGCCCCTCTGAGGGCTTATTGTCTAACGCACTCGCAATCACGATCCTTTTTTTTTGAAAATCGAACGCTCGTCTGCATACAATATGAAAACAATTGCTCCATTTTGAAGCCGGTTGCGATTGCGAGTGCGTTAGACAATAGCCCCTCTGGTTTGTCAAATGAATCAGTTTGTGAAATGACATTATACCCTAAATGATCACGTACTTTTGTGTGACATTGTCCCGTGATATTATTATTATTATTATTATTATTATTATTATTATTACTTTTGGACATTGCGAAACCCTAAAGAAAAACAACAAATACAAGGAAATGGCTAAGTGTGAGATGGGCTCGCACTAATTCGATTCAAGATAGAATTCAAAATGGAATCTTAAAATACCTACTGTGCGGCAGTACGGAACCCTTGGTGCGTGAGTCCGTTTGGCTCTTGCCCGGTTTATTCACATCGATAAACACGACCATTATAGGTCTTCAGCTGTACAAGATGAGATACGGTAGACGAGAACTTGGCAGATTTTAAGAGTTCTTAAGGTCATAAGTATATTTACTTAATTTATTAATTTTCATATCCACATGTTTTTTTAAGAAGGGCAAAATCTAACATAAACTTTTTTGTTCTTTATTTCAGCCTGATGGCAGAAAAGCAAAAGATCCAGACTCAAGCAGAAAAAGTTAAAAACTCACTTCAGCAGAAGGTGCAGAATTTGCAAAGGGAGTTGGAGATGGTAACATCCCAAATTCAGGCCACTGATGCCGGCCGTGGGGCGAAGAGCATCAGGATCCAGCAGAGAATTTCGGAACTGGAACAAACGATCGTAGCCGAGAAAAAAAAGAAGGTATGGTACTCGTGTTTATAGCCAAGGAAATTAGGGTTAAATAAGAGTTACTCAAGGTGTGATCGAGAAAAAATGGCAAAAAAATCACGTTTGTTAAATGGGAGCCCCCTTAATTTATTTTATTTTTAATTTAATTACTTATTTTTGAAGTGAGTATACAACTAAATAATCTGTAAATATTCCAAACGTCTTCCTGTTGCTGTTATTAATATCGAGCGAAAAATGGCAAAAAAACAAGTTTGTTGTATGGGAGTTTAAAATCTTACATCACGAAATAAGAGATACGAGGTTATTTCAAAGTAGTAGTTCACCAACTCCAAAAACGGTGGTTACGTATACTGAGTGTTGCCTGTAATAGGAGCAATAAATTGAGGGATCGTTTCTACTGTATAAACGTAGCAACATTTGTTCTACAACTTTTACAAAATATGTAATTTATTATTTGGGATTTATTCCAACAAACTAATTAGCATTTTCAATGTACTCCATCCAATAGTCTAGTTGACATCTACTGTCAGCCTACAAACTTCGTAGTTTTCGTAATACATTGCTGGCTTGGAAAATCTAAATTCATTCATATTTAGTAAACAACAAGTTTTTTTCAAAAGTTGTAAAATAAATGTTGTTACGTTTGTGGTGTGGAAACGATCCCTAAATTTATTGCTCCTATTACAGGCAACACCCGGTATGAGATACGAGGTTATTTCAAAGTAGTAGTTCGCCAACTCCTAAAATGGTGGTTACGTATATATATTGCTCTTGAATCACTTCATTACATAATTTGATGTTAAATTCCTAACAATTACCGCACCAGTTACACAGCCACCAATTAAATATTTTGAAAACGAATCAAACTACGAAAATGCTTCCGTTGTGCCATCGGCTTATCAGAGCGTAATCAAGTATTTAGTTCACTACAGTGTTCTTAGCGCGCGTATGTTCCGAGATCCGACTTTAAAGTGCAGATGCTAAGGTCGTATATCGTATTGTTTATACATATAATCACGATCACAGTTGTACCAGTTTGTTTTATGAATGATTGGAATTGTTTTATCCTGAGTAATAAAGCTTGTAATCTGTATGATCTCTGTTTGAAAGTCTTTGCCAAGTCAATCTAGCTCAGTTTAAAATTTTTATAAATTATCACGTTTAGTGGTTTGTTTGTAGCATTTGAGTGCAAGTTTGTTTTAATATTATAGTATAGTTACCGTATGCACTTCTTGATAAAGCGCCCTCGCGCTGTCATTCACATCCCTTTTAAAGCCCCTCTAGTCAGCCCTCTATTCTACTTCGTCAAACCATATTGTTCTTGTTAGTTATCACAATGGCTTTATTCTGTCAGTTTATTGCTTTGAAAATGAAGATAAAGATGGAAAGTGCCAGCAGAAAGCAAAACGATCTAAGAATAGTTTAAGACAAGGTTGGAGACCCTTTTTCACTCTGGGTAAATACTTTTGGCCCGGGGGGCGAAGGTGGTTATGTGGGACTTACCAACTGAGAGTCGCTGGAACACTCAGCAATTCTCCCTCCATGCCGTTGATGGCGAGGGCCACAGATTCTGCATGCGGGACCCTCACCAGCAAGCACAGCGTCGGTGAAACTGCAATACCGCGTAACTAACAAATTCAATAAGTTGCAAAATGTGCCTTACTGACTTACTTGTTAAGGAGTATTTTGCAACATATTCAATTTGTTAGTTACGCGGTATTTCAGTTTCACCGACGATAGAGACTCTGTCTCTACCACTGCCTATCACAACTCGTTCTTAATGGTATTGGTGTTTCAGGAGGAGGCAAGTGTAGATCCAGGCATGCTCCGAACGCTGCTATTGAGCGAGAAGGAACTAAAAGCGCGAGTAGCAGAACTGGAGAGGCGCGAGACCGCGTACCTCGAGATGTTGACTCAGGCGGATGACATGTGGGCCGAGATGGAGGGCGGGTACAAGCGCAGGATAGAGGAGTCACAGACCAAGGAGTCACAGCTCAAGGGAAAGGTGAGGGAGAGTTCTTTATTCAGCAAGAAAACAAAGCATGTGACGAAGGATAGCAGAAATGACAAAATTTTCTAGAACACTGCTTAAAAAAATCTTGGTCTCTTATTGGAATCATTCTTCTGTAATATAACGTTCAAGATTTGATGAGCATTACGTTATTTTATCTTATCTTACAGAAGATATTTCACTTGCTTATGTAATGTTCGAATCTGAAGTGTTACATTACATGCGAATCAAATGCTCCCGATGAAAGAACCACCTGTAGATGATTATTTACTCAGTTACTTAGCGTTATTTATTAGTTATTACGTCAGCACGAGCTCGTTGTTGTTTTTCTTTTTTAAATAAAATAATCTCATGTTAGTCGTAGCTCTAATTTGAAACTAATTTCGTGAAAATTATGCGTAAAATTCTTTTTTTAGTGCTCAAAGCTAGAAGCAGAGAGGGATGATTATAAGAAGTATTTCGAGCCTTTGAAGGAGAAGCTGAGAGAAGTGAAAGAGTCGGAGTCAGGGTTGAAAATAGCTCTCGAGAAAACCACACGGGACGCGACCCACCTGCGCACTGTCAACCAGGAACTGATGACCAAGAGCACAAGAGTGGAAGAAGAGTTGAGGAAATCTGAAGTAACTTTAAGACAGCTGGATTTAACATTTAAGGTGAGAAATGTTTTCATATTTTGGATGTTTTTAATGGTTATATCGTCTTATATCAGATGTATGTTATTATAAGACTGGTGACTAGTATTGCGTTGCTAAATATTTTTTATGTAACCCTTAATGCTTTCGTGCTTTTCACAAAACATGATACTCGGTTCGTAAAATTAAACTACCTATACAGCTGCTGCAGAAGTATTCGCAAAGCAGAAAGGGAATTAAATGGTCCCGATTCACTGCGATGACAGCTTACTAGGGTTCACATTATTTTTAGCTTTTATGAAAAAAAACTTTTTTGGGTATTTTTGTAAGACATTGTATAACGTCACAATAGTTCAGGAGCTAAAACGTACGATTTTTGGTACATCGGATGTGAGCAAAAATAAATAAACTCAAACCATTACATATTCCAATCACTCTTTCAAAAAAGCGATTCGCGCTTCGTTTGAAAAACTCTTTATAAACTAGCCTGTTCTATTTAAATTGCAGAAGGAATTAGAAAAGCTGCGCAATGTTAATCGGCACCAGACCAGTGAGTTGCACACCCACAAGGAAGCAGCGGCGAAGGTCGAGAAGCAGTACGCCGGCACCCTCGACTCCCTGCGGCGCGAGCTGCACCGCGCGGCGCGCCAGGCGCAGGACCTCGACGTCACCAACAGCGAGCTGCGCGAGGAGGTTAGTCCACCCTCTTTCTTATACTCCTGGTCTTTTCTTCTATAATCAATACAATCGAGGCCTTTTTTTAATGTGCCATGTCTCAACCAGCAAAAGGGACTGAGTCACAGTCTACAAAATGCTTTATTAGCACCAATACAGAAGGCGCTGTTTCTAACAGAATAGCGTTTACGCAAATCGAGCGTGTCTCCTCTTCCATAAATTGTACTCATCCTCACGTATTAATAAAATTCACCAAGTAGGGTCCGACACCTAATTTTACTTTTGCACCTTTATCTGACAGATCTGTGCTATATGATAGATATGACTGCTATAACTCCGTCCCTTTCACTCACTGGAGCTTTAGGTTATGGCAATTTGAACACAGTTTCTGTTCTGGGTCGTTATATTAATTTTCTACACGAATAGCATAAACTGCACTGCTGTTCTTGTTTGCACTCTTTTGTTCAAGGTTAAAATTTTAACGCGTCCGTCTCATTTACTAAATCGCGTTCTATACAATTGTTTGGCTTCGGGAGATTATAGCACAATTATTGGAACATGCATCATATTTATTTTTGTTATACTTTTGATTAAAGATTTCCCTTTAATTTAAGTTTTTTATTTACTCTGCAGCATCTAAATGAGAGGATATTGAATTTAAATATTTTGATTATTTTTGAATTCTTTGATACTGCAGCCGTAGTCTACATAAGTCGTAATTATTTTACTCTTGAACATCTTGAAAAATGTGAAGTGCTTGTTATCAAAGACGCTGGAAACGGTCATGTTCGTAGATAATTATTTACTTAAGGGCTGCTGTTTTAAGTAGGTTGGCTTCGCATATTTTAACGCTTTTATTGTTCACTTATACCTACCGCTTAACTGTTTTACTAACGCAATGCATGTTTGCTTACCGCACGGACGATTTGGTCGCTCGGGTCACAACGCATGTCGGAGTGCCGTGTAAATATGCATGGATAAAGAAGAAGCAGTTTTAAGAAGACATGTGTTCTCAGGTCGAATCTCTGGAAAAGCAGCTAGCTTTAACACAAAAAGCCTTAACGCAGTGCAAGAGGAAATGCGATGAGAAGATTAAAGATTTAAGCCACGAGCTGTCGATCAAAACTGAAGAATTAGAGGAGCTCAGGAGCGAAACGATGAGACAGTCGTTCCACGCAACTCGGGTCGATTTGAAGCCAGATAGAAATGAATATGTAGATGAAGGCTATTCGATCTATACAGCAGTTCCGCAGAAGACTGACTACTCTAGGATGCATCACAGCATGAGCTATATCACCTCAGACACGCGCTGCTCATGCCCCGCCTTGCGGAGCCAACTTGTCGGACAACTCATCGAGGACTTATTCGACAGGATCCATAATATAGTCGACGATGACCTGACGAAAGTGTGCAATGAGATCACTCCTGGAAAAGACTTTACTGCCGAAACCAAAGCGAAAATCACTAATTACCTCTTAATGGCGATATCAAAGGAGCTGGTTAGGTCCATTGGCGACGCCGATGCTAAGACTGACACGGAGGTATGGTATCATTGTGACTAATTATTTGTGATAACTGCATTATTAATATGTCTAATACGATTAACCAACTTCATGGTTTCGGTTAATATGTCATAGTTCGATTTATCATTGATTTCTTGTATCTCACATCATTAACATCGAATACTACTCGTAGTTCAAAGTCTAGTCGACTATTTTCTTCACTGTGTTTGCGACAGTCTATGCAAAAATATACCTAATTACCACGAACCGACCTTTTCAATGTCATTAAACGGACATAGGTTGCCGCATTCATTAAATAAGCTTGCGTTTTCGGACTTTAGGCGGTGACTTGCGGCAAAAACGAATACAAAGTCTCGTATGAAGCATGCTATGCGTTATCGTTCCCAGTCCCACGAAACATTTTGGGTGATAATCGCTCCATGAAAACACCGCTCAAAGCCCAAACGTGGTTGTAGAGAGGCTTGGTAAACGAGTAAACATTTATACCTGGTAACTATCTCATTGCAGTATAGTGTTTTCAATTCAAAAAAGTCACGTCTCATTACCTACATTAAAACGCATTTGGGAACATGCATGAAAAACGGAATTGAGTTTGATGCACACGATTTAGGAGAAAATGTAAAAAATTGCATATAAAACGCAATACACTAAGTTTTGACTCGTTTATTGAGATTTTATATAGAATCAAAACTTGTTAAAATTTTAAATCTTCTTTTAAGGTTTACATTGTTTTTTTCGGCATCCTCACTTTATTAACGTAATAATTTTAATCCAATGATAATGCCTTGAACATAGTAATTTCTGAAATAAGTGCAAATGGTTAACGACCAAAAAGCTGTCCACGCTAACTCACTCAATAAAATGTTCTATAACTTTTCCGTTGTGAACTTTTTTTCACTTTTGTTGTTTGTATGGTTAACTACGCTTAACTATGGTCCAACTATTTGGTCCTTACCCAAATTTCTTTGTTATAAGGTTCGTATATTTTAAACATGGAACAAAGCTGTGACCTCATTCCTGTTGTCGATTTCGTATAGTGTTTTTGCAGGGTTTTTAAATTATGACTTTTTAAAGCTTCATATCTTGTGATTAAATAACTCGACCACTGTATCGCGTATACAGTTATCCTTCTCTTTTATAGCACTTTCCAGAGGGCGTAAGAAAACAGTGTAAGCATGTTCCCTATTGCGCAACTTTAAGTGGCGGAGCGCACTTTCGTGAATTAAATCTAGTGTTAATGTTCAAACGTTTTAAGATAGTAATCGGTTACAAATTATGATGAAGTTGGTCGTTTACCAGCCTCTTTCGCTCGTTCACATTTTAGAGTGTGTCAACTTTCAGGAGTGGCAGCGCGCCGTGTCGACGTGCGGCGAGGCGCGGCCGCTCAGTTCCCTGAACCTGGAGGGGAACGCGGGCGTGCTGCGGGGCGCCGCGCGGCTCGCTAGCGTGAGCTGCGCGTGCGCCGCCGCCCGGCTCTGCGCCGCCCTGCCCGACCTGGCTGACGGAGTCAAACTGTGTCAAGAAGTAAGTCTTTTCAATCCCAGTTCAAGGCTCATTTGCAAAATGAAAATTAGTTAAGATGGTGGAAAGCCACAACCGCCACGTTGTATTTTTAACGGACTTAAAAAAAAAGGAGGAGGTTTTCAATTAGTCTGTTTTTTTCCCCTTGTTCCTCGTTGTACCACCAATTCCGTTCCACCAGTGGCACGAGAAGGAATTATCATTCCTCGTCGTACCACTGAATGCAGATGTATGCAGTCAATGTAGCTCTACTTAATTTCCCTTTAGACTTTTATTTATTTATTTATTAGCTGTATTTTTATCCCTTACATGACTGTAGTTCTTATTTACTGTTTAGTGTAGGTACTGTACTTATTTTGTACGGAATGGCTAATGAACCGCTAAATATTTCTACTGTCAGACTGGCACTGAAAGATGAATTTGTTTAACAAACAAAATGGAATTAGTAAATCATGTAATTCGTAACGGTCATTTTTTTTAACCCTAATGGGTTAACTTTACAAGATAGAAGTTATGGTTTTGTTTATTTATAAAAGTTACGATTTCGTTTATTTATTTATGTATTTCAAGGGAAACAAACAGCAGTAATTTTACAAATAGAATAAAACAATATAAGTTAACACAATAGCCAAAACAATTTCCACTTATGGGTAGTAAAATTGCTCTAGTGAGATAGTTAATTATAGTAACAATAACATTGCATATACAAGTTATGATGTTGTTGTTTTTTTACACTATTAAGTATTTTAAATAAAAAATGTCATTAGATTTTTTATATTACTAGTAGAGTAACAATCATTCAGTGGTACGACGAGGAATGACAATTCCTTCTCGTGCCGCTGGTGGAACGAGTTGTTGGTATACGAAGAGGAACAATGTTTTTTTTCACTTATGTTCCCGACACAAAGACCGCCGGACCAACATGTTTTTTTTGTTCGGTTGAGTATCTAGTTGGTCCAATTTCCAGCACGTCAAAATCTGATGATGGAATCTTGGACAAATCGAGGGAACTCCTCAAGTATTATAGGAATAAATATACGTGGTTACCCATGGTCACTAAAAAGTATGAAATAAAATAAAGGTTTTAAAAAACTAAAAACCGTCTTCAAAAAGGAAGAAATTACTTCGTTTACAGTGAATAGGTCAGTCAAACTGAAGTCGGCGTCCCACTTTATTTTTAACCATTAGCTTAATCCTTATACACCTTTGTGCTCTCTGGTCTGGCCTTTCATTGGTTCGCTAAATCCAGCCGAACAATGAGAGGCCTCGCCTCGCGGGTGGAGGTGGAAAAGCAGCTTGTGAATGGTGGATTATGTTGAGAGAGAAGAATAGACGCCCGAACTCTGAACATAGCTTGTAACAAATTGAATAGTTTTAAGACTCGTTTTTGGTAATTAATTAACTTAATAAAAAAAAACAGGTTAAACATGTGCCGTTGTTTAACTTAATTTACCATAAAATAAATGATATAAATGGTATAAAAAAATAGTAATAATGCAAATACACTGGAAATCAGGTTTTTTCTTTTGTATAAATTTCCCTTCCCTCTCCCATATTCTATATATGTATACTTAACCATTCAATTATGATGGTTTATTGTCGCAGGAAGTTCTGGATCACGGCGATGTGAAGATAATGGAGGAGCAGTTGGCCAACGCCATCGAAAGTATTGTTGTAAGTATATTTACAATATCATGAGAGACCCCGGGTTTTGGTCGCAATGACGTCACGGTCTTAATTGATACGGCAAACTAGTCAACGAGTATGCCTGCCCAAATACGGTGTAAAAAAAATATTCCTAAAATTTTCCATCGTAGTAGAAATTTAAATATGACGTTGACTGATAAAACATGCTTCGTAGCAGTAGATCCGCTGTCATATTTAAATCCGTAGTCGCAATCCGCCGTAAAAATACTGCCATGTATTTTATCCGCTTGGTCGTAAAAACGTACAGACTTTTTCTTGAAAAAAAAAAGTTACAGTTTTTTTCAAAATATTAGGAGGCCCCTGTTTAAGATCGGCACAGTGACAAGTGACATTACCTACGTGCAATCTATTCGTGCCAGGCACCCAATTCTCGGCAATCATAGAGATTTTTCATGATGTTTCCGGTAACCTTCAGGGCGGGAATTTGTGTGAGATTGTCCCTTGATATTTATTTATTTAAATGTTTAAATAGGAACCATAATTTCCACGCGCTTTTATGGCCCATAGAAAGGCACAAAGGGATATTCGGTGGCGAGACACTGATATTTTAGTTTGTTTTGTATTTATTTTAATTTTATCATACATGAGTGACTGACAAACGACGGACAGCCTAAACCGCTGAACGTAGGGGCTTGAAATTTTGAAGGAATCTAGGCGGGCACGAAGATAGGATGACGAAAACCCCCAACGTAAATAAACAGGGGGAGTAGCGGGAAACTAATTCTATGCGAACAAAGTCGTGGGCGTAGGTACTTTTGTAAGAATAATACTAAAACTTTAACAATGTGTCATTTGTTTCCAGAATTGTCCATCTTGTGCGTTGGGCACCAATGCAATAGTTTGGAGCACGGACGTCTAGAGCCGCCTTGTGCAATAGTTTAGTAAGTAATAATGTTCCACATACAAGAATATCGATATCGACCTGCGGGTCTACTTTGAAATTCGCAATTCGAACTTCGGATCGCCCCGTCACTTTCTTGCGAATTTGTTACGCGTTGAGAGCAGACGGGATAGCAATGGACGGATTTCGAATCTCGAAGTTCAGAGTAATGCCCCTGTCAATTCATCGTAATAAGGCAAAGTAGCCTCGCGAGGCCATTGCCGTGTGTGGACACTGGCCACTGTCGCGCGCGGCAGTCTCGGACAGATGACATATCGTACACCAAATGCCGCGCGCGGCAAGCCCGCGCCATCTTGTTTGCCAGTTTGACAGATAATAACAATATGACGCTGCATTCATATTATTAATATTATTAAATTTACTTTACGCAATCTTAAAAGGATTGTGAAACGATGCGTAAATCGCGTAGCTCTCAAAAATTGTCCATACAAATTGAGCTTCGAGCGATAACGTTTCTCACCTCCTAAATCTTATCTGATTTCCACGATTTTTTACTATGTTATAGATATTATGAAACACCATGCAGGTCTTTGCGTTTTCGCTTCTGATTGTTTTTCCAATAAATATTTTCTTGGAAAAGAAAACGTACAGACCTAGTTTTTCATAATATCTACAATATGTGTATTTAAAAATTGTAAAAATCGGACAACGTTTAAGGGGAGAAAAACGTTGTCGCATTTTGTATGGTTTTTTTTTTGCTTCAAAGTTCTCTTAATATGACTTGATTGAGCGTACATGTGGCGCCATTTTGTTTTATCGGTCAAATATGACTGAGGCAAAAACCGAAAGCGGACAGATCAGCCGCGGTGGCGCTCGGCCGAGGCAAGCCGTGCGTTTGCCACGGGCGCGGCACGTCCTTGCACCGAGCTGCTTCCCGCGGCAAATGCCTCGCGAGGCTGCTCGCTCTGTGCGGACCCGCCTATAGAACACAGCCATATTTTTTTTCAAATTGTAAACGTGGGTCGCGTGGTGATGCCCACGTCTCCGTCAAATCCGCCATATACACTAACGGATAGCCTGATAATTTTCGCCACTTGTCAGTGAACAATAAATTTGTACAGAGTAGAATTTATCGGGCGCTTGGTCTCGGCGATTCTAGCTAATTATAACTTTTACCTTATTAGTTCACTTACAAGGAGTTAAATAAGTTCCTTAGTAGATTTGAGTAATTTCCATTTGCATAATAGAATCACGAATTTTGTGATGAACGTTTATGACGTTCATAATGTGTTGTCGTCTTTGGAAGAGCTGAGGCTCGTTTATCAAACGCTTGTAACTTGTATCACAAGCGGTAATCTCTTTCGAAAAATATGTACTTACTAAAATATCAATTGAAAAGTGAAAAATAAGCTCTATAGTCTAAAGAAAATAATATGAGCAATGTACTCATATAACTTGAATATTGGAAAAGGCGGGGAAGCTAACAATGCAAATATTATATTTTCTTCAAAAATTGTATTTTGTAATTCCTTACTACTCCCCGCTTGCAATACTACCTTATTACCTACCTTATACAGCCTCTTTTCAGAACAATCAATTTATGACGAATTAATTTAAAGTTCAATATAAAAAATGTAGTTGCACTCTTCGGGAATCAAATTAGGAATCCCGAGCTTGTTTAAATGAATAAGTCTGTTTCGATTATATCTTCTTGTCTTGTCCCCCGTGATAAGGTAGCATTTACCTACGTTCTAGGCCATCTTGCTTCGATATCGTAATCATATTGTTGTTTTTACCTATAGCTAGATCTTATTTGCCTGAAAGTAAGAGCTATTATAATGTTATATAGAAGCAAGATGATCTAAACCAAAGTGGAATAAAGCCGCTTAAGGTTGTTAATGTTGTTTTAAGGTTTAATTTTGCTTTGAAATCAAAATAACGTATTTTATAATTGTTTCAGGTGTTATGTCTCCACCGACCTCAATCTGGTGCCTTCAGTAGTTTAGCCAGTAGGAATGTAAATAAAATGTATAATAACATCTACTCATAATACGTATCTAATTAGAGTAATTAGTTAAGCGACATATCGAACAAGCTCGTACCTTTTTATCGAATAGTATAAGAAAACGCATGTGAATTTTTTACTTTTATGTTTTGTTATTTATCATTTCCGTGCCAAGTGTTTATTTGTTTGTGTAAATAGTGTTTAAAAAAAACAGAATGGGAACCTTTGTCGTTTGCGTCTTTCTTAGGGTAAATTAATATTAGGGAGCGACCACACCGACGCGTAAAATACGGTAACGTTGCGTAAACAAAAGAATGAGTCATACTTAATACATGGCGGCGTCAATTTTGAGGGACCGCAATTAACGCACCGTTAAGCTTCGTTGTGGTCGCTCCCTTATATCTTGAGATATGGTTAAGGCTGTTGTCTCCCGTAAAACGCTAAACGTGGCGTTTGGCGTCTGTGTTCACGTTTCGGTCGCTTTTGGTAGTGTGAGGAGACCACCAAGGCACATTTCTATAATAGAAGGCAACCTGACGCGGCGCACGGCGTCACGCTCTAGGCTACTATAATACGGGAGACGAAAGCCTAAAATAACCGCGGAACGTTACAAATATCGTCACTACTTTGAAAACACGAAATATGAGATACGAGGTTTTTTCAAAGTAGTGACGATATACTTTTGAGAGGTAAACCTTCATGTTGCCTTAAGCTACAATATTGTGTACGATATTGTATGTGTGCATTCAGTCTTAAAGCATAGTATAGTAGGAAAAGCAAGGACGTATACGACAGCAAAGTCAACTCTTTTATTTAGGATTGAACAAAAAACTTCTCGTCTTTGACAATGTTAATCTATGTAACAAAACTCACAAATTTTCAAATCTATTTGTTTGTATCAAATATAATTTTGATTTTTATTGACAAAAATGAATTACGAAATAAAATTATTTACAACTGATGTGGTATGTTATTGACTTCCTTGACTTTTGTTGATTGTATCATAATTTCGTCAACAAAATTTCTGATAGTAAATGCTCCGGTTCCAATAAATTTGACTCCTATGAGTTAATTTAATTAAATGACTGGGATCGACATCGCATTTCATTTAGCCTTACCATTTTATCCTGGCCAAGATGCCAACGCTTGTACCATTTTTTTTTCTATTACAATGTATGGGATAACATTCTTAATATGCGTTTCGATAAACCACGTGGTCAACTATCATCCCATACATTTTGAACGATGGAGAAGAAAAACGTTAGGAGCGTTTGCATCATAGAATGACTAACTAAAGTCTTAGAAGGAGCCTTGAAACGAAAGCGTCAGATCTATACCTGTCTCGAAAATTTCCAGGCCCAGGAGAGATAAAGAAGCAGATATACTCAAACCTGAAAGCATAACCCTATTTCTTTACCGGTCTCAGAAAAAAAAGCAGTCGAATTGTTAATCTAGTGTTTAGGGTTCCGTAGTCAAATTACAGGAACCCTTATAGTTTCGCCATGTCCGTCCGTCCGTCTGTCCGCAGCCTAGCTTAGAGGCTCTTAGTACTATAAAGCTGTAATTTGGCATGAATATTCATGTTTGTCACGCCAACAAATTGGTAAAATAAAATCTTGAAAAAAAAATCTGTTGGGTACCTCCCCTACACTTTGTGGGGATATTTTTTTTTCTCGTCTACATTATTGGTGAGGGGTGTCGTTGGATAGGTCTTTCAAAAATATTATGGGTTTGTGAACACAGTTTTTCGATTAAGTAATGTGTTTATGAAATATTAAGCTTTAAAGCGCTAACTTTTGTTAGATTCAAGTGTGCCTACAGCCAAAACTACGAAAGCTGAAAATCTGAAAAAAAAATCTTCAATGAAAGAAGACAACGAACTTTAAAGGAAAACTATGACGACTAACGGCCGAACCCTATATTCAAACCGCGGATAGATAAGGCTTACTTCGGGTTGAAATTTGACATTTGCCCATACAAAATGTGTCAATTTTTTATCCGAAGTAAGGCTATCTGTCCGCGGTTTGAATATAGGGTTCGGCCGTTACGGCCGGTAGACATCATTGGTTATTGAGATACAGGCGATTGAAGTGTTTGTACGAAATAAAATCATCTAAGACGGCACCAATTGATTTTAAATAGAGAATTTGTTATTACTTGTTGTTTTTTTATGTTTGTAGTACTTAACGACTTCGGAATCCTGCACTGAGCCTGGTCCGACATGCTCTTGCCCGGTTTTTTAAAGTTAGATATTATAAGATAAAAATAAGCACGTTTTCATACTACCTACAAACTATAATAGTAGGTACTACTTAGTCTAGGACTTTTTACATCACAGAGTAAAATGATAAAGAAAACGAGTATTCTGACAGGTTCGGCAAGTCAAACTAATCGGCTGACAAATTGATAGTGATGAAATTCATAAAAATATCAATATATAAAACTAAGAAAAAAATGTAATGAAAGGAAACGCACAGAGAATTTAGGTAAGTGCGTGGTAATATAAAGAAAATAGAGACTTGTGTGGTTTTGTAAGAGTGGCTACAAAGTTTCTGGCTTCCATAATAATCGAGCTTAGGTTTTTAAATAGCTAGATCAAGATAATTTTAGTTACAATGAAGAAGAAAGACAACTATTAACGGAAATGTAGGATAGGTACGAATAACTCGTACAGACAATTTAAATAAACCAAAAATGAAGTTGTGACAATAATATTCGACGGACTTTGTATTTCTGTAGCTCTGCCTACTCCACTCTGGGAATGAAGGCGTGATGTTATGTATTTATGTAGAATGTCAATTATAAATATATCGTAAAAAAAAATATCAAAAAATATCCTGTTTCGGAAATTATTGGGATCGTTTCCCCTCCCATCGGGAGTGTTTCTGCGGCACGTCATTGGATTGTTTTCCTTTGTGCGACAAAAATTAGCCATACAACTATACTTTTCGTCAGACAACGGAACTTTATTCGCAGTCGTTGTTTATAAGGTTAACTACGCTTAACTATGGTTCATCTTTTTGGTCGTCACCCGTACGTGAATTTGTATGTATACAGTGATTCGTTATCATTGCTCTTAAGTCGTATTCAGAGACATTTTTAGAGATAATTGGGTCATACACAGATTTAGGTTATCGTTTTTTAGACCTATCATATAGAAACTTATAAACTATTGACCACAGGAAAGACAAGTTTTGTTTTTAAAACGGCAGCACGCCGAGATGTCAATTCAATTTAATGCTTGTGAAATGACGTGTTGTCTTATTCTATTTCTATGGCAAAGAAAGTGACGGCAGCAACTTTAATCACACTTTAAAATGAATTGACGTCTCTGAGTATGGCAGAGAGTGTGTATGGCCCAACTACCTAACTTGGTCCTTTTTCAAAATTGTGTATGAAAAGTCTAAAGTAATGTATGACCGTTTCTGTATCCATGATTAATAAACACTGATTATTTGTTTCTTCCGCAGTTAGTGGCAACTTCAAGTTTAAGCTGCCACAGCTGCGCCTCCACCAGCTTCATCTCGCCGGGCGGTCGCAAAAAAGCCGACCGACACGCACGATGTTTCAAATCTAACTAGCGATGTTTAAAACGGGCACTTTGGAGTCTGCAATTTGCGAGTGCTCTGACTGCAACACTGGTTTTTGCTGTGCAAAAATAAGGCACGTAAAAGGATTTTCATGCCGATACTGTATAAAATATTATCACGATACGTCCATCCTCTTTGTCAGCGAAGATTCGATTAAAACCACGACCAGCATTACGGACGCGTTGCATGGTGGCACTGAGCCGTCAGCCGTTGTAAAAAAAAAATATTACTCGGACAACATTCACGAATACTATAAAATAGGTGTAGATAACATAGAATTGGCAAACATGGATTCTGAACCACGCACTAGCGTGGATGTGAATGACTTGGAGAATTACGCTGACATAACCGAAACAAATTATGAAGACGACAAAAAATCCTGTGTAGATTCAAATTATTCCGGAAAATATATATCTATCACCACGGCGGCCAAGCTTAGTGCACAAATCATGAATTTGCCATTAAAAGAATTTAAAGAAACCATCTCCCGTGAGCAAATTGAGAATCACAAAGTACATGATATTTTGAGTAGATTAAAAGAAGCATATGACGCATGTACTTGCAGAATTTGTGAATGTCTAGTAGGAAAGCCAAACCACTCCCAATCCCAACCCTGTAACTGTAAACCTTGCGATTGCAAGGACTGCGTTAGTTTACGAAGACATGAAGTATTAGACGAGATAAAAAACACTGGTTGTAGTTGTCAACCGTGCGAATGTATTGCTTGTGCAAAGTTGAATAAGCCCGCCCCCTGCGACTGTGAACCGTGCCAGTGCATGGTGTGCCAGGGCATGGCAAACCGTAGGAATAAGACATTAATAGTGGCCCCCGTAAGACAAGGCTCCCAGCTGGCCAACTGCCTGTGCGCACCGTGTGACTGTCCTCGATGCCGCCAGCGTACTCTCAATATGTCCCTCAGTCGCGTGCATGAAATGTCTACAGGCATCAACAGACACCCCAATTGCCATTGTGAGGTTTGCATAGACGACTCTTGCCAACCAAACGGGACTGAGACGTGTGGCTGTCAAATCCGGCGGCATGGGATCATAAGGAAGCCGGTGGAAAAAAACCCTCATGATTTCGACATTCGTAGAACAATGCTTTTAAACAATCCGATCAAGACGAATGATAAAAAAGGGAGTATTCGCACTATTTCTATGTTTTCAGCTTTGGAGAAGACCAAATATCCTTCTTATAGCAGAGCTAAAGTAACCACATCAGAATGCAATTGCAGTAGGTGTGAATGCATTGCGTGCGAGTACAAGCATGACCTAACTAATTCAAACCCATTCTTGGATAGAAGTTTGAGAACGTTGAAACTGCCGAGTACGGACTTCACAGCTTGCAGTTGTTCTCCGTGCGAGTGTTTACGGTGTATCAGTAAGAAATATGAACAACGTCCAGAACCAGGGCAATTGAAAAGCTGTTCGTGCGACATTTGCAACTGTATTTATTGCAAAGAAGCACCAAAACCGGGAAAAGCGCTGAGTAGTATTACACCGGTGTCAGAAAGGCTGTTTAACAAGTTTGAGCCTTCTCTGGGCCCTACGTTAGATGAATGCAATGAATGTTTTAAGATTAAATGTCATGGTGACGTTTGCCACTGTGATATTGGTCGATGTATAAAATGCACAGACAAAGGCGACGTATCGGAGGAAGGTTTATATCCAATAAAAAAAGGCGAGCTTTTAACGCCTTCCAGAATGCGTACGGACCCTATATCAGAACTTGAACTTCCCAGCCACTCTAGTGAATACACACAGCTTAAACATTCGAAAGGACAGTCTAATGTATTCAAGCGTGATCCCAAAGCGTCTGATAGAACTAAACCTGAATTTACAGTATTACACTTGGTCCCTAGCCAACGAACCAATCAGTTATCACTAACACCAACAACACCATCAAAATCTGATTTCGTAGGAGATAAATTAGACTCTTCAGATAACATTTTGCGTATCAAACTGCCAGAAGATAATACAGTGACTTATGTGAGCCAATGTTACCACGCGTCAACCTCAAAGACGTTATCTGCACATACAATAGTAAAAAAAACAGACAATATTAGCTCATATCATAAAAGCAAAACCGATTCTGCCGAAACAGCTTGTTTCTACGACTCAACTCGAGCAAATAAAGATCGCGAATACCAGAATTCACCACCAACGTCGGTATCGTCATCTAAGCAAGGTTTCCAAAATCTGACTCCTTCCACTTCAATTAGGAAAAACAATACAAGTCAGCAATTGTTACTTAAAAAAAAAGTTGAACAAGTAAATGGGAATTTAGAAGCTAAAAAGGAAGCACCAAGCAAGGAAGTTACATTCGTCTTATGCACTAATGGCGAACAGCACGGAAGCGCCCTTCACGACTGCTACGGAAGGCAGGCCCTGTTGCACAAAACAAATGTATACACTGCATTGCCATCGAGTGACTTTAATGTCGAGGAAAACTCTGCTGTATTAGAAGAACCTTCCTATAAGGATGATTACATATTAGAAAATAGTTTTTATTGGAATTTAGATCACTCTTGTACCCAGTCATTAAGTGAGAATACAATAGATTATCAATTATTCAATAACAAAACCTACAAAACCGCTTTGGCAACTTTAGAAAAATCAAGGAATTTTTCTCTTGAACTCGTTAAACTTTTGGAACAATATGAAATAGCTAATTTAGAATTTGAAAGCATATCAAATAAACTGAAACAATCACATGATTTAGTTTTCGATGATTTTGACTTATGCAGCCAAACTTGTAGAGGAATCAATAGCAAGATAAAATCTGTGGGATTTTTAGCTTCGGAACAAAATAACAATGATACAATGACAAAAACAGTCGACAGCAGCAGTTATTTATTTATTAGAGAAAATGCTAGTGAACTTCCAGGAAAAACGCCTTCAAAAGTGAAAAAACATACTGATGTATTAGAATCCAACGCCATTAATCAAGCAGAAAATTGGAGTGCTAAAATATTTGAACGAAGCAAAGAAATTGATAACAGGATTTGTTCTATGACTGCAAGTTACAACAGCTCTACAACAGGGTTAATACGTTTAATAGACGAGGAACTAATGGTTAAAAATTGCCGTCACTCACTTAGTAACCGGCTCATTGGTTCCAAAGAACAAAAGCTGTTTATTTCCCCACATGCTGATAAAAAAACAGAAGACTTAGAGTCGCTAATAGGTACCTCCAAAATAAAGGCAAAAATGAAACCGAAAATCCAAAATACTCTGGAGTATGTTATTGATAAACATAATAAGGTATGTAACAAATTGCAGTTGATTATTCTTAATTATTCTTAGTAAATACAGATGAAGTGGAAAATCGTTTCCCATGGTAGGTATTTTGTCGGAAATGTTCGTATTTGTCAGGCTACTTCAGTCAGATGCAGTACCCATCAAGACAACATGGGGGAATGTCGCATAACGAGATTAATAATCGATATAGGAAGAGTGTATAATACCAGAGTATTTTTTGTTAACCTACACCTATTCTCTACATAATTTGATCGCGGTGGTTTTAACATCTCAGTGTGATATTCTTCAACCTCTTGGTTTGACATTTGACACTGATAACTTAATTAATCTATTAATTTAATACAAACACGTCACTTAATAATACAATAATTCATAGACACGTCGGTATCATTCGGAAATAGTCGTGTATTACGAGTTTTTACGATGGGAAAGGATTATTCACTAAATCAGGGCTGGGATTCAACACGGTAATACCGATATCGCCTTTAACGTGTTTCCGTATTGTGAATGTTTTGATAACTCTTATGTCATTTACAATAATGGCGCCTGTGACATAAACGATTTCAAAACACGTCACATGCAATATCGTTATAACGCTGTAGAATAGAGGCTCTGTAGGTACTATATGCGAGTACTCGTAACTAAGTTGTTTATTTTTAGTAGTGGAGTTTGATCGCGGGTTTAAACTGTCCCGTGTTATAATGAAATTAAAGGACGTTCCACATGAAACTAAGCAAAACAATCCTGGCCCTATTGTATGTTATCAATATTATCATCTTTACATACGTATAAATAGGTATCTCCCGTCCCGACTCACAATCAACGCAAAGCCTAAGCTGCTGGCCCTAGCGACTTGAAATTTAAAAAATATTACGGGTTTGTGAAAACATTTTTTTTTGATTTAGGTAGTAATCTGTTTATGAAATATTAAACTTTAAATCGCTAATTTTTGTTAGACTCAAGCGTCGTCGTCCCCTACACCCAAAACTACAAATACTTACTAAAAATCTGAAAAAAACTTAAATGAAAGAGCATATAACGAATTTTAAAGGAAAATATCACGACTAAGTACATTTAAAATTAAATTTCCGAATAGCTTTAAATAGAAAATTAGTTATTTCTTGTTGTTTTTTTATGTTTGTAGTCCGACATGCTCTTGCCCGGTTTTTTATTCCATTCAGTAGAACAGTTCATTCAGTTTTGCCAAATGAGAAGATAGATATTAAAATTTCGAGAGATACATCCTAGATATAAATAACTACGCAAACATAGACGCGAGGTAAAACTAGTAGGTACTTTATCTTTTTAGGAAACAGAATTTGAAACGAAATTAAATGAAGAAATTCCTAAAGTTTACATCATACATGATGAAGAAAGATTTAAACCGGTCCAAATTTCATGTGATATTAATCCAAAGTCCTCGTCTTACTGTAACACTCAGGCATTGGTAAGATCTTTGCATAGTATCATTATTGCATCGATCCGAGAAATGGTTTTAAAATTAAATAAAACGTGGCACTTTGATTTTTTATTTTAATTTAAGTATTCAATTAAGGCATTGGAAAAGAGCAACTATCGTTCGTGGCAATACGGGGGTGTAATATTGGGGTATTTATCATTTTATTGAATACCTTTCAACTAACTTAACATTCCCCAGAATTTTCACACCATAGGCATTTCTCGCCGCATGACTTTTTTTGCTTTGTTTTGTTGATTTATTTTCTCACCATCAAATTTCACTCTTGACTAAAATGCACAATGACCCTCGAATGAACTATTTGCTCGGCTCAAGATGACTTCGTCCACAATCCTATTTCGTCACCTTCTTAAATCGTTCACAGTGCCATGTCATCACCCTACAATTCCTAAAACGTCACCTTCCTAACTCGTCCATTTTCTGATATCGTCAATACCCCATTTTGCCTACATTCCTATTTTGACCACAGTGCCAACTCGTCCACTTTATTTTATTGACCGCAGTACTGCTTGGTCTGCAGTGCCAACTAGTCCGCATTCCTATATCGACCTCAGTGTCAACTCGCCCGCATTCCTTTATCGACCGTGCTACGATAAACGATAAGGTAAAGTCTATTAAAAGGCAGTGCTTATGTGAAAATGTTTACCATGTCATGTGTTTATTAAAATCATAGTAGTCAGTCGAAGTTATAAATAACTGTGTTTACACTTTAATATATGAAATTTTCTACTACCTATAGTTTTTAATACTTTGTTCTTGTTTCTTTTTAGGAAAACTTACCAAACGGGGTAAAGGATCTGTTAAAGATACCACAATTACAACAAACTTTGAAAAAAGATGGCTCTTCTAAAGTCCGTCACATTGGAAAAGTGTGTGTTAGATTTTATATGATTCCAATTTAATAATAACGTACTTAAGCGGTCCCTTTAGGACGTATTATTGAAGAAAACGTGTCTTTTTCATCTTCTGCAAAATGTGGTTGCAGAATTATCAACAAGACAAGTCTTTTTAGAGTTGTTGGTATTTCTGTAGCTCTGTCTACCCCACTCTGGGCATTAAGGCGTGATGTTATGTTTGTATGTACGTGTATTTTTCACTTGTAGCGTTCGTAACTCACATTATATGTTTGTCACTCGTGTTTCATATTTTACGATTAATAGGTACCGATCGCTAATAAGAAAAGTAGTATACTATTATTATAACTACATGTTGATTGATTTGCAGGAAAAAAAGTTCATGGACGACTGGTCTTATGCCAAGCCCTTTCTGGTCAGGCCAGTCGGACCCAACAAGGAGTGCAATGCTAAAGTGGTGACAAAGGTAAACTAGCGTAGGTGATTGATGGTTTTACAAGGTGAACCAGATGGGAACGACCCCCATTTAAGCTCTCCACACAGGCGGGCGGGAGGCGGGCATAGTGCCGTATACATTGCGCTCTATGAAAAGGCCTTTCGGAGAATGCATTACGAGCATTGTAACGGCAATACGCCCGCCTCCGCGCCGCCTCCGCCCTCTGTGTGTGGATCATCAGACGAGTGAGGCCCACAATTTCTCTTTGGTGTGACTGGTTCTATTCCCATGTTTTCACAGTGGCATTTTTTGGGTGGCATCATAATTTCTTAGTAGCATAATTCCCTTTCGCATGTTTTTGCATATAACCGACTGGTTTTTTTGGTACATTTTTCCCATTCCAGTAATTCATTTGTTGGGCCTGCTGCAAAACTGATTGAATTGAACTCTGCCTACCTATTTCGACCAAATAATAAGTGGAAAAAACTACGATTGGGACATATCCAAATAGGTAAATATCCAACTGGAAGAAGTTAAGATCGGAAAAAAATGCAGATGGAAATTCTGCTACCAATCAAATTTAATTTAATTAGCCCTCCCAAAAAATGCCACAGGAAAAATATGGGAATAGAAAAATGATACCAAGTAGGTAAAAGACATTTTCGATAATTTTGAGCCTCGCTCATTAAGACGACGCGTTTAGTAGTTTCGATGGGTACGGGTAAATACCTATTCGTGCGATGAGCGCAAGTTAATCCTGAATCTTGAATGTTTTCTATTTGTTTTTATTTCATAGAACTAAATCGTATTGAGCTATGGATGTAATATAACTTCGTAGGTCTATGAATTAAATGTGACCCCACCACTCCTGCCTACAAATTAAAAGCATAGGAAAACCCCTAGGTCATCGGAATCTACAAACAAGTTTAATTAAACATCTTCGAGCAGCCACTGGATCATTATTATTTTTCAATTCAATAAAACTTATTTACCTATAGGACGCTACTAGTGGCACTGATTTTGGGAAGAAGGTACAACTCTGCAGTCTGCGGAAGGTGTCGGATCATTCAGTGTTAATAAAATGGGAGACCCCTATCAGTATCGAAGGCGTCGAAGGATACGAAGTAAGTAAAGGCATCCCAAAATTTACGCAAGACTTGTCATATCATAGTATTAAGGCCCATTTACATTATACAATTTACATTGTACAAGAATCGGCAATAATTATTGTATGCAATTATTTCCTTCCAATACTAAATACTTAGTAAATAAAGTAAGGTTTAGACTAAGTAATTTTGGATTTCATCTATGGAATGTGCAAGAAAGTTGAATAATGTAAATGGCCCTTTAGTATGGTAAATCTTCCGTAAATTTCAAGACACTTTATATTATTATGGATACAATAGGGTTATTGAATAGTAGGAGAAGCAGACAGAGTTGTTGGACCCCGGACAGTTACTTGTTTTTAGTTTTTATGCACAAAATCGGAAGACTTTAGAATTGCCGATTGTGCGAATATGTAAAAACATACTATTAAACTCCATTCTGGGGATGTGATTCTGGGATCCTTTTTATAGTTTAAATGGGACTGGCTGATAGAAAAATAAAAACCAGCCAAGTGCATGTCGGACCACGCACAGTGAAGGGTTCCGTAGCTGGGATGAACGTTTATGGTTGAAATTCTTTTTTTTTATTAATCTCAAAAACTACAAAGCGTATCGTGTTCAAAACAATTTTGGTTGGAAGTATTTCGTATGTTCTACTACTGTATTTTTTATTAGAATGTTCTATTTAACAGTTCAAAAGCTACCCACCCGGACAGAATTTTTACGACTTCAGAAGCGAATATCTCGCCAACTGTTCACTTACGTAAAAAAGTCACTTAAAACCTCTGTATCATTTTGGAAGCCCTATCTAAAAATACCCCACACGCTGATGTAACTCAAAAAAAATTTTTTCGTCCCCTAGTTACATGTATGGAGTGCCACCCCTAAATTTTTTTTTTTAATTTTACTACATCATTGTATAGCGGTTCATAGAATACATCTATCCTCCAAATGTCATTTATATAGTGGCAATAGGCTCTGAGTAAAATGGCTGTGACATACAGACGGACAGACGGATGGACGGACGGACAGGCGGACAGACGGACATGACGAAATTATAAGGGTTCCTTTTTTGCTATTCGGCTCCGGAACCCTAAAAACGAAAAAGTACGCATGGTACAACACCCCCGGTGGGACACGCAATTTTTTTGCCATTTTAACATATAAAATAATAATCATCTTATGCTTATTTTTTTAGGAAAATAATACTAACCTAAGTCTTTGAACTAGAATTTTTATACCATTTTATGCGAAGTTTATCATGAGTCCTAAATTTCCTTTTTGCCCTAATAAAAACGGCGTACCTCCGTGTGATCAATTAAAAACATAAGCAAAAATTGACAACAAAAATTACAAAAGTAATATGTACAGTTGTGTGCAAAATAATAGCAGTGAAGATAAAATTTACTCATTAAATATGTAAATATAATTTTATATTGAATATATTGCTCATATTTACTGTTCTACGTCTGATAATACTAAATAGAAATGAACTTTAAAAAAATCACTAATATTATCGAGGTAAATGAAAAAAAAACACAAAATTATTTTCAAAATTATAGCATTTAGGTACATTTAATAAATGGTAAACAAACATTTAAAACCAAACAATTCGAAATAAAAATTATAAATTCTTATTAATATTTCGTAGCTTGACCTTTATTTTTAAGAACAGCTTCACATCTCCTTAACATTGAGTCAACTAAGGATTGACATCTCTGTACAGGGATATTATTCCATGCCGACTGTCACATGCCATTATTGGGACTTCGTGGGGGGTTTTTGATCACTTACAGCATTCTTAATATCTGTCCACAAGTTTTCGATCGGGTTGAGGTCCGGCGATTGTGCAGCCCAAGGTAAAACGTCGACTTTTTCAGTTCTAAACCACTCTTTCAGTATTTTGCTAGTATGTTTTGGGTCATTAACTTACTGGAAAACCCACTTTGGCGGAATACAATCAATGGCATATGGATACGTTACATCTTGGAGCACCTTCTTTAAATAATACTCTTTGTTCATTATGCCCTCGATTTCAATGATAGGGCCTGTACTATTGTAAGAAAAACATCCCCATACCATCAAACTAAGTCCACCATGCTTAACGGTTTTTATTGTATACTGACATACTCTCGACGACCTTTACACCCAAACAGCACTACTTTACTTTCGTCACTCCATAAAATATTACGCCATTTCTCCATAGGCCAATCTACGTGTTCTTTGGCATAAATGAGCCTATGCTTTATGTGCTTTTTAGTCAACAGTGGAACTTTTCTCGGACTTCTGGCTTGCAGATCAGCTTCAACGAGTCGACGGCGAACAGTAGAACTACTCACATTTAAATTTAATGAGTGTTGGATGTGTTTTGACGAGAGAAATGGTTGCTTTTTCGATAGGCGTGCAATTTTAGAGTCCTCTTTTTTTTGTAGTAGCCTTTTTTCTGCCTCTTGTTTCGGTTTGGTCTTTCCATTTCAGAGCATTAGTGATCATTTTAGCTGAACATTTTAAAATTTCTTGGACAACCTTATTACGTTTTTCCTTCTTGTATCAACCTTTTAATCAAACTTCTCATTTCTCTGGAACAATGCCTTCCCCTTCCCATAGTCGTAAAATTTTCTAACGAGAATTACGTTTACACAATAGAAAATCCTATATTGTACTAACGTTAAATAATATTGACCATTCAGGGCTGGAGAAAATTATGTACAGTCACGGATTTTAATTGTTATGCCATTGTGAAGTTATTTAAATTTGCAGTATGGCATCCACGAGCATTTACGAGATTACACGATTAATCACGAATACATGATACCGCGGGAACTACATAATAGTTAAACGTGATTAAAATATTGACAACTGGCATTTTAGAAATATTGCAGGATCGTTGTCATAATGACATACAGATCAAGTTAAGACGTCATTATTATAAATAAGCAAATTTAAAGAAAATAAGATGCCACCAGCAATTTCTACGGAAACTCGTCACATGATTGTGACTTTGCACCAAGAAGGGCTAAGTTTGCGAGCAATAGCAAGACAGTTGTTAATATCGGTGGGTTGGTTTCTATATTTATTATGACGAGTTTCTGCCCGCGACTTCGTCCGCATAGAATTGGTAATTTTGCCATCGACCGTGAACAGGAACAGTGATTTATGCTTATGTCAATCTATGTGGTCACGGCTTCAAGCTGTCATAGATAACGAAGGTGCATATACACGATATTAGGCGAGTGTAATGTCGATTTCGAGCATATCGCCTTAAAAAATAGGAGAAGGTTCTCAATTCCGCTGTAAGTTTTTCACTCAGGGGAAATTTCAAATTGGTTTAGTTTTTTTCAAAATCCTGTTGCGATGATGGAATCCATGAGGAATTCGAATTCATGTGGAAACGACATTCCTGTCTTTGCACCATTACTCCCCAAATGTTTTTTAGATCTAAATGTTTGCTTTTTCTTGTTGCGGTTTAACATATAAAAGGGCGGTCGTTAACAGCCCGACGCAAAAAATCTGACAAAATCGTACAAACGCATTGCTGGATTTCTTTCATGCTGCTTCTTCTCAATTATCTGCGGAATATACACTACTTAAACCTGTATTTTATAATTTATTGACCGATTAAAACATCATGTAATGTATTTAAAGTTTTTATTTTATTAAATTTTACGCTACTTGTGAGGCAGTCAAGGACTTTAATTGTTATGCAAATATGGAACCCTGTCGCATAACGTTAATCATTAATTTTGGCGTAATTTCTTTCATGTGGTTTGACACTGTCATTATGACAGGGTTCTACAGTGGCATAACAATTAAAGTCCTTGACTGTAATGCTTCAATCAGCCATAGTTATGCAGAAAGAGACTAAAAGAACTAGAATATTTAATAATTTTTAAATTAAATATCTAGAATAAATATTTTTAAAAGTTTGACTATTTATGGCCACGATTAGTCTTTCGACTTACACGCTGACTAATCAACTCTTTTCAAGATGGTGGGTTTTGACGTGTTATTTATATTCAGATATTTGCAACAGTTATCACATTGTCATGGATGCCAAATTTTTATTCTATATCACCAATAGTGGCTGTTGTTTAAATGTAACCATAGCAACAAGACATGCAAATTTGACTTTGGGTGAATTCACTCTGTGGTCTGATTGGTAGACTTGGGTCTCAGGTTAGCCAATCGTTAATGTTGCATGTCATTTTGTTCTTCTATTATACGAAGACGTGTGAATTTCCTTATCTCGATATACGAGTACACCCGACTGAACCCGATTTGTATTACACGGCTAAAATACAAACAGTGGCAAGTGGCATAACAATTAACGTCCGTGACTGTACTTATTGTAAACATTTCTCATGACACTGCTATTTAAATGTACTTTTTTGAAATTCTTAAATATAACTTCTAAATTTAAAAACATATGAATGCATTGGCCAGTGCAAGCTACTAACGTAAATAGTTTTTAAATATGAGGCCGTCTTTTGAGCACCTAGCTTATTTAAGAAAATACTTACCCTAGTACATTCACTGCTATTATTTTGCATACAACTGTACATGTTTGGCCAGTCATAAATAATGCAAAATAGTAAGTATTAGAAAACTCAAGCGCTAGCTTAGCAAAAATCCAAGAAAGTTGTACCTTGGTCGTCCAAGATATAAAGTTAGTACGGTGCCCAAGGTACAACAAAGATCCTTTTTTTAACCAAGCTTCTTAAACGCACTTCTGATTAAGTTAGGCTAAAACGACCTCACTATCCGATAACTATTTACTTAATGTAACGTTTTCCTGCACTATTCAGTTTTAATATAAATCTACACACTTAATGGAAAAACTTAAAATTAAGTTCATAATACTCATTTTTTGTAATAGGTTTTAGATTTTTTATATTTTATCTTCTTATTTGCTGCTCTCGAGTTTTGTTACTAACTTCACTTCGATGTTGACATTGAATGATTCAAATAACAAATATATTAGTTTTAAAGAACACCGGAGATACGAAATATTGGCAATTGTCCGAGGTAAAACCATGTCCGGGGTAAAACAGTTTCCCCTACTAATATAATTAACATATCCTGACCACAATTCAATTCTGACACATTTTGTATGAGTGTCGGCCAACCAAGGAGAAAAGGAAGAAATAATTAATGTGGCGGAGATGTGGATGTAATGGTCACTAAATGGGTAAGATTGGCAATTATTTATTATTCTCTACCTGTCAACCACATATTAGAGAAAGCTTGAAAGGAGGGCTCAGGATGACTTCGTCCACAATCCTCTTTCGTCACCTTCTTAAATCGTCCACAGTGCCATGTCGTCAGCCTACAATTCCTAAATCGTCACCTTCCTAACTCGTCCATTTTCTGATGTCGTCAATACCCCATTTTGTCTACATTCCTGTTTTGAGGACAGTGCCAACTGGTCCACTTTCTTTTATCGACCCCAGTACTCCGTCATAGTTGACAGCGCAAAATAGACCTGAGTATCTATGAGGCAAAGTTGACATTCGCTCTGGTTTTGTATTTGACATAGCGTTGAAACGGTTAAAAGGCAGTGCTTATTTGAAAAAGTTTACCATGGTCTCAGCGAATGAAAGTGATAAGGTACTAAAACGTAAACATGTTTATGATTTCGCCTGTACAGTCAAGGGCATAAATATATATACGTTCCCAGAGTTTCAAATATAAATGCTGGTTGAACCAGACTTGTAAAAGTGCCCTTTCTAAGTAAGTGTCTTTTCTTTTGTGCCTACTTACAGAAATAAATTATGTCATTTCATAAAAATAATGTACTAGAGTCTGGCAAATCAAAGATGAGAATGAAAAATTCACTTACGTGGCAACACTGATTGTCAAAAGCTATGGTAATGACATATAGTGTTGCCGCGTAAGTGAATTTTTCATTCTCATCTTTCATTAGCCAAACTCTTGTAGCCAAGAATATCCAAACAACAATGTATGGGTGTTCAATATTTTTACTATATAGTTGATGAGTTGGCACTGTGATATAAATAAGAATGTTGACGAGATGACACTGTAGACTAATTAGGAATGTTGACGAACTGGCACTGTAGTCAAATTATGAAAGTAAACGAGTTGGTACAGTGGCCCGCGTAAGAAAGCGGACGAGATAGGGAAGTGACGATATAGGAATGCTGGCGAATCGGAACAGTAGACCATATGCGAATGAGAACGACTTAAGAAGGTGACGAAATGGAACTGTGACCGAAGTCATCCTGAGCCGAAAGGAGCACCAACAATCGAAAAGGTATTAGGTATATTGGCTTGGTATGGAAATTATAATGAGGTAAAACATAGGACACGTAACAAGAAGAGTAACTAATGAGTGAGAGACGATTATAGAAGATAGAGGGAAAACTGAATAAGTTATGAATGGATCGTATGAAGCGTAACATGTGCATGAAAGGTGTGAATACTGAGTTAACAGCGGTGCCCCAACTAGTGTTAAACAAGGGCAGGAGGATGATGTGATGACATAAAAAACTCAGCTTTCAAGAAACATAAAGGTTGTGCTGTCCACAGATTCTAGTGGACGGTCGAGCAGCTCAGAAGATTTTCAGCCCAGCTCGTTGCATGGCAGTGGTGACCTGCCTCCCTCGCTTCGAGCCAGTACTGCTCACCATCCGGACTCTCACCAAACACCGGATGAATGGAAAACTCCCCTCCACCACCATAAGCTACCGACCCCGACCCAAACACACAAGTTCAATTTTAAACTAAGACTTAAAGTGAAAGTAGAAGCCACCGTAAAATATTATGTAATAAATAACGTGACGATAAGGACTTTTGGTTTTTTCTTAAGGTGGTAAAGAGAAGGTGCAATTCGTGTGGGACCACTCGTACCAGAAAGTCAAGCGCTTCACAAAAATATACGAGCGGGCCCACCTTTTGGTTTTGATATCATTACGCCTTTACCAAATCCAAAAAGTGGGCCCGCTCGTAGATTAAATCCCTGCACAAATTGATTTTATAGTCTGACAAGACTCTATTTAAAATAAAATCTCGTCAGGCTTTAAACTTGGTAATTTTTCTTCGGAAAGCTTCAAAAATTGTCCCCCTGGCGGCCGTTGCGTCGTATTGCAAGCATGCGCGAATAGTCGGGAATGACAATGGCTCTTATTAAATTTATATCCGCAGATGTAGTTGTTGTTTGGTCACCCAAAAACCAACAAAAGAGACAAAATTTCACGGTATGTTTTTCTGTCGTTTCTTTAGCAGTAGGTAATCGTCGTGTCCTTGCTTACCCTTATAATCTATTAATGGTCCTTTCTTGCGTAGGATGCCATGCTGTTCGTCTTTTTCTGGGCGCATCGCGTCGCTTTGTGTTCGGGCGCGAACCACTTAAGGCTGTTTCATTAGTCGATAGCCCGCGTTTCGTGATACATCGGTGTTATAGCTCAATAATGTTATAAGTTATAACATTATTAACGATTTGTTATAACTTATAACAAATTGTCAATGGATTGTTACAAGCATGCGGGCTATATGTTGTCTAATGAATGAAACACGGGAGCAATTTTTGAAAACCTATCACCGACAAAAAATTACTTACTTTAAAATCAATTTGTGTAGTGATTTTAAAGTTAGTCATTTTTAGTGGGTGATTTTCAAAAACCACATTGCGTTAGGCGTCGGATTTGGGTATAACTATGGTAAAACGCTGGACAACGATGCCAATTTGCGTCCTCATTTTATTCAAATTATTATTGTGGCAATTTAATTATTGATTTTATTCCTTAGTCGACGACAAAAGTTCGTGACCTATTCATAATTTTTAAATCTACGACCCACTAGCGCTACCGTTTCCGTACTCGCATGCATACCTACCTGAACTACTACTAATGAACTGTCAGTTCCAAGGGTGATTCCTATCTGTCTTTAGACATACCTTCTTATCTGTGCTATTCATAATCTGTGGTTGGTTGGTTTGTTATGACTTTTACTTAACATTTATTTAGGTAGCACTTTTTTACTCTTGCATTGTATCACTCGGTCAAATAAAGTTAACCATTGTATTGTTGTATTTAGTCTAATATATTGTGTATTCTATTTTTTCTCAGATCTATCAACTGGTCATTTACCTACATTGTTTGGACGATTTTTTACAACCGATTTCTTGTAGCTTCCAACTTTGTCGCTGGCAGAATTGTCCCTATGGACAGTAGCCATTAAATACTAATTTAATTTAATAGCACTTTTTATTAATGCGCCACAAAGCAAAATTCTATCTCTTCTATCTCTATTCATGCAAAAGTGTACAAATCCTAAATGAACACTGCTAATTAAAAGATACTATTGAGACTACCGTTGAAATGGGGATACCATGCGCTGTGTCTGGCTGTCCCTCGTTAAGAAGCCCCGACAGTGTTGTTACGTTTCATCGGTAAGTTTATTTATAGGTAATTTAATTCTATGATCAAAATACTTAGGTAGACCCAAATGGAGGTAACTCGGAATAATGGAGAAATGGATTCTGGACAATAACAATAATTAATTAATAATCAATAACATACTCTTCTTCTTCATCATCTTGCTGCCCTTATCCCACACTAAATGGGGTCGGCACAACATGTTTTCATCTTCCACTCTCCTCTATCCGCTGTTAACTCTGCACTCACAATTTATATGTACACATGTCACGCTTCACACAATTCATCCAAACCTTTTCGGTCTTCCTCTACCCTTGTATCCATCCACATTCATATTAATCACACTTTTATGTTTTTGCTTCCTCTAATATATAACAAAACTGTCTGGAAATAAAGACCAAGCTTACCTTGTAAGGCTACCTATTAACTTTCTAAGTTACAAGTTACAGTGCATAGTGTGCTAGTTATTAAATTATTCGTCACCTTTGGAACTATTTATCTATTTAGAATAAAATCTTAATAATCTTCCTTCTGGGTTGCAAAGTGACAATTATTACTTAATTTATTATAGTTCTGGTAATTAACATGCTTTTTCCTGACAGTGTCCAAACGTAGCCTGTTTGTTTTACCTTCAGGTTGTTACCAATATCCCTATTATTAGTCTTTAAAGGGTGGTATAGTTAATTACGAGTCAACAATTTCTAAGATTTTACTTCACCAAAATAAAAAATTGTTTCAGGATTAATCGGAAACTTTTGCCTTTATGGCAACAAGCAGTAGAAATGAACATTACTGCATATTCTAGGATTTGTAGCCTTCACTTCAAACCGGATGACTTTGTAGTCGGCAAGTTGGAAAAGGAATTGAAGCCAGATGCAGTGCCATCTATACGTGTTATACATGAGGTTTATCTTGAGCTTTACACAAATTGTTAGATAATTTAGTATTGTGTTCTTTGATTTTCATATTACATAATAAATAGGTATTTATATTAGGGAACAATTACCCTTACCATCAAGTGACCTGTGTGCTGATTAGCCTTCTGTAAGGTATATAGATGGTCACACTCATTTTATTTCCGTGCAATTGCCTATAAATTTCTCTTATCGATTTTAACTACGAATAAAAAAGTCTAAACCTCTGTTATAAACCAGAACTTATATTTATAGGGTATTGAAACTAAGTTCTGACGCGTTACCATTATCTGAAATAATATTAATTGTTTAAAATACATATCACAAAACATGTATGTAGGTAACACAAAAATAATTTTAGCTTAATGATAATTTTGCATAAAATTATAGATAGTTTATGCTAAGTATAGATAAACTTGGCATAACTATCACTACCAACACTATAAATTTTGCAGCATATTATTTAGCAGATCACTTTTGCCGAATTTAATTTAACTTGACCTTGTGTACCGTAACAATCCTACAGGGGTCTATATGCTCTCATAAAATTCTTTTTCCTATTTTTTGTTTTACTACTGATATGATTCATAATAATCACTCTTTGATTTAAGAATGTTTAAAAAACAAATGTAACCTAACCTAACCTTATTTATCAGTTGATATTCAAAAAATCTGAAAATAAACAGGTGTATTATTCATATTTATTATGAAGAGTGATCATTATGATGTAAAATGGTATGAGAAATATTTTTATGAAGAGTGATCGCTATGATATAAAATCGTATGAGAAACATTTTCGGAGTTCCAATAATCTAATTTGCAATTTTATATTAACTTTGGTGCACTCATCCTACAGCACATTTTATTCAGGGATAATGTTTTTTTGTACTACTACCAGAAAAGTTGATTAGGTTAGGTAAGAAATGGTAAAAAAATTGATTAGGTTACAACTGCAACCACAATACAAACAAGTTGTTAGTTGTTACCAAAAAAGTAGGTTAGGTTAGAACTGCAACCCCAACAAAAACGAAACTATGCCCGAAAAGTACCTATGTTTGATTGGGTTAGAACTTTATGCCACCTGAATATACAAAATTATTTTCTGCTATCATTATCCAATTATATTTATAGTGTCTTAGCCGACACAACGGAGCCTTATTGAAACTCAGAGATGTATTTTTTAACAAGTTTAATTGTGATGTCCATTGAATGGCGTTACAATGACAAGTGAGTTGCGTATGCAAATTAGGTTATACATGTCTAAACGCCTGACAATTAGTTCTTAACAGCAGAGATTTGACGGGCTGCAGTTTTAAACTTTGTGTAGGCGCGTCGGGTAATGTGTGCCGGAACATAATAGTTATATTATTATCACCAACAGTTTGCAAAAGTATGATTCTGAATTAGAAAATAATGCCCCGCGGCTGCTCTAATTCTTACCCACCTTAAAATATATTTTTTTCCAATAAATGCAAGTACTGTAGACTTTATGCTTTTTGTAATAAGGTCCACCGATGTACAGTTAAGAGTGTTGCTGTTTGTACATGCGATGAGTGCGAATATTTGTTTCTGTGTGATGAATGTTTTTAATGCATTAAAATATTTTTTCTCTCCATATTAATGTGTTTATCATTATTTAGTACCCGAAGTACAAGCTTAGAACTTAGTTTAGGAGTAGGTTTTCATGTCAGTTACCACTAGATATTTATTTACTGACCCAGTTCCAAAATAAGCTCAATGGGTTGATCTATTATTTATCATTTTTAGGTAAACAATGACACATCAGACGAGGATGAAGATAATATAACATTAAAGGAGTTGCTCGCGAATGGCCTTAAATTTGTAACGGCTCCACACAGTCATGCAGAAGATAACCAGTTTAGAATGGTAAGACTTATCTACAACGCGTTACAAAATAATCCGTAAAAAAGAAATTACAAAAGTAGTGTACCTTATTAAATAACTTCAGTTCAGTATCTTAGGTATACAGTAAACGATTTGTTCCCGATTCGTCGTATTCCTGTTTCGTCGCATTCCCGATTCGTCGGATTCCTGACTCGTCGTATTCCCGTTTCGTCGGAATTATTTATATAAAATCATTACAAATAATGGACCATTATTTATCCGCCTTCCCGAAGAGCAGTTCTACATATACATAATATGTATATGTAGAACTGTAGGCGGATAAATAATGGTCCAGTCGTGGGACACCCGGTAATTATATATATTATATATAATTACCGGGTGTCCCACGACTAAGAGGCATGAAGGGAAAGTGATCTAAATATTGAAGAGCCAGTGTTTTACCTTAAGAAGACTTAGAAGACTTATTGAGGGATGGAATAACCGGTTAAATCAAAGAATCCCTAAGAAACCTTCCCTTTTTCCATTTATCGAACTACTGCGAGTGGAAGCTCAACATCAAGACATCAAGATTAGAAAAATGCAGTTACACTGTCTGAGTACGATAAAAACTCGTCGAGCAAAAGATTTTCAAAAATATAATCAAGAACGGGAAATAGTCAATGATTTTATTGATAAAAAAAAACACAGTCATTGAATGTTTAAATAGGCTTTGTTTAATAATATAATACCAATATAGCATGTGTGTAAAAATATCTTATATTAAAACGCTTTTTTGTAATAAAATCCGTGCCGGAGCCGTGGTAATTGCATAGTTTTATTCGATAATAAAAATCCGACGAATCAGGAATACGACCAATCAGGAATGCGACGAAACAGGAATACGACGAGTTCGGAACAAATCCAGTATAGGTACTAGGGTTGACACTACTTTCGTAATTTCTTTTTACGGATTATTTTGTAACACGTTGTATATTAATGCAAACATTTCTTGTAATTGTTTATGTGCAATAAAGAGTTTACATACATATATACATAAGTTATTTCTAGAAATACGGAACGTTGAACGGAGTTGGCGAGTCACCGACTGCCAATTCAAACCAAAGTAATTAGAATTGGCCAGGCAGGCGCCATAGTTTCATCAATAGCCGAGTTCTCGAATCCATATTAAGTCTCCGAAAACATAGAAGTAGCATCGGATAGTAGAATAACATTGGCGTCGAGTTCAAGATTTCTGATTCAATAAGCGATTTTTAGTTGAAATCAGTTCAGACGCCTGTCAGAATTTTCGTTCAGAAATAGAAAAGCTTGTACATTTGTTAATCCATCATAGATTAATATCATCCGAATATTAGTGAAGTTCATCATTTAAGCACTAGTTTTATTCATAGGTCACCGAAGGTAAAATTACTAGAATCCATAAAGATCCACTCTTGATTTCAAGTTTCATTATCGTACTTTAACCTGCGCTGAAAGATAACAGCTGTAAGTAGGACTTCGATTAAAGCTTGTATCGAACGTCCTCTAAGTTTCACCGGGTTTTTCCAAGTCATCGAATACATGACCTTTGATTCTTTTCAATATTCCATTACTTATTTCCTTATTGGTTGATATTGTACGAACTACACACCCAATTACGATGAAAAATATTTTTCTGATTGTAAGAGCTTAAATTGACTTCGATACCTTTTGAGTTCTTCACGGACATATCATGTGGGTAGTAGTTCTTTGGACAAACACGATCTGGATTAAAGACCTGGCGGGTTTTTCCAGTCATTCTATGAGTTCCGCCAAGGGCTCTGATAATTGTCTTGATACAGGTTCTTGTCAATTCACTTGGTCGTCATTTAAAGTCATCCAACCTACATCTACTAGTTTTCCACTCATGATGACGCAATCGTTCGAGTTGAATAATAGGTATGTACAGTCAAGGTCATAAATATGTATACACTTTAGTACCTTGTCTATTTAACATCATGCTTAAACTGCCAAATGAAATTGTCACAGCGATTAATGTGACATGGTACTAAAGTGTATACATATTTATTACCTTGACTGTACCTACTAGATTTGTATGCTATAGATGCAACTTTGTTGGAATTAAATGAAACACAAAAACGTTTACGCGAATCTAGTAAGTTGAGTGGAAAATCTAAAAGTGGTTGACTGCTCAGAAGAACCATCCATCCATCAATTCCAATCATTAGATTGTCGTTTGCCAGAACTCTCAAGCGGGTCCTTTTTCCTCAATCAATGAACAAAGAACTTAACTAGGATCCTTAACTGTTGATCCAATTGACACTTATTAACCTTCGTTAACTCTAGTTGGTGTCTCAAATCAACTCTATGATTTAAATGTTGGTTGGTAAAGTATTCAACGGGTTTTTGAACTTACCCAATGAGTTTGTATGGTCTATACCACGATTATTTGAAACAAACAACACATGACTAATTTAAAATTCCAAATAATCGCGTATCCGACATCCACTAGCAAAAACATCCTCAATTACGCAACTGGGTTATCACGACCTAATAAACGAGCTCCAGTTTCAGCCAAAATAATTAAGCGCTAATTTGAAAATTCTTGCTTTGAAAACATAATTAAATATATTAAGAGGAAAAAACGGTTGCAAGTCGACCATTATCCAGTATTGCGTTACACACCACGAAAATGATCCGATAACTCAGTTAAATGCCCACGAAAAATACCTAGTACTAGAGGGCAGAAAAACAAGTTTTTTTGCTTCGATCGCTCCACTCATTGGTAGAGATCACGAATAGCGTGAAGTGCCGGCTGATGCAAGAGTTTTTTTGAAGTAAAACTTCTTTAGGCGCGACTAGAGGGTAACTCGGATTTTTTTCTGACGGAAGTAACGCTCAGTCTTCTAGAGTCTGTGTAGATAGTATCCACTATTCAAAAATAGTAACTTGCATGAGTCGTGAGTATATGTCACATAATCTACGCTTCTTGACTTGTATGCCAACTAGTGGCAAAGATCTTAACTAAGGCCAAGGTTTTAGCCGCGATTTCGAAATGAATGGTTTGATATTACGGCGAAAATATGAGTCCTATAAAAAAAACTTTTAAGACAAAGCTGTAGGAAATTTAATTTAGAAAAAAAACGTTTCTTATGATTTTTTTCTCAGGACCAATAGGAAAGCCGTAATTTCAAAATAAAGGTTTCCATGATAGGGAAAAATTTGAAGCATTCATTATGAATCTTAATTTTGAAATTATGGCTTTCATATTGGTCCTAAGAGAAAATTATACAGGATATTTTTTTTGCAAAATTGAATTTCCTACAATTTTTGTTTAATTTTTTTTTATACGATCAATATTTTCGCCGGAATATTAAAAATTACACAGCATTAATAATCAATTATTTCATTTCATGAGTGATTTTTTTATGAATAATATGAATATCACATTATGTTATTTTTTTAAAAGTAATTATGAATAATAAATATAATTAAATTAAAATATGATATTTATTTTAAGATTTACGTTTTTAATCATTTTAGTGATTATTATGTAACGTAAACGTCAAAGAAGTTTTACTTCAATCGCGCGTAAAGATTACACGCAAACACTTTTTTTTTTAAATCTTCAAGTTAATTTGTTTATTTATTACTTTTGTAATTAATAAATAAATTGTTCATACATTTTTAGACGTTTGCGACATTCTTTGACATTCAATAACAAGGTTTATACTGACATAATATGCTGATCTAACTTTAAAATTTACTCTCAATTATTTTATTTAATAAGTATTTTTTTTATTATGAATAATATGAATATAACATTATATTATTTTTTGTAAGGTATATGAATAATAAATGTAATTAAATTATAATATGATAGTTATTTTAAGTACCTACAGTGCTGGACAAAAAGAATCATACACTTACACGAAAAGTATATTTTCTCATACAACTATTTTTGTGAACTTCGCTCTGTGTTGTCTTTTGTAAAAACTTGCAGCACATTTAATGACCTATACTATTAATGAAATAAAAACCATATTTACCTTAATCTTGCCTTGTAATGCTTGATTATTTTTACACTATGTCGTTTTGCTCTGGACAAAATAGATAATACAATACTCTTTACTACAAATAAATAATTACACTATGTAATATCCCGGCTGGAAATAAAAACAAATGAGGCATTGTGTCATTCTTGGCAATTTTTAATCATTTTCATGTAATTACTTCAATGTTCAAGATGCCGAGAAAACAAGTTTCCATTGATATTCGCAATCTAGTTATACGTGATAGACAAAAACAAATTCGTTTCGGAAAATTGCCGAAAATATTCCATTTCGGTTTGAGCCGTACAGCACATTTGGAAGAAACATAAACAACAAGGAACTGTGGTGAACTTGCCTGGAGCCGGTCGCAAACGATCAACAACTCAGCGGGATGATTCTACAATTGTTCGATTAGTGAAGACAACTCCGAAAATATCATCAAGAGCTGTTACAGAAATGTTGGATCTCAGGGTCAGTTCCCGAACTGTACGTCGCAGGCTCAAAGAAAATGGTTTAAAAAACTGCTTAGCATCTAAGCGTCCATTTATTAGCAGTATTAACAAAAAAAACGTGTTGCATTTGCGAAGAAGCATATTGGGAAGCCCTTGCAGTACTGGAAATCAGTATTGTGGACTGATGAAAGCAAATTCGAGCTATTTGGGCAAAAAAGCCGGTTTAGGGTGTGGCGTAAGCCTTGTGAAGCATTAGCAGAACGTAATATACAAAAAACTGTCAAGCATGGTGGGGGCAATGTTATGGTGTGGGGCTCGTTTGCTTGGTCTGGAGTTGGCAGCTTAGCTCGAATTAATGGAATAATGGCTGCTGAAGGTTATATTAACATATTGCGAGAAAATTTCGAGGTTTATTATGCGACTTGGATGGCCGATATATCTTTCAGCCCTAATTGACTCCGCCCTATCAGATCACGCACAAATATTCGCAGAAATTAAAAAAGTAGATCCTAAACTGCGACAACGTACACAATACGAAGCTGTTAATTACGACTTTTTGTTTGATTCTGCCACAAACTCTAATCTTAGTAATGGAACTTACGACAGTTACGACTTTACAAAATTGTTAACAACGCTTCAAGATCTTGTACAAAAAAGCACTGAGACAAAATACAAAATATTGAATGCACCTCAAAATGACTGGATCAACAAGAATATTACGAACAAGATAGATAAAAGAAATAAAGTTTGGACTCTATATTAAACAAGATTCAGATAACAAAATGCTACAGGATAATTTAAAGAAGAAGAGGAACGAAACAACACAACTAATAACAAAAACGAAAAGCAAAATATTATTTAGATAAGTTTTCAAAATGCATGAATAATCCAAAAAAAATTGTGGACTTTAATCAATGTCATGTCTTGTAATAAAGTAAAATCAGATCGTGCTCCTCCAAAACTAATAACTGACTCTCTAAAAATCACGGATGGCGATGAGGGGTGTAATGTTTTTAATACTTTTTTGGCCACTATTGGCCCGCACCTAGCTAGTCAAATCCCCGTAAAATACCATAATAGTACGACATCTACATTAAATCAAACTCCTCAAAGCACCAATACACTAAAATACCTACTACGCACCATGTACAGAACATGAGGTGTCAAAAATTACCGACGATTTAAACTCTAATTCCAGTACAGGAATTGATAGCATAAGTACAAAATCATTAAAATGCCTAAAGGATCATTTAGTTAAAGTACTTACCATTTGCATCAATAGCAGTCTTAACACCGGTATCTTTCCAGACGAACTGAGATTGCTAAATTCTCTCCCATATACATATCAGGCATAAAATCTGATCCAGGTAATTACAGACCTATTTCGGTATTCCCAGTAATCTCGAAGGTATTTGAAAGGCTCATATATAATCGCCTTTCTAAATATCTAAATGACATTAACTTTTTATTTGAACGACAGTATGGCTTTCGTGCAAAATCGAACACACTTTCAGCAACAATCGATCTAGTTACTAAAATTAAAACTAATCTGGATGCAAAAAACATCGCACTGGGAGTATTTATAGATCTAAAAAAAGCTTTCGACACAGTAAGTCATTCATTATTATTAAATAATCGGAATAAAAGGAAAAGCACTAGAAATTCTTGCTTCATATCTATCCAATCGCCAACAAATCGTAAAAATTGGGAAATATAAAAGCTTGACTCAAAGTATTAGCTGTGGCGTCCCTCAAGGATCGATACTTGGACAGCTTTTATTCCTTATATATGTCAACTCTATTAGCCAGCGTAAACTACACGGCGAAATAACCTTATATGCTAACGATACTTGTGTTTTTTGCTTCGGACATTGCATAACTAATATGATTGAAGCGGCTCAGAAGGATCTAGATTCTTTGCATGAATGGTTTCAGTATAACTTGCTCACGATAAATATCTCGAAAACCTCATACATTATTTTTAAGGCCAGAAATAAAGAAATACATAACCATAAACCGTTGTATATTGACAATGTTAAATTAAACCAATCATTGCAGGAAAAGTATCTCGGCTTAATATTGGATAGTGACTTATCATATCAGGCACATGACTTATCATATCACATCATGGAAGGCACGTATTAATAAAACGCGATCCAAACTTTCATCACTCTTGGGCTCACTTCGTGGCATTGTCCGTTGCCTTCCTCGTGAGGTGCGCTATAATATATACTACTCACTCGTACAATCTCACTTTGACTATCTCATCGAGGTATGGGGAAATGCTGCTAAATCAAATTTAAAAAATCTTCAATTTACCCAGAACAAAATAGTCAAAATACTTTTTCACTACGATTTTCTTACTCCGACAAATCGAGTTTATTCCGAAACGTAATAAGTTATGAGTCTCAATCAATTGTACACATATACTTAATACTTGCTTACTTATTAGAAGAATTCGTCAAAAATCCTTACACATTGAAATTAAATTTTCCACAAATAGAGAAAAAAAGGAAACGAATACTTCGTAATGCTGACAACTTGTACTTAACTCCGCCGCGTACAAAAACATTTGGAAATAAAAATATTAAATATGAAGGAGCATGTATCTATAATAATTTACCGAAAATAATTAAAAAGGCCGTTACTTTGTATAGTTTTAAGAAAAAACTTAAAATTTATACAGGGTGGAAAGGGACGAGGGCCGTTCCCGAAAATATAGTATCACATAAGCGGTGTACATTCGATGTGCAATGGTTAGAAACAATTATTATAAAGAAAACAAAAAAGTTAAAATGAGTCATGTTTAATATTGGTGACAACCCTATGTTCCTAACTACATTCAAACATTTGTAAGTCTAAGGAGAAAAGGATACCTGTTATCTTAGGGATCTACAACCGATGTTCAAATATTCCACCACGTCTAATAATACAGGCAGCAGCTCGTGCCCGAGTATGGCGATGCACCTTCGATAATGTATTTTCTTCACGATTTTTTCGACGCAGTTGTTCGAAGGCAGCAATTAATCTTTCTTTCATTTCCTCGGCAGTATCACATTCTGTCCTGTACACTTTGTCTTTAATCGTGCCCCACAGAAAAAAGTCCAGTGCCGTGAGGTCCGGACTCCTTGGGGGCCAAGGGTTGTGGCCCAAATCGCCTTATCCATCTGTCCCCAGTGCCCCTAGTGCCGTGTGGTGCCGGTCGAGAATAGCACCACCCCCTCTCTTCCCGTGGGTGTCGTAGGAAGCGACTAAGGGATAAACCGGAGGATGGGCAGCAGCGTCCTCTGCGGACTACATGGTATGACTGCGGTCGCCAACCCGCCTGCCAAGCGTGGCGACTACGGCATTTTTCCCCCCAAACGGTTCTAGATCAAAACATGAATATACAACAACAGCCCAGACCCCTAGTCCCCGGCGGCCCCGCTATTCCTGGCTCCGGTAGCGGCCATGGTAACGGCGGGGCGGGGGGTGCTTTAGGTAATCTCCGGCAGAGACCCGGCTACCAGAAACGACGACCATTGGCCCTGGCAACATACAACTGCCGAACATTGCGGACCGACGAAAAGTTGCTGGAACTGGAGGAGGAATTGAGCAGGTTACGATGGGGAATCATAGGGTTGTCAGAAGTCCGTAGAGAGGGGGAGGACATGACAACCCTGGAGTCCGGTAACTTGCTCTATTTCCGGGAGGGCGACCACCAGTCCCAGGGAGGTATCGGGTTTATCGTCCACAAGTCCCTCGTGAACAACGTGGTGAAGATCGAGAGCGTGTCGAGCAGAGTAGCGTGCCTTGTGCTCAGAATGACCCAACGATATTCGTTGAAGGTCATACAGGTATATGCTCCGACCTCAACGCACTCCGACGATGAGGTGGAGGCTATGTATGAGGATGTTTCCAGAGTCATGCATAGCTCCAAAACTCACTTCACGGTTGTTATGGGGGACTTCAACGCAAAGCTGGGCAAACGAGACGGTGAAGAGCAGAGAGTGGGGAATTTTGGAGTGGGGCATAGGAATCACCGGGGCCACCTACTGGCCAGTTTCTTATTCGGTGGTTCTTTGTCAACTCTGCTGTTATGTTGATTATGATTGCTAGAGTTTGCTCTCTTTGTAGCTCTAGTTTGTCTTTCTTCATTTAATGACAAGATTCTCGGTGCCACTTTGTTGGAAAAAGAAGCAGCGCTCTCTGCAGCTCCTAACGCGTTGAACCTGTCAACTACTTCTATCAACTTCTTGTACGTATCAGCAGTTTCGAGGATGGAATTCCGTAAGTTTTTGTACATCTCACACGAATAATATAAATTAGATCCTATTTGAGTTAAAATCGTTGAAAAATGTTCCAAAATTTGCTGCTCTAGAACAAGTCTAGTATGCGGCTGGTTATTTGCTGACACACAGCCTTGCCCACCTGAAGCTTCTGCACAGTCAGCATTGTGAGTAAACGTGTCCTGCTCTGGAATGACTTCATGATCCAAAGCAACTTTAGGATCTGAAGAACTGCTTTGTCCAGAAGATACAGGGTCTACTTCCATGCGTTTGTCGGTTTGACGCACATAATCCGCTGATCTTGGGGGGTTTTGTACGGCAGATGGGTTGACAATGTTGCCTTCGGAGTAAACTCGTTTCATAGCTACTTCAGGAAGTTGATGTATCAGCCGTTGCTGTGGCAGAGAGGGCTGGCACATTTGACAATATGTGCTAGCCCTCTCTGCCACAGCAACGGCTGATTGTCTTCTATCTTGTTGGGATGAAAACGATGGCCTTTCACCTGCTGCTGCTGGTATGATGTTTTGAGAGGGAACTTTGGAAGCTAGATTGTGCTCGATTGGCTTTCCTTGAAGTCTTGCTTCTAATCGCTGCAAGTGTAGTAGATAGTCAGTATAAGTATTTGTAAGTGATTGTCTTATTGAATTTGGAATGCTTGGTTGTGTGGTGGTGATCTCTGGGTAACGCCTTGAACAGTAGGCAGTATTCTATCATTACTGGCGTTGGAAGGAATGCCTCGATGATACTGTGGCGGCTGTCTTTGCTGTGAGGAGTCTGAGTTCAGAACTGTTGGATTTGGTGGGTTCGTTGATATCAGATGGCATGCTGGTATACTTATTTTTCTACCCGAACGAGTTGGATGAGCGGGATTGATTCCTTCGGTAGGCGTCCTGCGCAGTTCTTGCCTTTGTTCTTGATGGAAGTTGCCTGGATTGTTTTGATAAGATTGTGGGGCACCCGCATTGGGTTGGTTAGTTGCTAGATTAGGGAGACGCTGCACAGTAGATGCTTCATGCATCATAACTTCTTCAAGACTACTTCTCTGAGCGATACTGTGCGATCCGCTGGGTCTTTGAAGTGCATCTGAAACATCCATTGGCTGCTGCTGACATTGTTCTAGAGGTGGTGAATTTCGCCGTTTTCTTATTCGTCGGACGAAGCTAGGACGTTCATGAGGTAAGATTGGAGTGTGCTGCGTACCAGATGCGACATTGTCGATTCTCTCAAGAACTACTTTTGGATCAAGAGCATTCATGTCATAGGATTTTACAATTTTTATTCAAAAATGTGGAATATTCTGCAATGAGTTCTGGGTAACAGTTGGTTCTTGTCTTTCAGGTGGTGATGGTCTCCGTTGGTCCATTAGATTTGATGGGTTCTGTGCGGCAATGGCCACAAGTCTCTCGCTATTTGCAAGACGTATTCTCATCTCAAGTGGCTCATGCATTGATATTAAAGACGGTCTCTCATTCATTTGGCTATATAGCTGGGCGCTCATTTTTAGTGAACTAGGTAGATGATGAGAAGCATATGGCTCGTTATTTGAGATTTCATTAGCGCGTGGTGTTTGTTCGTGTTCAGTTTTTCTAATAGATCGAACTTCTGTTTTTATCGGTTGAAAGTTCGAGTTTGAATCTTCTCTGTCCTGCAAATGTCTTCGATGATCATGATGATCCGAATGAGCAAGGTGCTGAACTGACGTTGAAGGTTGCGGTGGTGCCATTGATGCAGTCGTCGTATTACTAGCACGATGACTTTGGCTGTTGCTATTTGCTTTACTGCGCTGCCTCTCATCTTGCAAGTGGTCCTCTTCGTCAATACTGATGATCTCTGTCGGTTCATCAACGTCAATAATCGGCAAACTTGGCTGTTGTTTTTCGGTTTGACGTTTTTTTTGACGTACTGGTGAAGATCTGTGACTCTTTTCACTTGTGAGCCGAGAGGGAGTAGGTTTGTCGCTGGATGATGCAGCAGCTGCTTCTGTCTCATCACGGTATCCAATCACAGTTGATCGTTCTCTCTTTGAACACCCAGGTCCCATATTAATGTATTTACCAGCAGATCTAGATGCCTTAGCAGCATTATTCTGTCTCCACCGCTCTTCATCAAGCTTTTCTGCGGCTTCTAATTGTGCTGCCCGCTTCAGTAACATTTTGACCGGAAGCTTCTGAAGATTCTCGATGATTTTTGGTGTTAGCTGAGGTTTATCTCTCGTAGACTTTGACGAATGGTTTCGACTCCCGCTCGGTGATTTGCTATCTGACGTTGGCTCTGTTTGTGTAGCTGGAAATGAAAAATTCAATTATAACTCCGTACTCGAAAAAGGGCAATGCAAAACACATTTTACTATCTGGAATGTTGCATTTGAAAAACTGTTATTCAATTCTTACCTTTTCTTGTCGGATCTTTTTCGACCCAAGACCTATAATCATCCCGTGACGCTATCCAATACTCTGCATCTCTATAATTATCTGAAACATAAGCACATATTATAGCCTGTGCATTTCGGAAGTACTCTTCAGCAAAACGACATCCAATCGAATAACTTCAACTTGCCTGCTTCATATCTTATTTTGGCCATATAAAACTTCCATTCCTCGTTGTATCTTTCTTTCCTCTTAGCGCGATCTCTTGTATCAAAGGGATCTTCGTCATGTGGGTATGTAACAAAGACCTTCTTATCTGTCGTTCTTCGTACCACGAGTGCGGCACACATACATAGTTATCAATTCCTTCGAAAGGTACTTCTATAAATCGGACGACATAGTATGGTCTCCCATCATCCTGATTATTTTCCATCTGAAAAATAAACAATTTTGCATGAAAATCGAATGAAATAATATTGTAGGAAGCCCTTAAGCTTGACTTCAATGACCGGTGACTTGTCAGCCCAATGGGCCTCAACAAGCCTTGAGATTTATCTCCAAACTAACTTATCAACGTAAATATGAAATTTTTCCTAACAACTGCTTTTAAATTTATTAAGATTGTGAAAAATTCAGCTGTATGATTTCATACCAGCAAATACTTGAACGTGGTTATTTCAATCAGGCATAATCATCAACCCTAGACTACTAGGGAGTTAGTTGCCAGTCTACCGAAAATTGCGGACTTAAATACGAATAGCGGATAGTAGCTATTTAGATTTAATTTAGTTTTTAACACTGTTCATTTCTCTAATTGCACCGGTTTTTTTTCTCTGTTGAACATGTGGTTGACTGGTAGAGAATGCCTTTAGGCATTAAGTCCGCCATTTGTACTTTTTACATTTATTTGTATTGTGCAAAGAAGATTAAATAAATAAGCAGGCCTTCTAAAAAAATTCAATCACAAGCTTATGTCTCAAAGCTACTAAAATATTTCCATGATCATGATCATGACGATACAAAAATTTCATCATTCTCCAGCACACCATCTTAAACTGAAAACAACATTTTTTTTCTAAAAAAAAAGTATTTCTCACCTTTAGACGTAGGTTTGCAAATCTTATCTCCACCCAAAAATTTTATTATTTCACTTTTATGATACGAGGGGCGGCTGAAAAGTTCTAAGCCTAAGGTATGTTGAGGTTGCATATGCGTTAGCGATACTGGCCACTAAAAAGACCATTTAAAAAGTTAATAAATAAAAGAAAAAAATGTCGTCTTTTGTTTATTACATCTCGAGATATCCGACGCTAAAGGTCATCATGTGTGAATTATCAACGCATATCACGAAAATTGAGCACCGTGCAGTCATTAAGTTCCTCACAAAAAGTGACAAATCGCCGAAAATAATTTTTGAAGAAATGTCTAGTATTTACGGTGAATCTGGCCCTTCTCATGCCACTGTTAAAAAATGGAGTCGACTTTTTAAACTTGGACGGGAGTCGATCGAAGACGATCCTCGCTCAGGAAGGCCAATATCGGTTGGGACTGAAGAAAATACTGAAAAAGTCAAAAAGTTAGTATTAGAGGATCGGAGAATTAAGGTTTGGCAAATAGCTGAAGCCTTAGGTATTAGTAAGGAAAGAGTTGGAGAGATTTTGCATCAACATTTGCATATGACAAAAGTAAGTGCTCGTTGGGTGCCGAAAATGCTCACAGCTTTCGATAGAGAACGTCGTGTTCAAACTTCTCAGGCATTTTTAGAATTATGTGAAGAAGGTTTAGATGAAGTTTGTTCCCGCATAGTAACTGTTGATGAAACATGGATCAGACAGTATGATCCAGAGTCGAAGTCTGAATCTATGCAGTGGATCGAAAAGGGTGAAAGGCCGCCAAAGAAATTCAAGGTTCAAAGATCGGCGTCTAAGCTAATGGCCACCGTGTTCTGGGATTGCGATGGCATTCTTTTAATAGACTATTTGGCGAAAGGCTCTACAATAAATGCAGTTTATTATGCTGAGCTATTAAGAAAAGTGCGACAAGCCATAGTCGAGAAACGAAGGGGCAAACTGAGCAAAGGCATTTTGTTTTTGCAAGACAACGCCCCCGTTCACACCGCTCGTGTTGCCAAGCTTGCTCTGAAGGAAACTGGCTTCGAGGAAATTGATCATCCACCTTACAGTCCAGATCTGGCCCCTAGTGATTATTTTCTATTCAGCAATTTGAAGAAAGATATAAGGGGAAAGCGATTTGGCAGTGATGAAGAGATGAAGGCGGCTGTACAGGAACATTTCGACAGCCAAAATAAAACTTATTTTTTTAACGGTCTAAAAGCATTATTTAAAAAATGTAATAAATGCATTGAATTAGAGGGAGATTATATTGAAAAATAAAAATAGTAAAAAAAATCTGAACCTTTTTTTTCTACCTTAGGCTTAGAACTTTTCAGCCGCCCCTCGTAAGACCCCGCACGCGTCATCCACGGTGGACAATTACAAATGATGATTGTCATGGGCGCAGTCCATTTTATCACGCGTAGGGCAAAGTGGAGGGGTAACCGACGTTGTGCGTCAACATGGCGGAAGTATCTATTTATGTGTGACCCGGGAACGTGTTTGTTCTATACGGGCTCGCTGATAACGACTCATACATGTAGCCTGTTATTAAAGTTCCCATACTTAGATAGTCCTACACTTAGGCTGCGTTTCCACCAGAGCTGCGCGAAGTAGCGGAGTGGTGTGCGAGGAAAAAATCCACCAATAGGAGAGCTGCGCTGAGCGAGGCTAGGGATTTTATTGGTGGACTAAACGTTGGTTGTGCGTGGGAGCATACTTCTATAGTATGCGCCCAATCACGACAATCAGCGGTTGGTACCCATTTCTTTACTAAATTAAAGTTGTCTGAAGGGCCTCTACGTGTTGACTTCCGCTCCATGTACGCCCTCCAAAGGTTCTGTGATTGGTAAAGACATGCAAATAATAATAATGAAAATTATTTACAGGTTTCGTCTAAATACAATTCAGCGCATTGCAACGCAAAAGAGTTCCAACATGTAGGCGTGCAAGCAGAAAGGAAAACAGACAGAGAGGAAGTAATGCAAACGAAACTCAAAGTGCTAGGTATGAGACTGAAAAGAAGAGAAAAGAAAATCGGTTACATGAACACTGTGATCCGTATGATTAAAAACCTCGTGAAAGGTTCTGAAATGGAATATAAATTGTGCTGTGAGTTGCATAAAATTTCAGAAATGTCAGAGCCAAGCATAGGTGTTAAAAAAATAACCAAAGGCAAAAGATTAGATAAAGCAGGAACACATGCTAATGATACTGATAATAAGCACAGTGATGAGTGGGAATCGAGTGGTGATGACACTGGGATGTGTGTTGAAGTAACTTTCAGTCCCAATCTAAATTGTATATAACATGATATACAGATGTTTTATCTCACGACAGCGCACCATACTTATAGTTGTAACGCGTATGAACACGCACACTACGGCGACGCTTAGGGTCTGTTCACACAGACCGGCTCGGAGAGGAGAGCAGATTTTTATCATGTTGTAAATAGAGTTCTGAATCACTGTAATAAGGTTTATTTTTGCATGTGCACTTGTGACTGATGTTTTATGCACGTTTACCCACATAGATAAATACAACCATAGCCGCAGGTTTGAACTAATAACATTGAAATATATAAAAATCTTGGAAGAGAGTATTTAGGGACTTGTTTAACCTCGTGGGGCCTGGGTTCAGTATCGTTCGTTCGAATTATGAACCTTGACTCGGTCAACTAAAGTGTAAAATATTTTTCTCCAATGTCATATCCTCGTAAGACCCGGTGTGCTAATAGGAAGTACATAATCTAGGCAATTCAATTTAAACTTTATTTCAAATGTCATAAAGTTAATTTTTATTTGTTTCAAAATTGAAAATGTCATTTAAGTGCAAAGGTAATTGAACTTTATTTCCTTGCTAGAAGATTCAAATTCCTACTCACAAAAATCTACCGGATTGTAGTATGGTGGGCCTCAAGAGGATATATATATTACATTAGGCCTCAGGATGTTAGAGCAATATGGTTTGGTCCTGGCCCTCTTTTTGGTAAAACCGTATTTTAACACGCCGCCATTACTGTCAAGTAAATAAGAGAAAACGATAACATGTCTGGATTAAATTTATAGCTGTTTTCTGACATGATTTATTTTAATACTTGTCGTTGCCTTAATACAAAAGTGCCCCACATTTCTGTATTTTCATTGACAGTCACGAGTAATAAATATCTGACACGATAGTTTATATTACTATAAGAATAAGAGCGTGTCAGATGTTTTTAAGCTCAATGTTGTATAGTATATTATTGCTGGTGAAGTGGTGACTACCATCTCCGATAAGATGGTTGGTATGTATTAAGTAACGTCTAGTCACAATCTTTTGTTTGCTTTGCGAAAAAAAAAACGGAAAAGAGCTAGGGGAGCATTGGCCACTTTTTTACACTGCCAAATATCTTGGCATGATCGTGCAAAATGTGGTTACAGAATTATCTACAAGTCTTTTTAGAGTTGTTCATATTTCTGTACCTCTGCCTACTCCACTCAAGGATTGAAGGCGTGATGTTATGTATGTATGATATTAAACTGTTATCTTTTAACAAAAACTACTTTTTGTGCCTAATATCAATATCTAGGGTCCGTCCGGATCGCTATTACCATCTTATCGATTAACCACCCGCCAAGCTACAGTGTTCGAATTGTTGTGTTCCGGTGTGAGGATAAGACAACCGATGAAATTACTAGCATAGAGGCATTCCATCTTAGTCCTCAGGGTTGGCAACGCATTTAAGGTCTTAGGATTAAAGTCTCGTGAATTCAAATGTCTATGGGTCTCAGATTCCACTTATCATCTGAGTGCTCTGTGCCTTCTCATTTAATATTTTAAAATAACGCATATATTGGCTAATATTATTGCAAAGAACAGTTTTTTGATTAATTAGTATCAAAGTTTCAAAGTTATTCTGAACCCAGTCAAAAGCTCTCCATATAGGTACTCATTTATAAATAAATGTGAATGTGCTATTTGTTAGTTGCTTTCACTCAATGTTGATGTTAATATAATCTTTGCTAAATACACAGTTAGACATAAACAATGAAACTTACACTTTCTCTCATTGCTGTTATTTTATTTAAACATTTACTTTGGCTTTAAAGAAACCATAAATCCCATGTAAGATTGTATTTGTTTGAACGATGATCTTAGTTGCTAAGCTAGGTAACTCATCACTTCATCGAATGTATCATTTCATCGAATTTCATTTCGTCGAACGCAATTTTCTGCTAAAACTGTAATGTTTTTAGAGTATCTTAAACATTATTTACGTAGGTTAGGTTAGGTAAGATGTTTAAAATACCCTGAAAACATAAAAGTTTCAGCAGAAAATACAGTGTTTCGATGAAATGATAGGCACCCGTTAAACTAAACGTCAACGGTGCACAAAATTAAAAATCTACTAGACGCGTCTAGTTATAAGGTAGTGCCCAAACCTCCCGACTGCCCAATGGTCCCCTACCTCCCCTACTGGCGCAACGTTAAATACCGGGGTCATACTCTTACCTAGGTACATTCAAGGACTTCAATTCAATTATTTTAGGATATGGCAATCGGTCGCTTTAGGGTGCAAGTCAAGGACTTTAATTGTTATGCCACTATGGAACCAAATTAATGATTAACGCTGTCATTATGACAGGGTTCTATTTAAGATGAAGTTTTTTCGTAGGTAGAATATTATAGTAGGCAGCTGGGCCACTTTATTTCCTTTAACCACTTTATCATTGTTCGAATCATTTTATAATTACAATTAAATTATGAATTTGATTAGCATTCGACGTCAAAAAAATCGCGCCTTTTGAAATTTTCTGTGAGGACAGCAGGTTATAAACATAATTTATACGAGTATAAGGTATGGCCTTATATGAATTATGTTTATAACTGCTTCATGTCAAAATTTCAAAAGGTGCGATTTTTTTTGACGCTAAGTGTACATATACATATAGTTAAACATTAAGACTTTTTGTTCACTTTACAGTGGCCAAAGAGGGTACACAGGTAGCCAAAATCGGTAGGTACTTTTACCCTAATTATTGAATGAAAAACTAAAAACTCAACCTCTTATCCGTAACATACATAGGTCGGAGCATTCTGAACGCGCGCATAGGTGCGTAGAGTATGTGTGCCGCTGAAGGAGTATCTACGTAGTCACCAGCAATAACATTGCGCTTAAAAATATCTGACACCCTCTTATGCCGCTAGTAATAAAGACGTGTCAGATATTTTTGAACCCAATGTTGGATTTTGATACGAATTATACCTACTGTGCGGCGGTACGGAACCCTCGGTGCGCAAGTCTGACTCGCACATGACCGGCATGGTTTATGGCAGCCGTTGAGTAAAAATAACAAACCCTGACAAGCGGTGAATGAATTGACAGGCGTAAGGCAACATTGCCATATGAAAATCTATTTCCTTTTGTCATGACATGGGATTCCGTAAGGCCCCCTACAGACCTACAAAATGTTTGCGCAATCGTCTTTTTGTACAATCTGATTGAAACAGGTTCTGCCCCTCCACGTGTCAACTGATTGAGTCAATCATCAATCATTATGATCTATGGTCCATGATCTAATAAAAACTAAAACGGAGTTATCAGGCTCAACGTCACGTAAAAACAGCTACACTGAGATATTATGAAAGATGTCTGATGAACAAGGATTTGGCTGCTGCAATTGCGCTGATAATTTAATTAAAGAAAGAATAAAACGGTAAATTGTGCAATCACTACTACAGACAGCACAATCACACGTGATGGCACAAACAAAATTCAACTCTGTCAAACTTTTGAAAATGATTGCGCAAATTTCAATCATAGCCATAGACGATCAAAAGGTTTTGGGCAATCAGTGTGATTGCACAAATAAATTGATCATCTGTGGGGTGCCTTATACTTATAGTAATTTTATTAGTTTGGCAAATGAAAGCGCGACCTGAAAAAGCGCGGCAATTCAATTAATATACACCGTGTTTTTTTTGATTTACGATAACTTTAAGGGCACGTTCTTCAAGTCAAATTAAGCTAATTTCCCGAAGACAGACATATGATAACTCGTACGGTTATAAAGATATTCAATTATTAAAATCAATCAGTTAATCACGTTAAACTAATGTAAAAGGCTCTTAATTGATACCTAACAATTTTCTTTTAATTATCTATTATGAGTAAAGAGTTTTCAATTGTTAGGTCGTGCACCTGTCAAGTGTTATCTTTACTTATGTGTGTGTATGTCACGCTGACTTGACGTATTTGACACTAACTATGAGTTAACTCTAAAGACCCTTTTAGAATGATTGAAGACACAACATTTAATTACTTTGTTCTAAACAATTTTTTTATTTTTTTTTTGCAATATTTTAAAATCTAATGTACCACGTAGTTTCTATACGTGTACCAAACAATTATGCCGAAGTTATCGTAAATCAAAAAAAAACACGGTGTATATGTGGTATTACTTATTATAATAAAAATAAAAATAAAATATTTTGATACTTATGTAAGTCCAGGTCACGCTTTCGTTGGCGAGACTATCAATACATTTTTTTTCCTACTATAATTTACCACATGTATATTTTTTGAATTGCCGCGCTTTCTCACGCTTTCGTTTGCCAGACTTTAGTTGCCTATACTGGAACACAATGCGAACACTGTTATTTGAAGGCAGGTTAAAGGATAATAATTATGCTGGTAGCGATCCGGACGAACCCTGCACAAAGATCCACCACTACTACAATAAGTAAAGCATCGTTATTATTATTTTTACCAAATTAACGATACTTAACGCGCGGTAAATGTTTTAATATTTATAAAATTCAACGTTAAATCTGTCTGACATACTTAATGCAATCACTGCCGGCAACGCTTGTAAGCGTTCTCCTAATTTACACTTAGTGCTTTAAACGCATATGTGCGCATCAATATACAAGCTCCGTATAAAACAAAATAATTATACGGCACCTGGTGAAAGCTCGATAAGTGCTGGCACTCTGGCAGTGAATGCGTTAAGAGTGCGCCGAGCGTCCAGTGGCGCCTCATTCATTACTTTTATTGTGATTTCCAATTGCCTGAAGTATTATCTTAAAATCTAAGAGCGCTTCACCTTTGTACACATGAATGCGCAATATTTTAAGATAATACTTTAGTTTACTAGCGAAGTGCCAATGTCATCGCGAACAGAGTACAAATGGAGTACCTAGCTTTACACTTAATATTATTTCTGTTTTGACGTCTCAGGTGGGGATGGGTTTAATATAAAAAAACAACTCAACGTTATTTTACAAGCTTTTATTAAACTTGCTCTGTAGGTAAAGGTATGCATGTCAAGGGTCAAATCTTGCAAGTTAAATTTGACCCACAACCTGGTTTCCAATGCAGCTGAAAAGCATACGCCTTTATTTCTGATCACAATATAATAATGTGGTATCATCGAGCTGATCTGATGATGGGAGACTCAGGGTGGCCATAGGACTCCTACTCCTAGTGGTAGAATCTGTTTTTAATCATTTATGATATATTAGTGACATACTTAGCTTCAGTTCCACGTCATAAAAATAATAATAAATAGCATAAGTATTATATTATTGGCAAGGTAAATAACCTGCAATTTAGAGACAGCTGTTTTACGCAATCGACGTCTTTGCTTTTTCCTATGACATCAAATTTGTCGAAATGGATCGAACATACTACGGAACTTTTTCCTGGTCTAAAAAATTGGTCCTGCCCTTCACTCGCGACGATTGAATTCCAAATTGCACATTGAAATGGATCAACGGGAAATCTACAAATTAAAATTAAATTTACGACTGCAAAAAATATAAAGTATTATACTACTCCATAGATGCACTGTTCTGCAACAACCAAATACCTATTGACAATTGTTGGTCGGAAACTAAAAGAAATTATTTTATCAGAAATACTTAGTTATTTATTCATTAATATTAAGAATCGACATCAAAAGTATGATATTATGACTGTGTTTTTTTTTGTTACGATGATTATTTTTACAGTTTCTGAAAACATAGTGAGGCATTGTAACACGTGTCACTGTTGGCGTAGTTGACAACGAACTAAATTTAAATAAACCCCCAATTTGAAGTGTGTATTCGCTGTGCCGTGTTTTGTTCTCTGACCCGTTATCTAGTTGTGTATTGTGGATCGAAGTAGAAAACACTTCGATCAACAATACACAACTAGATAACGGGTCAGAGGACAAAACACGGCACAGCGAATACATTCTCACTTCAAATTGGGAGCTTATTTGAATTTAGTTCGTTGTCAACTACGCCAACAGTGACACGTGTCGCAATGCCTCTGTGTGTTTTCAGAAACTGTAAAAATAATCACCGTAACAAAAAAAAACACAGTTAGAATATCATACTTTTGATGTCGATTCTTAATATTAATGAATAAATAACTAAGTATTTCTGATAAAATAATTTCTTTTAGTTTCCGACCAACAATTGTCAATAGGTATTTGGTTGTTGCAGAACAGTGCATCTATGGAGTAGTATAATACTTTATATTTTTTGCAGTCGTAAATTTAATTTTAATTTGTAGATTTCCCGTTGATCCATTTCAATGTGCAATTTGGAATTCAATCGTCGCGAGTGAAGGGCAGGACCAATTTTTTAGACCAGGAAAAAGTTCCGTAGTATGTTCGATCCATTTCGACAAATTTGTTTACAGGTTTCGTCTAAATACAATTCAGCGCATTGCAACGCAAAAGAGTTCCAACATGTAGGCGTGCAAGCAGAAAGGAAAACAGACAGAGAGGAAGTAATGCAAACGAAACTCAAAGTGCTAGGTATGAGACTGAAAAGAAGAGAAAAGAAAATCGGTTACATGAACACTGTGATCCGTATGATTAAAACCCTCGTGAAAGGTTCTGAAATGGAATATAAATTGTGCTGTGAGTTGCATAAAATTTCAGAAATGTCAGAGCCAAGCATAGGTGTTAAAAAAATAACCAAAGGCAAAAGATTAGATAAAGCAGGAACACATGCTAATGATACTGATAATAAGCACAGTGATGAGTGGGAATCGAGTGGTGATGACACTGGGATGTGTGTTGAAGTAACTTTCAGTCCCAATCTAAATTGTATATAACATGATATACAGATGTTTTATCTCACGACAGCGCACCATACTTATAGTTGTAACGCGTATGAACACGCACACTACGGCGACGCTTAGGGTCTGTTCACACAGACCGGCTCGGAGAGGAGAGCAGATTTTTATCATGTTGTAAATAGAGTTCTGAATCACTGTAATAAGGTTTATTTTTGCATGTGCACTTGTGACTGATGTTTTATGCACGTTTACCCACATAGATAAATACAACCATAGCCGCAGGTTTGAACTAATAACATTGAAATATATAAAAAGCTTGGAAGAGAGTATTTAGGGACTTGTTTAACCTCGTGGGGCCTGGGTTCAGTATCGTTCGTTCGAATTATGAACCTTGACTCGGTCAACTAAAGTGTAAAATATTTTTCTCCAATGTCATATCCTCGTAAGACCCGGTGTGCTATTGGAAGTACATAATCTAGGCAATTCAATTTAAACTTTATTTCAAATGTCATAAAGTTAATTTTTATTTGTTTCAAAATTGAAAATGTCATTTAAGTGCAAAGGTAATTGAACTTTATTTCCTTGCTAGAAGATTCAAATTCCTACTCACAAAAATCTACCGGATTGTAGTATGGTGGGCCTCAAGAGGATATATATATTACATTAGGCCTCAGGATGTTAGAGCAATATGGTTTGGTCCTGGCCCTCTTTTTGGTAAAACCGTATTTTAACACGCCGCCATTACTGTCAAGTAAATAAGAGAAAACGATAACATGTCTGGATTAAATTTATAGCTGTTTTCTGACATGATTTATTTTAATACTTGTCGTTGCCTTAATACAAAAGTGCCCCACATTTCTGGTATACAGACGGAATATCATACTTTTAATAAGGAAATGTCGATTCGTAATATTAATGGATAAATAACTAAGTATTTCTGATAAAATAATTTATTTTAGTTTCCGACCAACAATTGACCATAATTTTGGTTGTTGCAGAACAGTGCATCTATGGAGTAGTAATAACACTTTATATTTTTTGCAGTCGTAAATTTAATATTCATTTGCAGATTGCCTGGTGATCTATTTTAATGTGCAATTTGGAATTAAATTGTCGCGAGTGAACGGCAGGAGTTTTTTTAGACCAGGAAAAAGTTCCGTAGTATGTTATTGTTATGTTCGATCCATCTCGACAAATTTAATGTCGTAGGAAATTCGTAAAGACGTCGATTGCGTGTTTTAGCAGTCCCTAAATTGCAGGTTATTTACCTTGCCAATAATATAATATGCTATTTATCATTCTTTTTATGACGTGGAACTGCAGCTAAGTATGTCACTAATATCATAAATGATTAAAAACAGATTCTTCCACTAGGAGTAGGAGTCCTATGGCCACCCTCAGTCTCCATCATCAGACCAGCTCGATGATACCACATTATTGTATTGTCATCAGAAATAAAGGCGTATGCAAATTTTCAGCTTCATTGGAAACCGGGATGTGGGTCAAATTTAACTTGCAAGATTTGACCCTTACATACTCGTACTCGTACATGCATACATATATACAGGCAAGTTAAATAAAAGCTTGTAAAATAACGTTAAGTTGTTTCTTATATTAAACCCATACCCACCTGAGACGTCAAAACAGAAATAATATTAAGTGTAAAGCTACTCCATTTGTACTCTGTTCGCGATGACATTGGCACTTCGCTAATAGAAGCTTCATAAGGTAAAAAACGAGCATCTAGTCAAAGCCACATAAGATGATAAATTGTTTCAAGCAAAATTAAGCATTGCGTTACCAACATACCATTTAAATTAGAATGTTTTATTTTGACAATGATTTTATACAAGTGTGAAGTTTGTATAGGTCGCCCTAGGACACATTTCGAAGAGAATTTTGTATGGGACCCGGCGTCTATTGGTTAGTATGTCGATGAGAAAACACAATAAAAGTAATGAGGGCGCCACTGGACCCTGTCGCCAACTTCGTAACGGTATTTGAAGCTCTGTATTAAATACTCTTTTGATTCCTTCTTATTGAACGTTTACGTCACTTAAGGTGTCAGAAAAACAAGAAACATTTCAGTTAAGAAATGCATAGTTATAACTCGCAAAAATTTTAGTGGCTGTTCATTAAAATGAACAGGTTTCAGAGGGCCCGTCTCACGAAGAAGTACGATGGTAGAGTTGACGTTGCCAAGGGGTTGGAGAGCATGGAGGTCGAGGAAGTGTTTTCTTCAAAGTCGAAAGAGCGGCCGCAATTTATAATGGGGGACAAGGCTAGGAAAAGTCGATGTACATATTACAGGCCGAGTAACACTGACTTTGGTCAGCTCACGGACGATAGGCCTAACGATAACGTAAGTTTTTCATCATCTTTTCTTGTTCGTGTGATAATTAATCGAACGCGGTGACGGCGTAGCCCCGACTAAACCGGCTTGGTGCGTCCTGTTGAGTTTGCTTGTGGTGGTTCCTGGTGCGTACGGTCGAGGCAAGCACGCACGCGACACCTTTGCCTGAAAACGCGAACTACGATTATACTGTGCTGTTTTGCCTTCTGCCATAAACCGGGCAAGTGCGAGTCATACGTGCGCCGCGAGAGTTTCGTACCGCCGAAAAGTAGGTAAGTATTATTAATTTATTATATTTTGATTTGAATTTGATTCACAATCGGATCAGCGCCAGCCCAAAGTGTGAACTTGGTCTTGTTTTTGTATGTATTGTTGTACTACCAGTGTATAAAAAAAAATAGAATAAATAAAAATAGAATAGAGTGTAGAAAATATATAAAAAAAAAAATACTAATTTTTTATACAAGAGCACACTGTACACACTAAGCTGTTATTATTATAATATTTTTTTTGCTGTTTTTAATTATTGTTTTTGTTATTTTTTGTCCTGAGTCTTCTACCTCCATCTCAGGCCCCAGCTGAAAATCAGCGCTGAGGCCCTGCCCAGCTACAAGCTGAGCTGGTGAGCCTTTTCGGCTTTAGTACCTAATATTTGTTTCTTTGTTGTTATTTTATAATTGTGTACCTAGTGCATAGTATAGTTTTTTGTAATTAATTATTTAATTGTAATTGTATTTTAGCCGAATAAATGTTTCTTTCTTTCTTTCTTACTATAATCATACCAAATTCGACGCGTGTATGTTTTAGCGTTTTTACGATACAAAAAAATATTTAGTAGTAAATCCGTGTCGTAATAAATAGTGATCGGGGAAAACAGTGCAAAACTCTAACAAAACTTGTAAAACTGACATAAAGGAGAACTTACAACTAAGAAAAATAATAATATTATTGTAAAATAAGAATGTTATAGGCAGATTAGTGTTCAATTTAACTCTAGATCAGAGATTCGGATTTGGTATGAGGATTTTAAGATAATTTTTGCACCAATTTCTCCGATCACTGGAAAAATAACACATACCTACTCTGAAAAAAAAACATCCCGCTATCTATTATGGTTCAAAAGATACAGCTTTAAAGTTAGGATGCAAGGACAGCGTAGTTACCTATATACAACGTGTTACAAAATAATCCGTAAAAAAGAAATTACGAAAGTAGTGTCAACCCTTTTTTCGTCGTCGTCGTTTGTGGAGTGCGGACGTGTTGTTTGTAGCTTTGCCATTTAACTATCTATTTAAATCAATTTAATTTTTCGACTTCCTTACTGCAAGTGCGAATTATCGGTGCCTCTCTTACTATCTTTCGAGGGTTCCCATATACGACCGCGGCCATATTGGTTTTGTATCTGCCTCTCGTTCCCGTGTGTGACGTGTGGTGCTGCATGACTGTCATCTACATATTGAAAAATTTTGAAGATAGAAAAATCAGAAAGGTGCCGCTCGAAGGTGAGGATCGAACTCCCGACCGCTGGCGTCCCGCTTTACCGTGCGCCGTGCGTTGAACCATTGGACCAGCAAGCGTGACGTAGCCGCGGCGAAATTACTCACCGCTATCGGCGAGCGCGCCCCTGTACCAAGGTATTTCGACTGGAGCGATAACGTAGCGACAGATTAACGACCCGTGAATTTCGTGGTACGGAGTCTCTCGCTGATGATTCATCGTGACTATTAAGGCAACAAACTGAGTTATAAAGCTGCTCATTCCAGATTAATGCCATTCAGACAGTAGTTTAAACGCACAGAAAATAATCGGGAATTCATCGCGCCGCTTTGATATTTGTTTCCGCTTCGGGCCTTCCTTTCTGTATCATCGCATCTTTACCTGTTTGCTACTATGACTGCTAAATGCGAAGCTTGTGGTAAATTCATTGCTGGTCAGGACGCATTGGGATGCACTTCCTGCACTCGCTTTTTTCACTTTCAGTGCTTGAATTTGTCTTCAGAAGAATTCAAAAAGCTCCCTAAAGATAAGAAGGTAAAAAAATGCTCTGTCTGTAGAATGGAGGAACGCAGTGTAAAGACCCCAACTCGTGCTGCAAGTGTGTGCGCTCCTGCTAGTTATTCAGCGCCGCCGTCTGGCAGCGCCGTACCGGCCGGTGCTGCGCAGACGCCGCCCGCGCGGGCCTCTCCTGCGTTGCCAGCGGCAGCCGCTCCGATTCAACCACCTGCCTCCTTATCAAGTGATCTAGAAACCAAGCTTATGAACTTTATTAAAAGCTCTAACGACGCATTAAAAGTCGAGTTGGGGAATATAATAAGGTCCGAGATCGCAAAGCATCTTGCCGCTATAACGGCTGAGTTAAATCTCAAGATTACGTTGCTCGAGGAAAAAACATCCAAAATTCAAGAGCTTGAGGACAAACTAGGAAGCTCTAACTTGCGTATTCTGGAGCTAGAGCAACAGTTCGGCGCGCACCAACAGTGGTTACGGATGAACAACCTCGAAGTGTCTGGGGTGCCGGAGTCGGCTAGTGAGCTACCTAGTAACATAGCCACTCAATTAGCTAGATGCGCAGGTGTTGCTCTTCATCCTGAAGACATAGAATTTGCGCACCGCGTTCAGTCCACTCGCCCTCAAGATGGCCGGCCCAGAAACATTATTGTCAAGTTGAAACAGCGATTGACAAAGGACAACATCTTGTCCAGCCTGCGGCGGCGTCACGGACTTAACACTGCGGACATTGGATATGGTGGAGACTCGAGGAGAATCTTCGTTCACGACCACTTGACCCCGAATAATAAGAAGCTGCTCAAGGACTGCAAACAGCTTTGTGCATCGAAGGGCTATCAGTATGTCTGGGTCCGAAATTGTAAAATATATGCTCGCAAAGCAGACCAGGCGCCCTTGATTCACATCGGCTCGGTCCAGGACTTTCGCAAAATTGTTTAGGGTTGTTTTTATTATGAATTTATATGTAATTACTTATCTGCTACTCACACTCTCACATTTACTCATACTCAAACTCACCTCCCGTACTGGCCTCTTACTACGGGTTGTCGCGGCTTGCAGGAACTCTGCATATTACATATCACTAGACTTAACTCGCCTTTTACATTTTACTCATTTCATGTTAAAAATAGCGGTATATTTTTCTTCGTACTTTTCAACTTTGCCTCCATGGCTGATTTAGCTGGCCTTAAAATATTTTACCAGAATACTCGTGGATTACGTACAAAAACGCACCAATTTTATCAAAGTATGTTAAGTAATTGCTTTGACATAGTGATTGTGACTGAGAGCTGGCTGTGCGACGGTGTCCTTGACACTGAGTTATGTGACACCGACAGATACGATGTTTTCAGGCTAGACCGCGATAGAATGTTAACTGGCAAATCCGACGGTGGCGGCGTCATGATCCTTGTGCTGCGCAGTCTTGGAGCGCGCGCGCGGCCGGAATGGTCGCGTCCCGGCTCCGAGTGCCTCTGGGTGACGATCCCGGGATCGCAGCTGCGCGCGGGCTGCTCGCGCTCGTCTTCAGCCTGTCTCACTCGAGATTTGCATGTGTGTTCTGTTTATGTTCCTCCTGGCCCCTTTCTCCCAAACCAAATTTCTAGCTTATGCTTCCTATTTGAGACAGTGCTCACCGAACTACCTGACTCCCATTTCCTTCTTGCTGGTGATTTTAACCTCCCTCATGTTCTTTGGGGGAGCGATACGAGTCCTGTATTTGCACGACGCGGTGCAGTTGAAGTGCAAGCTGCGGCATTTAAACTTATTGAATTGTTATGCACGTCAGGCTTTGATCAGTTTAACTTGGTTAAAAATGCAAACAATGTTACCTTAGATTTAGTGTTTGCTAATTTTGCTGTCGAGGTGCATAGTTCTCAATTCTCGTTAGTGAAAATAGACACACATCATCCCTGCCTCGAGATTGCTGTTAATGATATTTTTTCCGCCCCGTTAAGAGAAAAAATTATACCGCTGTATAAGTTTCGCAAGGGGGACTATGATGAAATCAATAAGCACATCCTTAAAGTCGACTGGCCTTTAATTCTGCACGATCAAGTATCTCTGGAAGATGCTATTTCAAAATTTTATTTAACCATTAATGGGATCATTGACACCCTTGTTCCGTTAGATACCCGTAGACAAAAAATAAAATACCCGGTTTGGTACAATTCTAGTTTAATTAAAATTATTAGAGAAAAGGACAAAAAACACGCAAAATGGAAGAAATTTCGCAACCCTTTAGATTATAACGAATTTTCATTGCTACGTAAAAGACAAAAATTAGCTCAGGAGTCCTGCTGGAATAAATATCTCACCTCTATTCAAGAGGATATTAAACAAAATCCCAAACAACTATGGTCATTCATCAAATCCCGTCGAGGTGGATCGGCTTATCCAAAAACCTTTAAATATTTAGACAGCACTTTAGACACAGCTCAAGGGATCTGTGAAGGCTTTAATAAATTTTTCAGCTCAGTATTCGTAAGGCCAGCCGATGTCTACCCTGACTACCTTCTTCCACCTCCTTTTTGCGACAGTGGTGAAACTGTTAGTTCAGTTCACATTACTGCTGACCAGGTTGCGAAAATTCTTTCTCAGCTTAATCCCAACGGTGGGTCGGGTAGCGATGGTATACCTCCCTTTTTTATCCGACGCTGTGCAGGAACCTTGGGAATTCCATTGTCCGTCCTCTTTAATCGGTCTCTTTTTGAAGGCATGTTTCCTACTAAGTGGAAAGAGGCTTTAATTGTACCCATTTATAAGAAAGGTCCCAAAACCAACATTACTAATTATCGCCCTATCTCTATTTTAAACCAATTTGGAAAGATTTTTGAAAAAATGATTCTATCTTATATTTACCCCACATTAGTAAAAGGAATTCCGCCGCAACAACATGGGTTTTTGAGAGGGCGGTCAACAGTCTCAAATCTTGCTGATTTTACCAACTTTGTCCTTCGCAAGATGGAAAATAAGAAGCAGGTAGATGTGATTTATACAGATTTCGAGAAGGCTTTCGATCGTGTAGATCATGTAATCCTGCTTCGTAAATTGTTTTGGTTGGGCCTTCGTGGTGATGTCTTTAGATGGGTGTCGTCATACGTGTCTAACAGACGGCAAGCTGTTGTCCTCGGTGGTTGTAGATCCGACTTCATAAATATTCCATCAGGAGTACCCCAGGGATCTCATTTGGGACCTTTACTCTATAATGTGTACCTATATGATATTTACACTGTAATCAAAGACTGCACCTTTTTAATGTACGCGGACGATAAAAAAATTTATAAAGATATAGGTAGTCCCGGCGATTGCGACGTGCTCCAAGCTGATCTGGATCGGTTATCCGATTACTATAGAACTAACCGAATAAGTGTCAATGTCACCAAGTGCGCCCTTATCTCTTTCACCCGCAGTCCATCCCCTATTTTGCATAATTATTTCATCAGTCGGCAGCCTATCCAGCGTGTGAACGCTATACGGGACCTCGGTGTAACCTTAGATGTTAAGATGACTTTCGAGCAGCATGTCGACGACATAGTGAACCGGGCATATAGGAATTTGGGCTTTGTCATGCGGGTTTGCAGCCAATTCCGCGACCTAAACTGCTGTAAGATCGTTTACTTTGCGTATGTCAGAAGCGTCTTGGAGTACGGTAGCTGTATTTGGTCCCCGCAATACGTAATTTATAAGGAACGTATTGAAAAAATACAACGGTCCTTCTTGCGCCATCTAAACTTTCGCAGTAAAATTTTTGAATCTTCTTACGAAGTCAGCTGCAGGCGGCACGGCGTGCTATCCCTTGAAGATCGTCGTTTGCTGCTCGACATGTCTGTGCTCCACGACATTTTGTCCGGTCGTATGGATAGCCCTTCGCTTCTGTCACAAATAAATTGTTATGTTCCGGCTATTAGAACCCGTCACGCTGAACGCTCTTTATTCGGTCTCCCGCGTACACACACAAAGTACGCTCAAAACTCACCACTTGTGCGTCTCCTCAGAGAGTACAATACGCGATTTCATAGCATTGATATTTTCAACTGCAGTAAGTCTGTTTTTGTAAACTGTGTTCGTCAACTACTTACGGATCCCTAGTAATGTTGTTAATCTTGAGCCGCATCACACCCACACACACACACCCACACACATACACACACACATACACACACACAGACACACACACACGCGCACACACACACACACACACACACACACACACACACACACACACACACACACATTCATTTAAGTAAATATAATAACTTTCTCTTTTTTAGTTCTCATTAGTGTTATTGATAAGGATAATATTGTACTTGCTTCAGCAAATGTATACCTACTTAGTTATAACTCCACTTATATTTTTGTATTTCTTGTGGTCATCTGTTATTGGCTTACTCAAATGTATCCATTTCTTAAGTATATATTTCACTGTATCGCTGTTGATGTCCCAAATAAACTAAATAAATAAATAAATAAATAAACCCTAGTATACTGTATACTTACCTAAGATACTGAACTGACGTTATTTAATAAGGGTTGACACTACTTTTGTAATTTCTTTTTTACGGATTATTTTGTAACACGTTGTATATTAATAGGGTCCCGTTGGGCTTCCTTCGATTAAGGAACCCTAAAAATATAGCAGGCATGGGAATTACCCGCAGGTACCTATTTCGGTTTAGATTGGCCGCGTCTAGTACTTAGGGAGAACAAGGTACTTATACATTTAACTACTTGATTGTGTTGAAACACAGCCAATGTGTTGCGCCCGCTCTGTACAACAGGAGTGTACCTACTCCGTAAATAAAGGCTGCAACTACAATTTCAATGGATCATCAAATCCGTCGCTTTAGCAAGTAGGTTACAAAATGTTTTGAAAAAAATGTCGTTACCACTTGATGTACCTAACCAGACTTTTCTTCAAAACATTTGTAATGCGTTAGCATCATACACCAAGCGGTATGATGCTGAACGCGTAGTGAACGACATGTTTTGAACCGTAAAATGGGGGAGTTGGGATGATACAGACATTTCAACACTGATAACAGTTTATTTTTACTTTTGACTACTCGTGTAAATTGATAACCTAGGGCTCTGGTTTATAAAGCTACATATTACAAATTACAAGCGGAAGCCTCTATATAACAACTTTTGCTTTAAAGAGACTTTTGCTTGTAATTTGCAGCTTTATAAAACAGGGCCCTGATCTACAAACACAAACCTCTATCATCCTTGCACACCCCGTTCGTAACACCAAATCTCCCCATTCATGACTCAACTGTCCCTGACGTCGTTCCAACTCACCCCATAAAAAATCTCAAATACTATTGAATCGTTTTCTATGTTAAAACCATTATAATAAAGAAAATAGCACTTATGTGTTTTTGTTTAAGACAAGCCTCGTAAGGACACAAACGATATCCGAAAGGTTAATGAACAATTAGTTTGTCAAATCTCACATAAATACGAATTATAATTCAGACAAAAATTCGCTGCTTTGGAACATCAACTTTGGCAGTGATTTTTTATAGTAACTTTATTATTTACTACTCGATGTTGCCAGAAGAAAAAGAAACACGTCTAAAACTATAATAAAATTACTTCAAGACCATCCTGAGCCCGAAAATTAAAGTAGAAACTGAAAAAGGGAAATTTTGGATTCGCATCCCTACTGCCCCCGCAATTTTACGGTACTTAGAACTTACCAAAAGAAACATAAATAATTAAAACATAAACAGCATTTTTTATCTTTCAACAGTATCAACACCATCTTCAGGAACAATTCGGTTTCGAACCGTTGGTACCGGAAAGGGTCGATCAGTTGAAACAATTCAAAGCCTTGTTCAGCAACTATAACACCCTTCCAGAGGACGGTTCCCCGCAACATGCATGTGTGGTTCAGGCACCGCCAGTCCGAATCGACGCCTTCAGCGATACTCAAGAAGAGATATGGCAGAACGTCGATACGACCGATGACTTGGATAGGTACATGCATAGAAGAGATGCTGAGGTGCAAAATGGTAACATAATTAAAGCTTTGGGATCCCGTGTGGTTGCCGGGTTAGAATAGTGCCACTCCATGTCTTCCCGTGGATGTCGTAAGAGGCGACAAGGGAATAAGGGCTTGTAGTATTGTTAGGCGATGGGCTTGGAACCTGTCACTAATTACACTAGTAAACTTCTTGGCCTGATTGCGCAAAATGTGGTTACAGAATTATCAACAAGTCTTTTTAAAGTGGTTGGTATTTCTGTAGCTCTGCCTAACCCACTCTAGGAATGAAGGCGTGATGTTATGTATATTATGTATGTTGGGATCCCTGTGCACGAAGCGCATTCGCGTACCTTTTAAGACAATATTCTACTAATGTAACTAACATAGTTATGCTATTACCTTGGGTTGAAGGGCCAAGCTTATAGCATGGTTATATTAAAATGAAAGGCCAGTGTGCTTTTTGTTTTTAACCCTCGGGAAATGCATTTCCGCGCAAACTAGGTACCCAGTTCCCGGGACGGATGCTGCCGTGATACCAAAGAGGGCGGCTAACTGCACAGTAACAGTAGAAGCATTATAAATCTAATGTGCTCACCAATAGAGTATATAATTCTTCGACTACTTCATAGCACTTTGCCGCCTTCAAAGGTATTATGGCAGTATGAGGGAACCTCACCAACCGAAAGCGACCAAAATACTAACTAAAAACCCAGCGGTTAACCATCTGCGTCCTTCAGGGAGCGAACTACTACTAGTAAAATTTTGAATGCTAGTAAATGATACTTCGTGCCTGGCGGACCACACATTTATAATCTTATTGTTTTGTTTAGTTTAACGGCTATTTATTTTGACAGATTTCTTGCTCCCACATGAATTTGCGTCAGAGTCCGTAACCTCAACTACAAGGAACAACAATGTACAAAAAGTGTCGTCATTCCCTAAAAATATCCGTATATCAAAAGTGCCCCGAGTGAAAGTGATCGCTGAGAAATACTCCAAGTTCAAACAGAACGACGTGGAGCTGCGGAAACTCGAGGACAAGGTGGTTTGCTTGGAATACGACATTTTTAACCGAGATGCGGAGTCCTCGAAGCCTTTTCAGAAAATGAGAGCGTTCTTCAGCATAAAACCAGTTAAAAAGGGTAACATTAATGGAAATGGTACGTTGATTTCTATTACATATCTCTTTTACGTCACGTTACGTTAGTGTTTTTATAAGTCATAACATACCTGATATAATCCATACTTATATTATAAATGCGAAAGTAACTCGGTCTGTCTGTCCGTCTGTTACGCTTCCACGATTGCGATAAAATTTGGTACGGAATAAAATTATGGAGACTCTAAAATGAGCCTCGCATATCTATCGACACATTTTGAAAACATGTCGAATTAGGCCATCTTTTTATCCCGCATGAACTTCAAGTATAAAACATGATAAGGGCTTTCGCCTTTGTTTGGCAATAGTGCATAAAAAATGGGAGTACTATTTATTGACTTCTCAGAACTCTGAGCATCGACATGAATGGTTAAACGATAAATGGTGCAAAGAGGTACATTTTCTGTTCAGTGTTTACATCTCAGAATATTTTAGTTTTTATCACATTAACCTTTCGACGCTTAATACCACAAACGCAAAACACCAACTCGGGATTTTATGGCGTTTTGGGTTTGTACAATTAATTACGCAACACACACAATGCATTAAGATGTTATCGACGAATAAAGAAATTCACAAATATACATACATGAACCCTGAAAACACTACTCCGTTTTTGGGCAGTAGAGTAAAAATAAGTTTACTGCCATCATCGAGTTAATTTTCGGCTACTAATAAAAACACATTAGCCAGAAGGAAAAAAATATAATTACACTAATCCTATGGGAGCCAAGAGGAATAAAACATAATCTACGAACGCATTGGAGCAAGTGGCATGAGGGGTATGTGGGATTTCAACAACAATCGACTTCATATTATATTCTGTGGGCTTTCATTCAACATTACGCTAGGGTGTAGCACACATAATTATCTAAATTCAATGGCACATTTTGAAAACGTCGAATTGTAGCTGGGTAATCCTTTTATCGCGAGCTTTTTCGTTGTGAGCACGCTCTTTTAACGTAACAACCAAAAAATTCAAATTAAGAGTGCCACATCTGATATAGTTATCTGATATCTGAAAAAGCAAGTCTTTCCAGGAATTGAAATAAAAAAATGTTACTAAAGTTTTAGAAATCAATTCCAAAATTGAGAGAAGAATCGTGGGGTTATGTACGGCATTACCATTGTTGCCTGAAAGATTAATCGAAGGGGTGTGGCGTATATTAAAGATAATTGTTCCAGCACTCAGAAGATAACAAAACTCCTGAAGTACATGGACATTACCTGGCTTAAAACAAACTGTATGAGACAATGGTCTGTATTTGGAGAACGCCACAGGATAAACAACGTGGTAGAAAGTTGTCACTCTCAACTTAACAAAGAGTTTAAAAAGAGATCACCAGTCTATTTTGCGTTTACTAAACGTAATAAGTGACAAATGATGATGAAGCTAAAACTAGACGCAAAGAGAGCATTGATCGAGACGATTTCATCATGAAATGTCAAATAGAGCTTACGCAAATATGTATTGGTTTCTCTTTAGAAAAAATGCGATAAAAAAGGTTTTCATATATAAATATAACTAGTATAATACGTATATTGGTTTTTAATTTATCTATGGTTGTAGGAAAGAAACAGGAATATACGAACTTCAGATTTCGTGTTTCAAAGTAGGAAGGAGCCCCAGTTTAGGTGAATTAAGTTTACGAAAGGAGGCCCGTCTAATTATTTCTAGCTCATTTTTATATTCATATGGCTGGCATTTGTTTTTCCCCCTACAGGAGGTTCAGAAAAGTGAGTATGACTTGGAGGACATGTTTATCCTCGTAGTCATACTGATATGACAAATTAGTATGACCACCAGAAAACGGGGGATATAATGATACGCTCACACAAGAATCTAAAAGAATGGCTTTGTTGCCTGTACGACGCAGAATATCATATTCGCAAAACATGATATTCGCAGAACATGATATTCGCAGAACATGATATTTGCAAATAGTGGAGTTAGGTTATCGAATCGTAGGTAGGTTTAGGTCATTTTAGTTACAGCTGCTGCTGTTTACTATAAATCCATAACATGGTGTACCAGGATTAAGAATTTATAAGTACTCAACTATTGAATCGAAAATACTTAGGGTTTCGAAGAGTCAACCAAAACATGTGAAATAGGTGTCATGTTTGAGAAATAAAACTTTGGAGGTTTTGTTTCTAGTCGTGTTTTCAAGTTTAACAGTCTCAAGGAATTATGGGCAAGTTTAATATATCCAAAGAACCGACACATAGGCGTTATGGTTATTGAAATACAGACTATATCTTTATCAATTTATCATATTTTGCCTCTTAATTTTCATATTTTGGTGGTAAACACTTTCGTTTTCCAGGTGAAGTAATTAAAGTGCCGTCAGATGTAAAACGTCTATTCGTCATGATGGACGACGTAAATCTCAACAAGTTTGACAGAAAAGAGATCGAGATTATAGACGGGAAAATACCAGAGAACCGGTCGTTACTCGAAGACCTGAAAAAAGTGCTGAGGAGGAAGAGAGCTGTACAAAACAAGAAAAAAAGGGCCACGCTGGACCTCATGTCAATGTACGAGATGGCGAAACTACAGAAACCAACGCTGGACGCAGATTACTCAAACACTAATCTTCTGTCAAAGGCGGAGTTGGAAGAAATAAAGGATTTGATTGTTACGAGGTGCGGTTCGAGCGTGCATGGCATAAGTCGCAGGAAGTTCAAGAGCAGTGTGAAGAATGATTCGGGCGACAATGATGCGCTTATGTTGTCCGAGTCAATGATTGCCGAGCTGATGCGAGAGCCAGAGAAAGAAGTTTAACATAATCTCAGCAAAATATTTTGTGTATTTTTTGGTTAACGAAAACTCATTAAAATAAAATTGGTATGTTTTTTGGATGTACCTCAACGACGACGATACATACATGACTGAGGATCTTCATACATTCGAGCGTCTATCGGAGTTTCGTGCGCTGGTCCTAGATGGCGATGGTCTTGTTTGTAAGCTAGCGACTCTTACCACCAAAGTAATATTATTTGATGCTTCATAGATGGCAATGGGGTTACATACTAAGGCGAAAGTCGACTCTTTACTATCTTTACCTCGTATCATATCTAATTGATTAGTAGGAAAAGCAGTCATGTTCTAAGCTAAGTAAGGACTACTTTCTTATCAAACTATACGATCAGATAAGAGTTTGAGAAAGTAAAGGTACGAAATCTCGGCTTACGAGCAATTGAGTCTAGTTTGATGTGAAGAGTAAAGTTTGCACATGTACAAATTAAATGTGTAGAATCTTAGCCCTGTACTTAGCGACATCTAGTTCGCTTTTGGGTAACTGTAAATTCTAGTAGGGCGATCGTCAGTCTATGTTCTTCAACGAGTTCTCTGCCTTTTCGTCGACAAATCTTTGACAAATGCATCGTTTCGCGACCTAATCATTTGCCGCTGTTTTTTCTGTAACTACAAATGTCTCAGGATTTTTGTTAAACTAACCTAACCTAACCTATATGGTTCTACACGATGGTCCTGAAATTAATCCAGAATTATTTAGTTTCGGAAAAAAACGCGGGTTGTCAAATTATTATATTTGTGGAATGAATCATTTGTGAAACATTGGTTTTGAAATGATAGGATCCCTCTTCAACGCTATGATGTAATGGAATATCCTTATTTCATATAAAATCAAATGCTATAATTTTATTAGCTCTAATTGAACTTGCTACCATCACATGTTTTATATTAATATTATATAACGGTCAAAATCTACAATGAATATTTAACATAAACATTTTAATCTCGAAACTCACTATCTAGAAGATCATAATTTATAATAACGCCATTGTTTAAGTGGTAATAATAGTCGAAATATGTAACTTTTTTTTCTATAACTTACAAAACTTCTAAACTATAACTGACTTGCTATAACCGCTTACAGACCATTAACTAAGGTGGAGAGAGATGTAGGTTTAGGTTACATAAGTCTGTTGTGCAGCAGGCCCCAAGGGCCGAGGAACTTGGAAATATAAATACCTTCATTTAATAATATAAAAAACAGGGTGTTCGGCAGAAGGGTCGATAAACTTCAGGGACTAACTCTGTAGGTTATACTCATCAACTTTTATTATGGCACCAACATCCAAATCGCGAAAAAAAAGCAGCTGTTCCATACAAACTTTGACACATTAACAGCTGTTTTTTTTTTCGCGATTTGGATGTTGGTGCCATACAACCAAAAAAAAAAAAAAAAAAGTAAAAGAAGAAGGTGGTGATAAAAGTTTTGTAGTATGACAGAAAGTAAGACTTGTATCAAATGATTTTATAGTTAGATATTGTTATTGACGAATCGATGATATTATACATATTTTTAAATGCGAGCTAATAAATGATTAATGCATGTGATATTAGGGGTTATTCCCATCTTCCAACTTATCCAACACATGTATATGGAAATTTTGCCATATACATGGGTTGGATAGGTTAGAAGATGGGAATTACCCGATATTAGAGCATATGCCATTATATTAAGTGAGATTCGAGCAAATTATTTAGGCCAGTTAATATAGACCCATGACACTTATTTTAATAAACCAAAAGTAAGATATTTGAATTTAAATTTAACTAAAGTATATATTTCTCTGTTAAAATGTACTAAAGTTACCTGTGGGTTAAGCTTTTACAAAATAAGTTATTTTATAATAAAGCACTCGCTGTAAAAATCTTTATACATACTGAAAAAAAAAATGTAGCCCATTTACACACTGTTTAATTACTAATCTTTAAGTGAATATGTATTCGATGATCTTATCTCGGCTTTAGGCACTTGGGCATGGGAATCAATTTACCTCTGATATATTTTTTTACATATAAATTCTAAGGTAGGAACTTATTCTACACATATTTGCCAGTCATGAAAACTACAAACTATCAATTTAACACTCCTAAGTGGTAGCACTAAGCAGACCTGTACTGCCACTTGAAATATGTAATCAAATATTTGTAGCTTTATAAACCTGTTGTATTAGTCCCGCTAGCATTTAGATATTTTTTAATTTTCATCATTGGATACTATATTATAATGATTTTTATACTTTATACTATAATTTATAGCTAAGATTTAAGTTTTTTTTAACGCATGTTTCAAAAACGCTAGCATTGAGTGTGGCTTACGGGCCACCCTGTACAAGTAACACTACCTACTGTCAGTCGATGGGCTTGCAACTTGTCAACATCTTAGCCAGATTGTGCAATATGTGGTTACAGAATTACCAACAAGACTTTTTTAGACTTTTATTTATTTCGGTAGCTCTGCCTAACTCACTCTGCGAATGAAGGCTTGATGTTATGTATGTATGTAGTTTTTATAACGGTATCGTCCTTGACCTGTTTCCGTATTGTTAAAGGTTTGATAACTCATGTCAATGATAATAATGGCGGCGGAATTAAAAATGATGCTAAAACATGCCAAACACGATATCGTTTTAACGTAGTGGAATAGAGGCCCTGCAGACTTTAAACTGCTACATAAAGACAACTAACCGAAGCGTTAGCTCTGAATTTTTTTAGAAATTTTGTGTGTAGATTTATATAATATACAGGGTGGCTCATTTTGATCGGTCAGTATGGGAAAGTCTGAAAGTATGAGACATCCGAAGATCTGTACTTAGGAACCATGTCATCGATTTTATTGATAAAAAAACTGCATTCATACATTTATAAAACCGGGCAAGAGCATGTCGGACCATGCTCAGTGTAGGGTTCCGAAGCCGTTAAGTACTACTTATATAAAAATGAACAAGTAATAACTAATTTTCTATTGAAAGTCAATTGGTGCCGTCTTCGATGACTTTAGTAGGTATAAACACTTGAGTCTAACAAAAATTAGCGCTTTAAAGCTTAATATTTAATAAACGGATTACTTAATCAAAAAACTGTTTGTACAAACCCGTAAAAGTATTTTTAAAAGACCTATCCAACGACACCCTACACTATAGGGTAGACGAGAAAAGAAAATACATCCCCAAGTTACGTGTAGGGGAGGTTCCTGGTTTGACTACGGAACCCTAAAAAACCTGTACTCAGCTCGGGAATCGAACCCATGCGTTCTGAAAGATATAACTAACACTACTTCTAATTAAGATATTGATTGTGTAGGTCTTAAGCAGCAATTGTTACTACGAAACATGATATCTAGAATTCATAAAATGCATTTTTTCATATCCTAAACGAGTTGAATGTTGTGTTGAAAAAATGGTAGTCATTTCGAACACTATTAAAATAAATTAAAGGATATGAATTGATGTATTTCAAAACGTCCGGGTTAGATTCCCGAGCTGAGTACATGTTTTTTTTTAAATGTATGAAAGCAGTTTTTCTTGTCATTAAAATCGTTGACATGGTTCCTAGGAACAGATCTTCGTATGTCTACAGTTTCAGACTTTCCCGTACTGAGAGGTTAAATTAGCGACTCTGTATAACAGCCATACATCGTTGTCGCGGGAGCAATAACAAATCTGTTACAGAACACATATAGCAGAATGTCTGTTTAATAAAAAATGTTTATTATGCCTACGCATTCGAAACCTCTAAGAAGCTCTTCATATCTTGCGCGACTTTTTTCTCTGGAAAAGGCATAGTTGTTCAACGAAACTTTCATAATAAGCCAGCAATGTGTTAATTTTTTTAAACGGTTTTGTTTAGCTTCACCGCGTATATTTATTTGTTTGGGGCTGTTTAGTTTAATGACATTGATACTAGATGATTAATAAAAGGGTTTAAAACCCATAATTGATGTTGATATCCCTAAAAGGGCACTTAAGGAGCCCCAGGTCTTTGAGAAAAGTGTAGAACCATTAAGCGATTACTTCTATTAGTATTAAAAAAAACCTCAAACCGGAATAAGGAGGGAATCACGCGATATATTTTGTATATAGTTATTGATTCGATTTAGGTACCTACCTACACTTAAAGCAACGGAGATATAAAAAAAAGTACAACATTTACTACCCTTCAATAGAGGAATGCGAATACGTACTCAGTATCTTAAAATATCAACTTATTTTTTAAGGCACCTAGTCACCTTATAGAGACGCGCCACAAAGCGAGTGTCACTTCTGTTATTGGCTATTTGTCATAATCTTTGAGTACTGTCAAATCGTTATCGCGGGTAACGATATATTATGATAATGGCCATACGAATAAGGTCCGTTTTTACAAAGGCCCGTTGGTAAATATGTCAGATAAAATTTTAGTAATTTCATAAATTTTTTGACATTTGTGATTGAAATTTGATCTAACGGATATTTATAAAATCCAGCGTTAATGTAAACGTAACCGCTCAATTCCTATTGTGAAATTATAGAACATCATTAATAAATTTCTATTTATTTACATTCACTTGAAGGAAACCGTGCCGTAAGGAGCGTCTTCACTGAGAGAATTCGCGTGTAATGAGCATTCTGCGTCGAATATTCAGGTGTTGTGGACAACGGTAACGCTCGGCTCAACGTCCACTCGAATAATACACGCGAAAGCTATCAGTGAGGGCTCTCCTTTACATATGCACATTTTGTACAGAATGCGTCATGATAATAAAATGGAACAAATGGTTTCTAAAAATATCAGTTGGTCCTTATTATTTTTTCAAAATTGTTTATTTCCTGAAGCGTCTTTTCCATTCGCATTTTTCCAATTTATTAATTTTAACTACTATATTAATAACATTTTAGCTTTTAGAAGAGTCCTATGTTTGCTCATTTGTTAGGGTTATGCTAGTTCTACAGCAAGGCCGAAGGGGCAAGGCGCCCGGAAATAGGGACTCCGGACAGCGGAGCTCTGGCGATTTTGTAAAACGTATATTTAAAATGAGCAAACAAGCGTCTCTGAAAATTAAGAGGTTAGAATTAAGAATGGGGAAAAATGCGAATGGAAAAAAGAGACGAATAAATTCATGAATGGGGAAAAACGCTATAGGAAAATACGCTTCAGGAAATAAATGATTTTGAGAAAATGACAAGGGCCTCTATTCAGGTGCGTTAAAACGATATCGTATTTGACGTGTTTCCGTATTGTTAACGTTTTGATAACTCTTATGTCATTTACAATAGTGGCGACTGTGACATAAACGATTCTTAAACGTGTCAAACACGGTATCGTTTTAACGCACCTGAATAGAGGGAAGTGTTATAGAATCGTTTATGTTATAACACTTATAACGATATCGCGTTTGACGTGTTTTTGAATCATTTATGTCACAGTCGCCATTATTGTAAATGACATAAGAGTTATCAAAACGTTGACAATACGGAAACACGACAAAGACGATATCGTTATTACCGTGTAAAATCCCAGCTCTGGGTTCTATTCTACTGCGTTAAAACGATATCGCGTTTGACGTGTTTAAGAATCGTTTATGTCACAGTCGCCATTATTGTAAATGACAGAAGAGTTATCAAAAAGTTGGCAATACGGAAACACGTCAAAGACGATGTCGTTATTACTTGTAGAATCCCAGCCCTGACCAGTCTCGTTGTGACACTCGAACTTGCATATGACAGTATATTTGTCACTCGAGTTTTATAGTAACACGAAAATAGCCAATAGCTACCGAGTTGATAGTACTGCAGTTTACCATAGTTGCGCAGTTCGAAAAGGGCCGATTTGACAGTAGAAAATACGTGTTGGACATATAATAATAACTAAAGGCATAGAAGGAGCCTTCAAACGAAAGCGTCAGATCTACAGTTAGGTGCAAAACTGAGTCAATATTAGCACCTTAGTAGAATGTTAATAAGTTGATGTATACACGTGTCGAAAATTTCCATATGAATGTTCAATAAGTTAAAAAAGGAAAGAGTATAGAGTCCAGTTCTTGCTAAAACTAGCCGTACACACCAAGGTGCTGTCAACTCGTGTAAACTGGTCCAGTTGGTGACCAACGACACCAACTGGACACCATGGTCGTAGATTATTATATGCTACTGTGCAACAGTACCAGTGTACGAACATGATATTTTAGCTTAACGAACTGTCTCTTTTTGGCACACTGAATCCCAATAAGACGATATATGTATGTAACTTTTTATTTTATCACTCCTTCTATGCTTTTAGTTCTTATTCTATGTTTTTTGAAATAGGTTATATTTTGTACTACGTTTGACAGCTGTCAAATCTGGCGACGAAGGTGCGAATGATCTATAAATTATTAATTTCTGATCTTCCCATTTTGAGCAGTCTCGGGGTTGAAAGCAGGGTCGAGACCAAGTTTCTTCATTTCCACTGCCATTTCGAACAGGTAGTCGTAGCACTCGGTCCTATAAGACAAAAATAATGCAAAATATAAACACCTATACAAAGGATATATTATTAGTGCGATTATGGTCCTAATCAATTATTTGGGCGCGCAACTTTGACCCACACAACTGTCACTTGACAGATTTGAAGTTGACAGAACATGCACGCACCAGCAGCATAATTATTTTGATTTCGATGTCATCCGTTACACTAAATCAACCTTTAACCCCTTTTTCATATAATATTTTAACAGTGTCTAAACCTATAACGTGTGCCAACAACTATTAGTGGTATTTAAATACTGTTGTGATATTGTATGAATAAAGGGGTCAGAGAATAACTTACGTATGTGGTTATGTATAAGCACGTGCCTAACATATGCATAGCTGAGCTTTGTACTAGAGGAACTAGATGGCAGCACGTATCGCAAGAACAGAAAAAAGAGCAGAGTTACCAGTCTATACCCCAGCATACAATAGTAGTCTTTGTAAGTAGGACGACGATCTAAATGCGCGGACCATTATTGCAGAGTAGAAGCACCGCAGAAAACTATAATAGTCTATAGTGCGAGGTCCGATATAAGAAATATGTACCCTCCTGTTATTTATTAGTGATAAGATAGAAGTGATAGATAATTTGTTACGAGTAGGTAGGGTTAGGCAGGTAGGTAGATTAGAATCGACGCGCCGGCTCAAGGACATGCCTATTGTTAACGAGTTCAAGGCCAAGGCCGTCGCTATTGTAATGCAAGGCCGCAATGAGTAGAACCTTCCATTATCGAACGTCCCCGGCGGGTCAAGGCCCATCGGTCATCCGAGAAGGCAATCTGGAACGTTCGGCTATTGGGTGTATAAAAAGGTGAGGCGCGCGTGCGGCGAAACATTCCTTACTTGGAGAGCGAACAGCGCGTACCTACGAGTGAACCGAGCGATCATCTAAGTTTATTGTGCGACAATTGTTTGTAACGATTAAGTGAGTGTGTTAATTAAAGTCTGCTCTTAATAATCGGTGTGTTCGTGGATTTATATCAGTTACCTACCCCCAAGTACGTAACAATATTCACCTTGATGCATTGGAAATAGGTTGCCTAATTAAAATGCGTGCGGATATTATTATTAAAAACAGGTGAGTAAATGTTATTTTTATACCCTCGTTAACTCGTCTATTTATACCTGGCAACTCCACAGTTGCGCAGGGAGAAAGCAGGCATTTCAATTCCGTTGAGTATATTCTCTTGTCCAGTATATAAATTGTACGCACGTAATTTAATTAGGCGACCTATTTGCGATGTTTTAAGATGAATACTGTATCATTTACATTATTTATTTTTAGTGATAAGTCACTAATAAATTAATAACAGATGAGGGTATATATTTTTTATACCGGAGCTGGCTGTTTAACATGCATCCTTGTACTCACATGGTCTTGGCTTGTTGCCAGCTGACTCCCCACACATATACTCCGTGTCTTCGCACCAGCACGGCGCTGGTGCCCGGGTACCGCTGGAGAGCCTCCCCGAGGCTGCTGGCGAGGTCGCGCTCGAACGGCGTGTTCTCTATTATAGGCACGATTAGTTTCTCGTCGTAGCGCAGGAAACGACCCAGTTTGGCGTCTTTGATGCCCTGAAATGGAATTAATTTATTCATTTAAAAAACATTATAAACACAGCCTTACTGAATTACAGTAATACGCTGTGAATCGAATACAAAATAATACTACACTTAAGGTCGTACATCATCAAGGAACACTAGAAGGCCTGCCATCAATCTTCTCGCAAAACTGTAAGAGGGTTGTGAAGCGACGCTTAAATCGCGTACCTGTCAAAAATTATCCATACAAATTTAGCTCCGGGCGATAACGTTTTTCACTCCCTAAAGTTAATCCGATTTCCACGATTTTTGAATATGTTGTAGATCGATATGTGGCGAATCGCCTCGCCTCCAAGGCTGAATGTTGTGTACGTTATCTGTAGTAACAGATATGAAAGACTTGTATAAACCTGTGCTGCTGTGACTTTTCCACTTCTATTCTTCTAGAGGGTTTACTTACATAATTCGATTTCTGACGTCCCACATGATTGTGTTATTGTTATTCGTAAACGTGTGTACCATTAAAGTTCGTACATGTCACTAGAGTCAATGTGTCTTGTTATTTTCTACTAAGTCTAACGTTCTTAACACTTCACGAAGAACATAGAGGCGTACACAGATATTATGAAAAACTACATCCTTTTTTTAAATATTTTCTTGAAATGGAAAACGTACAGACCTAGTTTTTCATAATAAATCTACAATATTACTCAAAAATTCAAAAAATCTGAGAATAACGGTAGGTATCGCATTTTGTATGGATTTTTTTTGCTTAACACTCCTCTTAAGGGCCGCAAGTACAGCGATGCGCAGCGCAGATAATTTTCTCTGCCAAAGCATCATCGTCTTTGTACAAATGGAAATAACGTCGAAATGTATTAACATACTCAGGAGACGCTTCCTGAGATTATTTGTAGAGTTATTTAATTTCGCCCTTATTTCAATACGTGTAAAGAGGACGATGCTATGGCAGTAAAAAAATATTCATAAACTGATAGTCTGTAATCTAATACACACTCTATAATTCTGCACTGCTAAGCCAAATAGCAGTATGTCAAATAAGTCTCCTGTAGCAATCAAAACCTTATTACTAACAAGAGAAGATTGAATCTACTTTGGCAATTGAATCTGACATACTGTGTTTTAGCTTAGGAGGGCAGATTGAGAGGCTAATATTTTAATGGACTAATATACACTTGGCGGAAAAGAAATCGAGCCACTTAGTACTGATTCTTTATAGACAGTGGCTCGGTTTCTTTACTACCAAGTAAAGATTGACGTATTGATGTTAAGATAAGATAATCATTGATTGTCAAAACTGTGTACATTATATTATAATAAGATATCATGCATAGCAATAGTCCCAACAGTTTATCCTTTTAGGACGTACGATATAATCATTTTAAAATAGTTTTACAAAGTTAAAAGGAATAATCATTTAAATGATAAAAACTTTTGCTAAGTAACCATTTTTTTAATTTTTCTTTTAAATTCCATTCCATATATTGGCTTAATATATTCCGATTCCAGTAACTTAAGTGCTTTTTTTAAGTATATAGATAGAAGAAGAACAGTTACTTGATATTGGTTATGCTTAAGGTCACTTTTTTATAAAATAGTCATTATTTTCTCTTACACATAAACAAATTTCTAGAATACAGGGTAATTTTTTTATCAGTGCACAATTTTTAACATATGATTTTGTATTGTTAATTTAATATATTACGACGGTAAAACGAGTTCAAAAAAATTTTTTTTTGTTGCACATTATCTCTCTTTTACCTTCTCGTGTGGACACAAAGTCACACTAGAAATGATGACATGGGTTGTCAAGCTGATATTCAAAATTTGAAATTTAATGTACAGCTTATCAGACAACAAGCCCCTCTCCTACTGATATTCTAAATTTGAAATTTCATTTATTAACTTTACTTAACAACACTCCCCTCTCACGCACCCCTGCATTAGAGGGTCCATGAATATCGTTAAGATAGTGGAATCATTGAATCGGGAATATCTCTAATATTTTTTAAGCTAGAGTAAACATAACAACATGTGTTATTGATTAACAATAGCAAAGCAAACATTAAAATTTGTGCACCTATTAAAAAATTACCCTGTATAAATACTTGTCAGAGTAAGTATTTTGTTAGTTTTAAAAACAGTCCTTAATGATTCAATGAGTCCATGATGATGATGACTTGGACTACGAGTATGCCGGGGTCCTTTGGTACACAAGAATTTAAGGCCATTGGAAAAAAAACTGCTATGATTTTATACTTGTTAAATCGGCCTTTCGAGACGGCACTGTATGTTATACTATCCGTAAAACAATCTGGCCGGTCAGGTCATAAATCATCGGAATTATGCTATCTCTTTCACACCTATATAAATTACGTGGTGTTTTATATAACAGTATTGTATAAATATAAATAGGTATATTGAACTATTGACATAAAGTATTACAATAAAATTATAAGGAGGTATAACAAAATAAATAACTAAACAAGGAAAATACTAGTACTATTATTACTAAATATTACTATTACTAGTAAAACTATTCTTCTTCGTCTTCAGTGTCACTGTCGTCTTGTAGGTTAATAACAAGACGTTTGGTGTCAATAAAGTGCTTTAGCTAGGTTTTCGTTCTGGAGATTTTCAGCGTGGCGAACACATTTGACGCAGTCGTTGATTGTAACATAACATATAATATCTTAAACATGTAATTATCTTTAACATTTAGTATTATTCATTAGATAACTTTAAAAACAATATCAATAACATTTAAAAATATAATGATTATATCGACGTTTGCATTATAACTTATCGACATGTTACACCCCTAACGGTCGCCGACGATTATTGCCCTACCGGCCAGATAGTTTTGCGGATAGTATAGTAATACCTTTATCATTTCCTGATGCGTGATAACGAACTCCGAGTCATAGAGAAGTGTGCAACGGACCGCGTGCGGCGAGTGCGTGTGGATCACTGCGCCGGCGTCTCTCTCCTTGTATGCCAGCATGAACAACGGGGTGCATTGGCTCTTCTTTAGTCTGAAGTCAGTGCAAGAAATAAATCAGATTCAGAAATAGATCAGATTTGAAATCAGAATTCTGTGATTGTGACTTGCAACGTTTTACAAGAATGCTACGTTATTTCCGATGGCAACACCAGAAACCAATGAATCATCACACCTTCTTTCTGAGAGTGGGGCAGGCAGAGAGAGATAACAACAACTCTAAAAAGACTTGTTTATAATTCTGTAACCACATTTTGCACAATCAGACTGGTTGCAAGACGTCAACAAACAGTACTATAAGCCCTTATTCACTTACAATTTTTTTTATTTGGTTGGCACAATAGCACTTCCCACATGGGAGTGCTATTATACTCACTGTTTCTCTGGAGGTGGTAGTTCCAGGTCTTCATCATTGATATTCTGCACAAACAGGTCATCTGACTTCATTCTCTCCTTCTGGACTCCTGATGGAGCTATGAAGATCTTTTCTCTGTAATCAGATAAACAGGATTTGAAATAATAAACTAAAATTATTTACCCACTTCATACCCCTGATGGTACAGTGGGTATTTTAAATTTAAACAATACCACTGAGTAAAAGTGATGTCAAACATCTATAATACATACATACCTACATAGGTAGGTTTAGGTCATGTTAGCTTTGCAGCACGCCCGGAGGGGTAAACCATCCAGAAATAGGAGCTAAACATCCAGTAATTTTTAAACATATCACTACATAGTATAAAACAAAGTCGCTTTTTCTGTCCCTATATCCCTATGTATGCTTAAATCTTTAAAACTACGCAACGGATTTTGATGCGGTTTTTTTAATAGATAGAGTGATTGAAGAGGAAGGTTTATATGTATAATACTTTAATCCGGAGCGAAGCGAGGGCGGGTCGCTAGTGTTTTATATACTTACAACATATAAAGGACCCCTGCCGCTAAGCACCCCTGTGAGAACATGAATGCAAAAGGCATTTATGAAATAGTATGATAAATCAACAGAAAAATCCCAAATCAAAAGTAAAAGCTGGGCATTTTTTAATCAGCCAGCTTCCCTCAAGACTTATAGTTCACTAGCTAGCTATGTCAAAGCACTTCTCTGAAAATACAATGAGATCCTGCTGCCTCTTAGCCCAGATTTTTCATCAAGTGCGGTGCGTATATTGTAGTTTATATAGAGCTCATAGACCTGCACGTACATTCATGTATTACAGAGAAAATCGAGAAAATGGTTATATATGTTAACGGCAATGAATGCGTTACTATTTTGTTATTGTTACTTACCCTTCTTTTATGGAGATCCCTCCGCCAGTTCCCGTTACCCATCCCAATTGGTAGAACTGTTTGCACAGTTCTGGTATAAGGTTACGCGGGTGTTCCTGGAAGAGACAAAAAATATTGATACAAACTATAAGGCCTTTTGAAAATTAAAATTGGGCTTCATTTAAGTCAAATAACACAGAAAGAATTAGTTAAGTATCAATAAATTTATTTGTTACGATTAAATTTTACTCACTGGTCCGTATTCTGCCATTATTGCGCTTCTACTATAGTTAGTAGACAGCGTTATCACAACTAGTTAAAATGAGTTTTATCAGCTTATAGACTACTGTACACTTAAGATAAGTTGCTATTGTTATTAAGTTTAAAGTAAATTCATTTTAAAAATAAACAGGATCCCGACTCTTATCAAGTCATAACGTCATAACATTGATAAACATTGTACGAAACGAAATGTCAAACTAACGTCAAAATGAAACGTTTTAATCACAGACTTCACTCGTCAGCTTTTCCATAAAATAATAGTTAAAAAATCTGCATTATCATAAGTAGGAAGTTTAATTTTAAAAGAACTAATCGTGGACTAATAGAGTAAATAATGCTTTTGTTTTACTAGAATTTTATTTAACTATTTTTATTTTTTTAATGTTACAGGTAATTTTTAAACGCTTTTGGCGGGAATATTAAAAGATGGTGAGAATGTTTTGTAGATATAAACTGGCATTCGATTTAAAAACCCCTAATGGTGTGTGTTGAGTTTCGCTACTCATATTCTCCAAAAGCATTCGTCCGCGAGTGTTTGTAAGCGAGCGTTCGTGGAGTAGAGCAATTCTTACAATGAATGCTCGCTAGCGAAATGAGTTTTATTTGCCAACGAGGGCACATAACACAAAGCTCATTCAAAGTCCGTACAACACTCTCAAGTTTGCCGTGTAATGCTAAGGTCAATTTTACACCTCTCGATAATTATAATCACTTATTATAACTAATGCGCGCTACATGCGAATGCGTGTGATGGGTTTTATGGATATTACTTACCTATACTGGCCGCTTGTAAACTTTTTGCTGTATTTATTTTTTATTTTAAAACATAACCTCACTTGTCTGCCAGTGGAGTAACCAGTAACACAAACAAAGAAAACTAGTATTTTTTTAACATAATTAAATCTTTCCAGTGATTAATGCAGACCATGACTAAATTATTTGAAAGCTGATTATTTATAAATAAGTAAGTAAGTACATACATTTAGGTACATACATAGCATCACGCTTTCAATCCCAGAGTGGGATAGGGAGAGCTACAAAAAACCAACAACAACAACATTACCTAAAAAGACTTGTTGATAATTTTGTAACTACATTTTGCACAAGTAGAATTTGGTTATGTATCGACATTATTTCAATCCATAATTTTTACGGAAACCTAATTTTAAGAATTTAAGTACGCGTCTCCCTTGGTATGTCTTCGGTTCTCCCTTGGGGGGCGCATCCCACACTTTGAAACTTAAGAGCTATTGGATTGTAATACTGTAGGTAAATATATATAGTAACGTTCCCTATCATCTACATTGTTCTAGATTCTATGTGATGGGCCCTGTACCAGATTGCCTAAGGCGGCGCTACGCAGCGTTAGACGGGCTCATAACTGAGCTCAGCGCTGTCGTCTCCAACAGTTCCACCGCACCTGGAAGTATCGAGCATCAGACAAGTGAACCTGGCATCAAGTTGATGTGCCAGTTTTGGAACATTCTCAAGGAAGATCCTAACTGCGATTTGAAGGTAGTAACAATAGTGACAAAAAGTCAATCATTTCATTATCAGTTTAAATTAAAAAGGCGCCGAGCGTCCAGTGGCGCCTTCATTACTTTTATTGTGTTTTCTAATAAAGTAAAGTATTATCTTAAAATCTAAGTTTTTTTTTTATGTTAAGGAGAAGGCACACGAGCACTCAGGCCACCTGATGGTAAGTGGAATCTGAGACCCATAGACATTTGAATTCTCAAGACCTCAATGCGTTGCCAACCCTTAGGACTAAGATGGAATGCCTCTATGCTAGTAATTTCACCGGTTGTCTTATCCCCCACACCGGAACACAACAATGCGAACACTGTTGCTTGGCGGGTGGTTAATGGATAAGATGGTGGTAGCGATCCGGACGGATCCTGCACAGGGTCCTACCACCACTAAAGAGTGTTTTGTTGTTGTACTTACAAATGAATACGCAATTTATAGAGAACATGACATAGCAACAATTGAACTATGTATGAGTGAGCAACTTAACCGAAAAAAGTTTCCACTTTTTTCCGACTCGATGTATGAATGTGGAAGAAGCGAAAGAGATTTGTCAGGATCGTACCAGGTGGAAAGAAGTGTTCTTTGCCCACCCCTCTGGGAAACAGGCGTGATTTAATCTATGTATGTATGTATAAGTAAGCTTATCGTTGTCTAGTATAATGGGTACCTACTATTACGCAACGATAAACTTTAGATTTAGTATAGAAAAATGCATTCGTAAATACATAAAGCTAAAATGATGTAGAGACGTGGTAAGACCTGTCGACCCTGTCGTCAAGTAAGGTTCAGAATGCTGGGCTGCAAAGGAGAAGGATGGAAAAAGAGTACATATAGCTGCAATGCGAATATTGAGATGGATGTGTGGTGTTTGCAATGTGTGTGTTTTTATTTGTATTTTACTTTTCATTCTGTATTTGTACGTGGTGTTCAGTAAAGAAAATTAGTATTGAATAGATAGGATCAAGAATGGATAGGATCAGGAACGATTGTGTAAGAGGAAGTTTAAAAGTGGCGCCAGTGAGAGAAAAAATGGAAGGGAATAAACAGTCATGGTAAGGACATGTTATTAAGAGGAATGTAAGTCATGTGACGAGAAGATTTTAAATATGAACGTGGAGGGCTATAGTGGAAGACCGTTTACGTCAAAATGAGACTTAAAGCTGGGTACGAATCTGAGTGGCTCAGCCTGAGGCATGCTCGCCCCGCACGGCGTGCTGCACATAAAAATGCGCGGGTGAGGCAGCGTGCTTGCCGCGAGCCGACATTTCAAAATGGCGTCGGGCACAGCCGCGGCTGCGTTTATCATAATTCACTGAATTATTAACAAAAAGAAGAAGAAATCGCCTCGGTGGTGGAACGGCTCAGCAACTTTATGAAATAAGTACGCGCCTCGCCCACAGATACACGTCCAAATTACGCAAGGCACGCACACCGAGGCGCCTATGAGCACGGTCGAAAGACCGACTCTTGACGGCTCGCCGCGCGCCGCTCGCCAGTTGCTCGCGCACAGCGAATTTGAGTAAAATAGGTGAGCCGTGCGTGCCTCGACCAGACCAGATGGATCGAATGTGCGAAGAGCGATATGAAAAACAAGGGAGTGAATACTAAGTTAACGGCTGATAGGGATGTTTGGAAGAAAAAGACGTGCGCCGACCACGAATGATTGGAATAAGTGCCAGATATCATGACGATGACATAATTAAATACGTAGAAAACATCTAAGACCCGGGAACAAATGCTTGCGCTCTGCACACAAATATCTTCCCTTACTGGCTTCGTAGACCCATGCTCACTTGTCGTTAACTGTGCTGTTTAGAAAGCTGTTCTGGACAAAATGGAATCCAACATAAGACCTAGCAACTTTGGAATCAAAAATTACTCCTGCTTCATGGCTCTCGAAAACCCGAATAGTTGGTATGTCTCCTTTATAATTTGCAATACTTACGCTGTCAAGATATCTGATACTGTAAATATGCTTATTTATGGATCTATAATGGTTCTTTTAAATGTCACTGTTCGTAATGTTGTGTTTGCAAGGACTGGTTCTTCAGTTAATTATTCTAGTTATCGCTTTGGACGTAGAGACCTCGTCGTGTTGTAGTCCTATAGTTATTATTTTTAGTTTAATGTTATCAACCTTACATTTGTAATGATTTTATTTGTGCTATTTTTAATAATTACTATTTATTGCTTTATTAACTCTTTGTAATGTAACTTACTTTGAACTATTATCGTGCTTTATGATTGAAAAAATGACTTTCTGCTGGAGATTCTTGCGGCGCTTCTTAACCGCAATGATGGTCTTGTCCGAAGCGATGTAGATTCACTTGACATTACGGACGTGTAAAAGAATGGGATCGGGTCCCGTTGGCCTTACTTGCATTTAGCCTTGGCGAGCAGAGCACCTTAGTTGTATTTTGTCCGGGTAGCAAAATCCCTTGGACTGTAAAACGCCCTCATTGCTATAAAGCATAGTATAGACGGAATGTTTTGGCTGTAAAACTACTTAATGTCATAATGTTTTAATAGGTAAATGGTCTGGATAATCTTCATGTCCAATGTAATAGAATGTCTTTAAAGCATAAAAACTATGTAATTAAATCGTAAAGTATAAGAAAATAACTACAAGTAAGTAGCAATTTTGTTCAGGTTGTATAATGACAATAGGTAAATTATTTTATTATCAACTCCATAGTACTTCAAATTCGATTACAGGCCACTTACATTGATAATTAAGTAGATATTGACTTGACATGACACTGACAAGTAATTTCAATGCAACTGAGTTTCTTTTTCGTGTTCACTTGTTTTGGGTAAAAAATAATGAACGGAAACGAGGGCTTTATATTTATCGAAAGCCACAAAAGGAAACCGACTGTTATTATCGATACAACAAATGTTATACAAACCCAAGTGGAACAACTTTTTGGCGGTGTTTTACGCGGAATGTGTGCAGTGCTTCAGTTACTTTAAGCCCTAACAATACCGAAATCAAATGAAGCAGCGGGGCAGATAAAATGGCGTCTTGACATGTTTTGCCAGCGTAGAAATTGTTTCCAGTTTGGTAGATATTTGTAATTTTCGACTTTACCCCTTGTTCGAATTTACCCCAAAGTACCTTATACTAATTTTTAATACAACGTAGTCATTTAGCAATTATGACGATTCATCCACTTGCTCATTTTGTAACCAAGACATTAAAACAAACAAGATATTTTAAATAGTCCTTAATACAATCAAGACATACAATATCGAGTCATTCTGCTTACTATGCATTTCACGACCTAGACATTTTGCAAAGAAAGTCTTCACAAAACTAAGACAATTTTGTAACCATGGCATTATATAACCAAATCATTTTGCATATGTACCTACTTAATCAGTGTACTTCTGAGCCGGTTTGCTCGCCAAGGCTTAATGCAAGTAAGGCCAACGGGTCCCGACCCAAAGAGTCATCTTGTTTGTAATTTTTCGTAATTTGTATCTCTCAATAACAGTTCATTTTCCCCGCCCCGCCGTTAATTTTCAGAGCTCATATATCTTAAACGGCACTTCCGATTTTCATGAAACCTAGCAAAGAACCGTCTACAGATAATTAACGAGGGGTGGCTATTTAAAATACTGTGTTATTATTATAGTTTTATATGTAAGTGAGACGGCTTAGAAAACATTGAACTCAAAAGTGTCCCCTCCCATTACGGCAAAAACTACGAATAGGTACTAAAAATCTGGAAAATAGCTTTAGTAAAAGAACACAACAGGAAAACGGTCACAACTGAAAAACATCTGAGATTGCTATCTCAAAACTTTGGAGCAAATTTTCGATTTAAATATTTTTAAACTGAAAACTAGCTCAGTCTTGCGGTAATTGTTTTTTTTTGTACTTTCAAAGGCGGAATCTTACGCTTATTTTAACATGTGTCAATGAAACCCCATAAAAACTGCTCTGATGGCAGTTATGGAACATCCTGTTCCACTCTTTAGCCTCTTGAGGTCCATACAAAAAAGGAGATTTTTGAAATTAGGAATTTGAATCTACCATCTTACCTTCACTCTAAAATGCCATTTTCTATTTTAAAACAAATTGAAATGAACTTTATGACCGTAAAAATAAAGTTGAAACTTAATTACCCTAATTATGTACCCCCTATGAAACAGCAGGTCTTACGAGGATATACTCGTTAGTTGCAGGATGTTAACGGCAGACTTCTGTCCACAGTCAGTCTCGAACAGGGTCGGCGGGTACCCCGGGAACACCGACGTCGTTAAATAACCAGGCCCAGTGTACGGGAGGAGACGGACTACTTTCGAAAGTGCTGTGCAACCTGCAAGAGGTGCGTAATACGTAAACACCTCTTTAGATTTCTCACCCCAATTAAGGCTGCGTTTCCATTAGAGCTGTGGGAGGTAGCGGAGTGGTGTGCGAGGAAAAAATCCACCAATGGGATTCCTAGCCTCGCATAGCACAGCTCTCCTATTGGTGGATTTTTCCTCGCACTTCACTCCGCTACACAGCACAGCTCAGGTGGAAACGCAGCCTAAACTAGCTTTCTTTAAAAAAATACTGTGTCTGAAACGTTACATCCGTTTTGGAGGTACAATGCCATACAAACACTCGTTAATTAAGGAGAGACACACGTTAAACTTATAGCCCCCATCGTTTTGTGACAGGGGTTAATATTTATTTGTTGTTCCTAGGCGACCACGTATGGGAGAAAATGTTGCGAAAAAATAGCAGACCTAAAGTCACACCAGCAGCATCTCCTGGACCAGATCCAAGATCTTGAAATGAGAGAGAATGAAGGAGTAAAGATGCTGAAGAAAGCTGATTGCATGTGGTCGTGTATGGAAGACGCGTACAAGAAGAAGATAGAAGAATCGGTAGCAATGCAGAAGCAGCATCTTAAAGAGGTAACGTAATTGTGGTAAAATTTGAAAGTTCGATGGCCGTTTTCCTATTTAGGTAAACGTATTACTTTTAATTCGTTTTAACTCCTACAGCAAATACAGACAACCCGACCAAATCACATATCACCTTTAAAAGACAAAGCTTCTGTCATTGAGTGCCTACCTTATTAAGGAGGTTTGTCACGGGAAATTATTACCGATGAAAGTGCGTTTTCATCTTTTCAAACAGCTTTTGCAGCGTAAATACAACAGTTCAGATCACAGTGTACAAAACCTACGAAAACACATAAATATATGCAACACAATAAAATAGTGATGCTGTTACGCAAAAAAGTGTCATCCCACAATTAATTAGCAAATAAAGGTCAACCCAGAATAATCATACTGAGGGTTGAACCTTAATTGCTAAATAGTTGTGGATTGACACATTATTGCTTAACAGCGAGCAGTTATTATGAGTAACAATGTCCAATTTTGTTTGGATTATTATTTCGTGTCCCGTCTAGGTAGTAGGTACTCTGTCTTCGGCGTAAGCACTGAAATAGGCGACTTTATGCTAGATATACGATATATAATTATATGATGAAAAGGGATATTTAAATATTGTGAAACCAATAAACTGACTGTAAATTATTAAGTAAATCTATTGACTCTCCATGATCAGATCATGAAAATTAGCATTCACTATTATATAACTACAACTTCAGTAATCTAGAACGCTAAAGAAGATAGGGATTTCTAATGTTTATTATTAACATTTTGCATCCATAGCAAAGGGAGTTCGAACAAAGTCTGTCAAAATGGAGGCAACACAGGAAAGACCTCGAGGGTCAAGTACAAATTATAGATAAGTGCCGAGCCGAGATAAAGCAGAAAATTAACCAGAAGAATAATGATCTGAAGTTCATTAATACGGAGATAGGTGACTTGAAGAAAAAAATAAACGCCAACGAGAACGATATTGATAATCTTAATCAGTCGCTACGTTCGAAACAACGAATTGCAAGTGTAAGTATTGTATTTATAAGTTTTCAGAAAAGGACAGGCTAGGTAGCCAAAAAGTTCTCGTCTACCCTATAGGGGAGACTATAGTGTAGGGTGTCGTTGGATAGGTCTTTCAAAAATATTATGGGTTTATTTTTGTTAGACTCAAGTGCCCCCCCCCCCTCTACAGCCAAAACTACAAATTGGTTCATTGGGTTCCTGAGATACAGGCGATTAAAGTGTTTATACCTACTAAAATCATCTACGACGGCACCAATTGACTGTAAATAGAAAAATTAGTGATTACTTGATGTTTTTTTATGATTGTAGTACTTAACGGCTTCGGAACCCTACACTGAGCATGGTCCGACTTGCTCTTGCCTGGTTTTTCTTTTATTTCCAACCGTTGGGTAGTGAATCTTTTTCATAAAATTAAATTCTAATGAAGTTAAACTTAACCCTTTAATATTATATATTACAAATAGGATAGACAAGAGGAACTAGCAGAACAATTAAATAGATTACAAACAGATTTAGAGAACGAACAGAAGGAAAAACTTGATAAAGAAGAAGAAGGAAGGAACTGTATAAGGCAAGCAAGAGAAGACCTGCAAAAAATTTGTACAAAGTTATTACAAAAGAGGATGGACAATGAAGATTTGAAAGCCGAGGTATGTTTTCTATTGCATACAATTTCAAAACAGCCAAGTGAAGTTACTAACATGTGGGTATTTTATATCAATCTTCTGGATTGGCCACGCATTGCAGTCTTGACAGTTAAAATTACTATGGGTAAAACGATATAATCTCTAAAATCAGACTCTAACTCCTAGATGTAGGAGCTGACTACTAGGAGCTCCTAGATGTAGGCCAGGAACCAAGGCTTTCAAATAGCCTCGTTTGTATGAAAAACTCACTCTAATTCGTATTATTTGACCGCGAGTGTAGCATTTTAATGGTGAATGATTTTTTGAAATCGGTACAGTACTTTTTGAATTTATTCCTTACAAAAGTACAAATCTTTCGTCTTTATAATATTAGTGTTGATCATTGTAGATAGGTATAATTAGTAATTACGGAGATGATGATGTTGAAAATTACTTCCTGTTATGCCTCATCAGAGTCACAGGACTGGTAAAAGGGATTTCCAATGTTCACGATCTTGTACGGTAATAAAGATCTCAAACCTTCCCAGCTGAGACCAAATGAACACAACCTTTTATTAAATTGATCTCCTCCAGGTGGGTATCAGCGTAATTTGTCCCATTCGTTTTTCGTTCATTTCTTATGTCCGTCTGATTCTGTGTTCGTCACTCATTCTTTATTCGTCTCGATCGCTATATGTCCCTATCGTTTTAAGTACAATTATGTAACCTGTCTCTTTCTTAACAAGTCTTTTTCGTTTTTCGTCACGGTCTTCCTAGGACTATGTCTTTGTTTGTGTCTCTCTTTTTTGGTATCATTCGCACTTTATCTTTAGTCACTTTCGTTATTCGTCTCACTCTTTTTTTGTCTTTAATGGTAACTCGTTCCGTTCTTTTTTGGGCACGTTCGCTAATCGTCCCGTACTAGTAGGTCTTAGTTGCTATTCATATGTCCTCCGGATCGGAATTCATAAACAAATTGAAGTTTATATGTCCCGTACATATACAGAACGGAAAAAAATGAGGGCCCTGAAGGGTCTGGGACTTAAGATACTTATGATAGTTAATTTTTCTCAAGATAAACATTATTTCATATGAAAAAATAAGAATAACTGCATTCATAGATTTTAATATGCCGTCAATAATGGTCATGGTATTCTTTTATAATAAAATCATGGCCAACATCTTGAAACGCAAATTTTCTAATAATGGAAAGTCCACATCCATAATGGAAAGATATATTTATTATTTTAGTATCATTAATTGTTCCATAGAATAGAGTCATACCTCCTTAGCATTTCCAAGGAAATGAACTGTCAGAATTCAAAGTGTTATTTTAAATGTATGAAATTACATGAAATTATGACGATCACTCGGTCAATAAGATATAATTAAAAAAAAATAAGATTGGCGGAAAAAGATAGAAATAGTGACCGAGACGCAAAACGAATGTAACGAACTTAGAAAGACTGAAAATGAATGAGACTAATCACGAATGTGACTAATAACGAATCCATGACAAAAAATGAGACGAATAAGTGAATGAGACAAAAATCGAAAGGGAATAAGAAAGAATGAGTCCTAGGAAGACCGTAACGAAAAACGAAAAAGACTTGTTAAGAAAGAGACAGGTTACATAATTGTACTTAAAACGATAGGGACATATAGCGATCGAGACGAATAAAGAATGAGTGACGAACACAGAATGAGACGGACATAAGAAATGAACGAAAAACGAATGGGACGAATTACGCTGATACCTCCAGGTGTTACGAGGGTGAGTAATACAGTAGGTAAAAATATTTTTATAATGAGATTATTACATGCTTATTCAATTATTTCAGCGACAAGCCATACTAAACGAAATAGAGTTGCTTAAAGTTACGTCTGATCAATGTAAAGAAAGATGTCAAAATAGGAAAGCAGTCCTGGCGGAGGAACTTGCAATTGTCAATGAAGACATAGCCAATTATAGACTAAGGTGCACCAAGTGCCACAAGTGTGTGGACACGAATGACGTGAGAAGATTCTGTACTGACTGTCCTAGATGTATGGAGCAGAGGGAGTGTTTATACAACGAAGACATGTGTACAGAAGACCCTGAAAACGACTGCGTATGCATGGCTACTAAACGTCGATTCCTAGATAATGTTTTTGAAAATATGTATAATGTTTTAGCGGGCCAAATTAAGACGAAGAACGGCAAAGCCTTGGCTGAATTAATATTTGAGTCTTTGAAGAAAAGTAGGAATGGAAAGCTGAGTGATCCGGCCAGAAGGGCTGTTCAAGAGTTTGTTTTAGCGGTTGTCAAGAAGAATTTGAACTTAACGATTATTGGTGGAGCCGTGAAGACTAGATGCGAGGTTTGTGTTGCGTGTAGGATCGATTTACATGAAATTTAAATAGCCCTAGCTCTTATGTGCTACCAAAAGTGATATCTAAGGATGTGCCAAGTTTGGCACTAGATATACAATCGATCAATTTATTGCCACTAAATGTATTATTTGCCAGTTTGTCAGTTTTCTATACAGTGTATGACAATATCATGCCATCTGTGAGTATTATTTTTTAATGAGGGAAATTTTTGGGCCTGATTGGGTTCATATAAAAAATGTTCGCTGCAGTGTCTTTCGACTGCTTCTTCAAACTTGTCCGGACACACTACCGTATGTCTTGATTTGACGAAGGTCTTTCTATCAATTTATTATTGCTTGTTTTTCCAACAGATGGATCCTAAGACTTACGAACAACTAATGCTGTGCTTGAAGATAGTGGAAGTTGAGAAACCACCTAAAGTAGATAAAGGGACTGTGGCCAAAAAGGTAATAGTAACGACGGTAAGACTGAAGAGAGATAATATTGGTGTATATTTAAGTATTATTATGGTGTCAACATTCATATTAAAACTCGCCCCCATACAGAACACACACACACATACACGTACAGGCATTGCGGAATGTAATTGTATCATTAATCAATTAAATGCATTATTCCTGTAACTACATGCTTTATGATATTGTTACTAATTTACCTATCTACACATAGTTACAATAATAAAAAAAAAGCTTCACTTATCCGGTAATTAAATAAAAACATTTAAAACGATCGTCTTTTTAAAACAAACAATTAAATTATCGAATGCAATAAATCATTGAGTACGAGAATGAGTATTAATATAATTATTAATAATTATTGTCAACTCCATATTCGTTATATTCTAACCGTGCAATAAAATCTCAGAACCCGAGTAATAATTTCTTTTGCTGTTGGGTTAGTTCTTGTGTAGTTTTTTCTTGCGTTTTACCTGACCGATTAAAAATTGAATTAATGTTTTTCGTGTGTATAGTTATGAAAGTATTTTTCTTTGTGCCCTCCCTGTGACTAAAATACTTAACTGATTTCTAAAGTGTCAACAGTACGACATAGGCTTCGCTAATAGCAAGTTACAGTCAGCATCAAAAGTAGCTAAGCAGAATAACTTGCTCAAAATAATATATACACGACGACTCTTTCAATAGAGTCGAGTGCAGATTATCTTGAGCTCTTCGGTTGCGTAGCTACTTCTGCTGCTGACTGTATGGGCAGTGGGTTAAAGCTTGCTTTTTATTGCACATATTTCTTGTTGTTGGTTACAGAGACATGTTGTCAGCCAGCACGGCTAGCACATGACGTCGCGCGAGTTATGTCGCTCGCGAGATAGACTACCTGTCTTTTTCCGACCGTTCTAATTAGACAATGACAGCTAGTCTATCTCGCGCGCGACTTAACTCGCGCGCCGTTATGTGCTAGCCGTGCTGGTCAAATAAAATCCCGGGACTTCGAACTGTTGGATAAGTCGGACATGTCGAAGTGTGTGAAAGTGTGAGATATGGCGACGTTGCGATTGTTTGCCAGTAGGCTTAGCCAAGATGCATTGCTTACGCTGTTAACGTTTCTGTTTTCTATCGACGCGATCAGCTTACGTCAATCTTATACATTTTGTCGATTTTCGAAAATCGTTTAGCTAGTGATATGCATCTTGACGTAAGCCTATAGCCAAGATGCGTTCGCTAACTAGCGTTTCTATTCGTTTGGTTTTTAAGCCAATCGCGTCACCGATAGATCACGTGACTTATCGTCGTTTTTATTACGTGATCTACCAGTTTTTTTTCTTCTTTTATCTCAGGGCCCTCAGGTGTGACGCAACCGACAAATATTGCGTGATGTTATCAGATATGTCGACTTTGTGCCCAAAAGAATACGAAGGGTTTTGTGTATGTTTTTGTTTGGGTTATGCACACATACAGGCCAGCCTAAGTTTAGAAGTAAAAATGTAATAAGTCTAAGAATTTAAACAGTGAAAGCCCTGTTTGTTTTGTGTTTTCAGGAACCTTGTAAGCGTTGGGGAGAGGGCGAATGCAACTGTCCCGGTGGCCCAAGTGGCTGCGTCTGCTCAGCCAAGGCTCCACCAACAGCCAAGGACCCACATCCTTGCCCTCCGAGACTTAAGGAAGACTACTTAGATATTGTAAGTCACGACTTGGCAGTGTAATACCTACTTACTATTGTAGATGGTCCGTAAATTATATTCCTCGAAGGAAGTTTCGTAGTGTTTGTATATGTATATATATATATATATATATACATATACAAGATTTAGAATATATCTGTAAATACGAGCCCCAATGCAAAAGAGTTCGGCGACTACTAAAATTGAAAGTAACTTTTTTTCAAAATCAAATCTAGTTAGTAATTTTAATAGCATGGAAGCAAGAAATAAAAAAAAGTATTGTAAAATTAATCAAGTTTATTTCCTACATAATACAAATTTAAATTATTTCTGTATTTAAATAAAAAAAATACAATTTTTTCTATCAACGACAACGCATAATAGTTCGGCTATCGATCTTGAGTATGCAAAATAGTTCGCCTACCACTTAGTTGTCTCGCCTTTACTCTTAAGAACAGCCTTGATTCTCAATGGCATCTACCAACTCTTCACACTCTTTTGGGGTTATAGACTCCCAGACAGCGACTATTTTCTCTTTTAAATCACTTTTTGACCTCGATGAAAACTTGCGTATTTTTTTGTCATTTTCCACCACAATGTTTCAATGGGTGACAAATCTGGACTATTCGACGGCCACTCCATAGTGGGGATTCCTTTAGACTCGAGCCAAGTCTTCGTGGTTTTCGCAGTATGGCGAGAAGCCCCGTCTTGTTGAAAAGTGTAGACATTTTCATATTTCAAGCTTGGAATAGATGGAATTAAACTTGTTTTCATAATGTCCTGGTATTTCACTGCATTAACCGTCCCTTCTACAAAATGCAGGCGGCCTACCCCTTGTGCCGACATGCAACCCCATATCATCACAGACCCAGGAAACTTCACTTTTCTCTTAATGCAGTCTTTGATGAATGCTTCGTCTTTCTTTCGAATGATTTTTTTCCGTTCGTCGCCGACAGTTACTTCGAATTTTGATTCATCACTCCATATTATTTGACGCCATTGCTCAGTAGTCCAGTTTGAGTGCTCGCGAGCGAATTTCAGCCTCTTCTTTTTCTGTAACTCCGTTAGTAAAGGTTTTTCCTTGGCCGTGTAAAAACCATATCCCATTCTTTTGAGAACCCTTTTGCAGGTATCCACTGAAACGTCTTTCTGGATCATATCACGCCATTTTACGGTAAGTTCCCCCGCACGAGCACGGCGGTTTTGTTTGATAATTTTCTTTAAAACACAGTTTTCAGCGGCACTCGTACCAGTCGCGGTCGACCCGACTTCTTCGAACACGAAATTGTGCCGTGTTTCTTGCGATGCTCAATGATTGACTGGACAGTAGATCTTGGCAGTAATAAATCTCTGGCGATTTGGTTGGTAGATTTTCCACTCTCACTACTGGAAATTATAATTTTCCTGACTTCTTCTGTGACTGGTTTTCCGCGGCCCATGTTGCTCTAATTAATAACTTATAATAATGAAAAATACTTGGGGTATGTACTTATATATACCCTTTGACATGTTAAATGACAATGGGTTCCTAATTTATTTAAATCTTGTTTATTTTTTTAGTAATAAAATTAAAGAGGCTTAACGTTAGGCATGTACGAACTATTTTGCATCAATTAAGAACCTGCCGAACTGTTTTGCGAAACCATAATATGAATTAATATACATAGGTTTTTTTTTCTTATAATGGATTTATTGTGCAATAGTGTAAAAGCAACGTTGTATTTATGGAGTATAATATTGTATAAATCGTTTGCTGCTAATCCCTTTCTAGAAATAAAACGAGTTGATATAAGATTCATATACTTAACAATCTATGACTTGACGAAATCTTTTGCATTGGGGCTCGTAGTACGAAAATATGTATGTGATTCTGTATATGAATTTATGTTAGGTGGGAGTTCCCCACACTATAATGTTCATTTTTAGGGTTGCGTAGTCCAACTAGGAACCGTTATAGTTTTGCCATGTCCAACCGTCCGTTCGTCCGTCCGCAGCCTGGCTCAGACATTCTTAGTACTAGAAAGCTGTAATTTGGCATATACATATTAGTCATGTTAACAAAGTAGTAAAATATAAACTTGAAAAAAAATATTTTACTGTACCTCCCCTTCTCGTAACTTGGGGATGTATTTTTTTTTTATCTACCCCATAGTGTGGGGTTGGATAGGTCTTTCAAAAATATTGCGGGTTTATGGAAATATTTTTTCGAATTAGGGTTCCATTTATGAAATATTAAGCTTTAAAGCGCTAATTTTAGTTAGAATCACCCCTACAGCCAAAACTACAAAGACTAAAACTCACTTGCTTATTATAGCATACAATAAATTCTTCTGTTTTAATCACTTGTTACTGTTCATCAGGGTCAGGCGAAGAAGTGCCCTAACCGACCCAATATGGATTGTGGTGCTGACTGTGCTGTCCCACCGTCAAAGTCGCAAGTCCCAGAAAAGATTGCAAATGCATATCAGCCCGCACCTTGTGGCGGAGAAACCTGTGGCTTCTCTAAGAACCCGAGAGCAGCTCAATGTAGTCCAATGTGTACGGCTCCACGGGAATCTAAAACCTCATCAAAACTTACAATGGAAACAAATGTGGAGACAAAGGTAAGATAATACTGCGGTGGCCACATATTAGCAACGCGTGTGTAATGATTTGCATAAAAACGAATGTAATAATTTTAGTTTTGCATAAAATTTGTTGCATTATTTCGATCTGCATAATCAACAATTACAATGCGTAAAAACGAAATGCATAATGTCTTGAAACATAATGGGTTGTACCCGTAGGTTAAAAACGAAGATTATTCCAACTCTCTCACAGATCTAACCTAACCTAACTTTGTAAGAAGAAATTGATTTAAAATGCAGTCGATCTTCCAGGTTTTTTGCTGCCAAAGTTTATAATCAATGACCTAATGAATTAAAAAACCTGACGGAGGCATAATTTCATAAAACGTTAAAAAAAAGCCTTTACATATGTGTCCTTATAACATCAGTGAATTTGATATGGCATGTAGTGATACTTAAGTTATGATTAATGTAAAGAAATTTTAAATTGAATTCCAAAATGTAAGCATAATTAAATTTTGAATTGTATTTGTTAATTTAAAATGCTATGTAATGTGCTGATATTGTCATTTATATTTTAACAAATGTTTTTGTTCTTTGCTACACCTTATAGGTAAAATTGTATTCATGTTCTGATTACAAACTGTTTTCCATCTTTGTACATACAATTTATTGCAAATAAAGAAACTGAAACTGCATAACAATAAGAAAATGATTACATACATACATAACATCACGCTTTCATTCCCAGAGTGGGGTAGGCAGAGCTACAGAAACACCAACAACTCTAAGAAGACTTCTTTATAATTCTGTAACCGCATTTTGCACAAACAGGCCGAGAAATTTACTAGTGTATTATTGACAGGTTGCAAGCCCATCGCCTAATAGTACTCGAGCCTTTATTTCCTTCATCGCCTGTTACGATATCCACGGGAAGACAAGGAGTGCCTCTATTCTAACCCGGCAACCACACGGGGGCTTATACACTTTGTTTTTATGCTAAGCGTTTATTATGCTTTTCGAACGTAGTTAAATGAAATGATGCTAAATGTTTTTATGCAACTTTTACGACACCCATTAGCAACGCTTGCGTTTTTCCAATAAAGAGTTACCTACAAATATGACGATCAATCAAAAAGTTCGCTTATCGGTAATCAATATGCTAAAGATTTATATTAGCTATAAAAATAAGATGGTGATAGTTATCCAGACGGACCCTGCACAAGGTCCTACCATCCGCAAATGTAATATTATGGTATCGAAGAGCCTGATGATAGTGATGATAGAGTCGGCAGGTGGCGACCTACCGTGTACCTGTATCGCGCCGCCTTGGCACGTGCCGCCTTTTGTCAAAGGATGCCGCCGCGTAAACAAAGTATGCGAGCGGTGTACCCGCAAGTGAATTTGACAGTTTACATCGAATTAAATTCGAATTTGATTACAATAAATACAAATGCCGGGGGGGGGGTGTAGCGACACTATCTAAGCGAATGGGCTATAGTTTGGTCGTGATAAGCATAGTAATGAGATTTTGCCAAGAAAATACACTCGGCAGCAACAGTTTGTCCCAAAAATGTGATCGTTGACAAAAATATTGTTCTATTATGTATATTATGTACTAAAGAATCCACTGATTTTCAGTCTAAAGGAAAGAAAGATGGCCCTCGACGTGGTGGAGACTCCTCCTCTACCTTTAGTAAGAATATGAGAGCAGCTCAATGTGCGCTAGGACCTTCTCATTCTAAAGGTTACGTTGACAAAGAACCTGTCATCCCAACGCCATACAGAAAATTAAACGCCAAAAGTCCTAAGGCATCAAATGCTGATTGGAAGGTAAGATGTAATTTTAACTATCTTTAACAGGTTCCAAATAACGCACAGTCACCCAATAAAAATGTCGAGCATACTTGGAATCTTGTCATTGTGATTGACATTGTCATTGCCATGCTTGTCGTTTGATGTTCAGTTTGAAGTTTATTATGACAAGGCACTTAAATGCTCAATTTTTTTGTTGGGGACTGTAATATTGGGAATTGTTCTTATTGAAAAGAGTCAAACCGTGTATCTACTTTCGAAGAGATTATTTAATACGAAAGAAAGTATTGAAACAATACCCCAGCATGAAAACCAACATTGGACTGAATTGGCGACAGTAGCCACATTGTTTGTAATATAATAAATTTGTAAGTAGTCATAGTTTTGCCACTATTACACTAGTAGAATTATTAACAAGTCTTTTTAGAGTTGTTGGTATTTCTGTAGCTCTGCCCACCCCACTCTGGGAATGAAGGTGTGACGTTATGTATGTATGTATGTAAGTAGTAACTTACTAAGTGTACTGCGCAAGGGAATAGTTTTCAAATGTATTTGATATTCTTGGGTTTATTTCAATATTACCTATTATTTTGTTATTAATATATTAATGCTAATGCATGAAACAAAAGGGATTGACGCGGAATATATTTACAGTTTAGTGGAAATGATGGCGCTGAGATACCGAATTCTTACTCTCCCGACGAGAATGGTAAGTCAAAATGCAGTAAACATATGTATCCTTATTTTACGTGGGAGTACAAAGAAGGTAGGTTTTATAAGAAATAATTTCGTGATATACACTTTCGTTATTTTAGATCGTAGGAGTCGACCTCGGAATAGAATGATAGAGGAAGTGATGGGGCGCTTTGCCGAGGTGGCACCCATTGAAAAAGTAAGTTACACCGTTGTCAGTGACGTCTCTAGCGTTGACTCGTTGCCTTCTCCATATTATTATAATTATTAACACAACTATTAATTAAACCTTACATGAAAAATATACCTTCAATAATTAATGAATTGGTTAAACTGTGACACAAAGTATGTTAATAACAATGATTTAGTGTATTTAATATTAAAATTGTAAAACAATACTGTTGTTTTATTCAAAAACCTTATAACATCATAACGCACTACAACATCCTGGCGTAAGTAAATTGAACTTCTCTATGTTTTAATTCGTTTTGTACTCCCACGGTTATTACTAAAGAAGTTTGAATTAAAAAAAGGGTTTAAACTATTTCAGATTGCGATTGTAAGCTGACAAGCCAAAAAAAAGAAGCCGGAGGCCAATCTTGCCTAACTGCTTTTATTTCAAACAAATCAACAGACTTTGATACCAGAGACCAGGTGACAAGGGTGGGTGCCAAGAGACGAGGTAGTACTAAAGAAAATTATAGTTTCAGCTCTGATCCGATTGAAGTTGATTTACGGCCCTCTAAGTACCAGGATGTACCACGAGTTCAAGCTGACGTACTTTCTGGGACTTATGTAGACCGCGGCACTGGACCTTACGATAATATGACGAACCAAGAGAGAATAGCGCTAGAGCGGGTGGTTAGTCACCTAACCAAGCCACACGTATCTAAAGGTCTCAAAGTAATAATACCTAACGCCAAAGGCCAGGTAGAACAAGAATACTCGGACATTACTGTAACACCTTCTGGGTCCATGGTAATGACATTAGACGAGAAGATTTTTGAGGAAATAGGAAATATCACAAAAGAAAACCAAGTATTATTTGGTGTCTTAAGAAAAACTCTTTCGGGGCATTATGCCCTCGAGTTCAATAAACATGCGGCTAGTTCTGCTGTAAGCAGACAAGTTGTTGTGAAAAAAACCGATTCAGGGCATATCATTATGGAGATTCATAAAGATCTTATTGAAACTATTCGCCCAGGCGCATACACGCAAGCTATGTGTAAAGTATCTTCAATATCCATAGGGGTAACTAAAAGGAAACAACCGTCTAATTGTCAAAATAAGTATTATGAAACTGGTCACGTACAGGCTGAGTACAACATAGGAGTCGACGAAAGAAAAGGCAAAAATAACATTACAAGACACAGTTTTAAACATTCTATAAATCAACATAAAATATATGCAACTAGTGGAAAAACCTCGGGCAAAGAAACATTAAGAGAGAAATTATTAATGTTAAATAGAGCTACAGGACGGCAAGGAGCTTCACAAAGTTATAACACCGGGAAGTACACACAAAATGATACGAAACATACTCCTGTCATTACAAAGACAAGTAATTGTCTATACTTCAAAGATGAATTTCAGAAAATGATCGAGAAGGGCAATACGGCTTTAGACTTAACTATTGTAGGCAGAAACGGATTAAAATCAACTATAAGGGCGGAAATCACAAAGACACGATCGAGGCACGTAGCACTTGATGTTAAAGCAATGGAAAATATCGGTAAAATTGCAAATTGTCTGAAAGATTATCCAGTATCCTTAATAAAAACAAAATCGAAATATTTATTAAAACTTGGCCGAAATAACGAAAATGCCAATGCTATATTGAGAAAAAAATCAACGGGAGATATGTTGGTCGTTCTTACAGACCCCTTTTTGAAATATCCTGGAAATATGCCTGAAATGTTAAAAACAAACGAAACATTGTTCGTAGCTAGAGTTAAGGGTGTTCAAGGTAGTGACTCTGATGAACCATCTTTATTCTTAAGAGAAACTAGTTCTGGTAACTTTTCATTTGTTTTCGACAAAGAATTCGAGCAGACATACAAGCAAACAGTTAAAAAAATTGGTGTTGATGAATGCCCCGTTAACCTATCGATAACTAAGTCAGGAGTTTTAGTTTTAGACTTAATAAGTTGCGATATTGATAATAACGGCTTATTAGTTAAATCTAAATCGGGAAATATAAAAATATTTACCGGCAGTTCGATCGATATTAAGGAATTACAACTGTATCGTTCGACAATTCAAAGTGATGTATTTAAGCTATTTAGTAAACTTTACAGAGAACACTTAAACGCAAAATCTTGTAGCGATACATTATTGTACGATAAAGTAAATAATAATGACAAATGTGGACTACTATCCGACGTTACTGCCATTTTAAAAAAAACGAAGTTTGGAAAATATGCAGTTGTTTTAAACAAAGACACTAAAGTAACATTTCTAAATAATGTTAAGAAATATATTTCAAATAAAGGTAACTATTTAATACCGATTAAATTAACCAAGGATGGTGACCTAATTATTTGTTTAAGCCCCGATCATGACGGGCTGTATGGTACAGTTAGGACATCGCCTTCTGGTAATATGTATGTACTAATAGACGAAAACGTACTAAAAGACATCGATAAAAAAACAGTTGAGGCGGCTCTGAGTGCGCCATCGTCAGTTGGGAGTCTTCATTTTATCGGGAGTCTCGTGGATTCATGCATCAAAAGACAAACTACTTGTGTAATACAGAGTGGTGGCTGCTATGTAGACAGCCAATACGATTATGAACAATTTAGCCCGGAAACAAGTTGCTACGGGTACACAACTGCAGAACAATCACCTACTGATTCTTTCAAACATAGTACTTGTAATCTTTACGACACGGCATTTTCGCCAAATGGACAAGGCAGTGACGATGACCCTTTAGATTTTTCACTCGCAGGAATATTGCGAACCACCCATCCAATGGTACCATTTAAATCTAAATTTAATAAACAGACCTATGTAAAGAACTCGATTGTATCGTGGAAAGAAGTAATAGAGGAACATGACCTACAAAGCCATAATAATGACTTCCATATAGAACAAAAAATTCATTTTGAAGTGAATGATAAAGAAACATACAAACCTGATCTTTCGCGTTTGGATTATTTGGATAGTATGCCGCCGCAGCTGCCATCATTTCTCCGTGATCATCAATATAGTGTTCATTAAGAAGTGTCTTGGATGAATGTAATTATGGTCAATGAAAAAAAAGGAGAAGTTAAAACTATTCATTGCATGGGATGAGATTAAAAAATCACGAAAGCTTTGATGGTGAAAAAAAAATTGTGATAAAACTTCTGACCGACGCTTAGTAGCGGAGATTTTGCCAATGCTGACATATTTTGTATTTTTAGCCTATTTTTAATTCAACAAATTAAAAGACACCAGATTGAAATTATACCCATAATTTTCCTTTTGTATGTCCGTTTTTGTGTAAAGTACTAATAAATTTGTTTTTTCAGTATTATGTATTCCTTTACAAAACAAACAAAAACAAACACACAACACACAACTTTACTTGACAAATGATGAGCCTAGTTCTTTGTGAAACTCCTAATGTAACTAAAATATAACCCTAGCTAAAAGTTAAGTTGCTTTCAGTTAGCCCATTATCAGCAGGGAGCGAAACATTGACGGTGGTGATGCCATTAATTATGACGCAAATTCACATGATATAGCATGCTTTTATGTAAACAATATTGCGACACGCCACTAATTCTTATTAATGCTATAATGATAATGTAAATATAAAAATAATGTCAAAGACGATAGGAAAAAAAATTTTTTTTTTCATTAATTACAATCAGAAAAGGAAACTTCTGCAAATACGGCTATAGGTATAGACTCCATGGAAACTTTGCTCAAGCGAAACCGGTTTTAGTTATACACATTTAGTTACTTCACGTCATACGCCTGTCATCGGCACCAGTTTCGCTCACTGATTATCAACTTATGCAAAATAATCTCATGTTCACACGATGTTTGTTCCTCCCCCGCGTCAATCCACTTGTTATCACCATCAGCCCCCTATTTCACTATCTTGACAATGACACCTGACAGGTGACAATTCGGTATACATTGCAAAGTTGACAACCACTGGGTTCCATAAGCTGCGCCATGTACACTGAAATCTAGGTGACCTGTTATTGTCAGGACGGTGAAATAGAGGGCAGGATAAGTGTGAGTTTGTCGTTTCCGCCCTGAAAGTTAGTATTTATTGTTACGTACGTGGGGGTAGGCAAGTGATAGAAATTGACAAACAAACCGATAATTAAGAGCTTGACTATAATAACACACTCACTTAACCGTCACAAATAATTATTGCACAATAAACTTCGAATAGGTACTTAAATGATCGCTCGGTTCACTGTCGTTCGCACTGTTCGCTTGCCAAGTAAAGAATAAATAACGCCGCGTGAGCCTCGCCCTTTATACTCCCATCTCCGAATGTTCCAGAATGCTTTTGACGTGTTGGAAACAAAAAAAAAGTTTTTAACTCGGCCGCCATTGATGTCAAGTAAATAAGAGCTATCAAAACATTGACAATACGGAAACACGTCAAAGAGAAAATCGTTTTACCCCAGTGGAATAGAGGCCCTGTAGCTGTACCACAGAATAACTCATAGTACTAGCGTACAGAAGACTCACTCTCGAACTAAAGTCCAGTTTAGGTATGAAAATTGGCCTGGTTTATCTGCTTGCATGCGAAATTGAAACTTATCGTGTGACATGAGCGTTCATATTCCATTAGGCACCGCTGACTTGAAATCGGTTTGGCGGCAAGAGCGCAGGGTTCTCACTCGCCGATATTAATCACTACATAGTATAAAACAAAGTCGCTCCCCGCTGTCTGTCCCTATGTATGCTTAGATCTTGAAAACTACGCAACGGATTTTGATGCGGTTTTTTTTAATACATAGAGTGATTCAAGAGGAAGGTTTATATGTATAATACTTCAACCCGGAGCGAAGCGAGGGCGGGTCGCTAGTATTAAAATAAATCAATAAACATTATAGTGTGTATTTATTCAATTAACCTAAGTAAGTACAAACACTTTGACAAACATGATAGTCTATTTCTCTACCTACTGCGTGTTAGGATACAGATTTTAGTATTGGTAAAACATGTCTGTTCCTAATATTGTTTCTTACCAACCAATTAAATAATTGTATCGCTAGATAAGTACCAACTTATTAATAATTCCGTTTCATAATTTTTCATTTTATTTAGACAATCGGAACACAACTGTATCTTTTATATGGATTATAAATTCGTTTAGGAGTCATTGATCGCTGCAAAATGTAGTTATAGTTCAGTTATCAACAAGTCTTTTTAGAGTTGTTGGTATGTTTGTAGCTCTGCCTACCCCACTCTGGGAATGAAGGGGTGATGTTATGTTATGATGTATGATTTCTGCAAAAATGTAAAGAGTGATTAAATTGCACGTATTACGCGCGACAGTAGTAGGTATTAGTTTTTCTGTGGCGCGACGCGGCTAGCGTGCGAGACTAGAGCTGAGCGGCAATCAACTCTGCCCCTGAAGCGAATAAGCTGAATCTCATATTCAATGGCCAAAGTAGATTCAATCCTATCTTCGTAAGGTCTGAGATACTGTCATTTAATTTTGTGTTAGCAGGGCAGAACTGCCATAGGCCTACCCTTGAGGAGCACCGACTGAACGAAACTAAACTGTGGAGTGACACCCCTTGGCTAAACATAGCTTATTAAAACGTTAACAGTCCCCATACAAACTGTTTTAATTTACTAGTACTTAGAAAACGTCGTAAATGCCTCCCGTCGTTTGTTAGTGACCCATGTGGGGCACGGACTTTTAGGAGTTAGTTCGTACCTCAGAGCATAGAATACTAGAGAGATGACTAGCCGCGGGCGGCCACGTCGCTGTTGTTAGCTCAATGTGCATACTCTGCCGCTAGTTCACCTTCCGTTTAACGAGTGTGCACGCGTGCTGATCCTGATCACAGAGAGTTTTACGATTCTTCCCAAAATTACATGGATATGATGCGCGTGTATTGTGCAGTAGGAGCGTCGGTATACAAGTGTGTTTGTTTTAGATGTGTGCTTGCTTTGTCTTGTCAATTACTTGTGCTTTGTGTGGGTTAGTGAACTTGCGACAGGCGTGCTCAATACAAATCGGCCGGCATGCCCATACATATGTGGTCGTGACCCATGTATAGGGCACTGGACTGTAAAGGTGTTAACTCTGCAACGAAAATACAATTGTCTCAGTCCCGCTCAAGCTTACACAGGGTAACTTATCATTTTATTGATATTTATCTCTAGCTCTCGATGGGTTGCGATGTTAATTTTTGGTTGAAAAAGGCCCGCAAGATTTAAATTCTCGCACGCCATGCCAATTTTGTTTGGGGGATCAATGGGTAAAGCGTCTCGTTGTTGCCAGTCTTTTAGATTTATAACCCGTTGAGGAGTTACCGACGGTGTCAACTTAGCTTGGTATTAAGCAAGATGTTATTTACCACTCGTGCAACATGTTCTAGTGGCGGAAGGGTACGTAATTATATTAAACTAGAACTTAAGCACAGAATAGACAATAGTACTTAAGTTCAAAATGTACATAACATAATGGTCATAATAAATAAATAAATAAATAAATATCAGGGGACAATCTCACACAAATTGATCTAGTCCCAAACTAAGCTCTAGGCTTGTACTATGGGTACTAGACAACGATAAACATACTTAGATAGAGAAATAAATACTTAAATACATAGAAAACATCCAAGACTCAGGAACAAATATTCGCGCTCATCACACAAATATCTGCCCTTACCGGGATTTGAACCCAGGACCGCTGGCTTCGGAGGCAGGGTCACTCCCAACTAGGCCACCGTGTCGTCGATGATAATGATGGTATTTTGAAACCATATTTTTTTCAGGATTGTTATAAAACAAACCTAATCTAATTTATTGGGTTCTATAAATACAGCCTTTTTAAAAATCCTGAAAAGTTTACGGTTTCTGAAATAAAGCCATCATGTATTATGTTACGATTAGACCCCGGATTTTTGTCGCAATGACGTCACAATAGGGTAGTTTGGGGAGTAAATGGAACGGTGTTAATTAATACGGTAACCTAGTCAATGGTGTTCTACAGAATAAAAAAAATATATTTAGGCATTCATAATATTTTATATCTTAGGTCAAAACTTAATAGGTTAAAGCTGATAAATTGATAAAGATAATTCTAATATGTTTAATTATGACCTACGGTTACAATTACTGAATGGAACGGTGTTAATTAATACATAAAACTGCCGGATTTCAGCTAATAAATTGCAATGACTAGGCATTCACGATAAAAAATAACCTAGTCAATTAATCAATGTTATCTTTCGGTATAATACCGCAAACCATACATTTGCACATTAAACTGATTTGGTTATTTCGCCCGCTCAAATGTATGGTTTGAAGTAATATACCAAAAGATAATATTGATCAATTGACTAGGTAATTCTTGTCGTCAGTTATTAAAATCTATTCGGTTAAGAACCGTATTTTATTGTATTAATTAACACCGTTCCATTTACTCCCCACACTACCCTATTGTGACGTCATTGCGACAAGAATCCGGGGCCTAGTTATGATATGAGACTTGTTATGTAATTATTTTAAACTTTATATATTACTAGATTATGCACGGGACTCCGTCCAAGTAGAAGTTGTTTACCACTATTCCCTCGGGAACTAGCCTATTTCAGACTATAATTTATTTGGGTGCCAAATTTCATCCAGATCCATTAAGCCGTTCTGACGTGATTGAGTAACAAACAGCCACCCAAACTTTCACATTTATATTCTACTAGCGACCAGCTAGCGGCTTCGCCCACTGCAATTTTTTTTTGTAATTTTTATTTTTTATTTTTCGTAAACAGTGTTCTATGTTACTTCTAGTAGTACCTCCGAGAATATGTGTACAAAATTTCATGATGATTCGTCAAGTAGTTTTTGCGTGAAAGCGTAACAAACATCCACGCTTTCACATTTATAATATTAGTAAGGATACATACATAGGATGATACGATCCCGCCAGTCGCAGTTCTAGGATTTCAGTTCTCTTAGAGCCCTTTGTAAATTTGCCTAAATTTAGGTCTCCTGTTGATAATGTTTTCGGTTTTCTCTGGGGCTGTCGTCACTGGCATTGCTGTCGATATGTAGCTGTTCGACGTTTCCTCTTCGGCAGACGGCATAAGTTGTGCAGTGTGCAGTTGGAGTTCTGCACGTATGCCGGGACGAATGCTTAATGCCTGCGACGCATTAGTTCAAACAACTCGTTCTTATTCACCGGAGCAGTCGGCGATTGCACGCGGTGTTCTAAACTTAAATGTCTTTTTAATGTTTCGTAAATTGCTGTTGGAGTTTGGAAATATATAATGCAGAAGCATGGAGGCTAACAGTGCTTAAGTTAACTTTAGGATGCTAGTTTTTGGGGTCATCGTCATCAGTTACAGTACAGTATAATTAGATAGATAAAACGTTTATTTGCGTACTACAAATCACACAGGGAGCATTCAAGTATTACGTAACGCAATTTTTGAAGATTTTAGACTCCCCCTCCCCCCCTTGTAACGCACCGTAACGTTTTTCTGTACCCCCCTCCCCCTCTCTAAACGTTACGTAACACTCAAGTGACCATTTTACCCTAAAGGCGCTAAAAGTTATTTAGTCACTTTTTTGTATTTGCTTAGTGTTAATAAATTGTACAATTTTAGTCTTATCTAGATTTACACTTTAATGTAACGTGGACAACCAATTTATTACAATTTTCAAAGTATTTTGTAACTCGTTAGCTATATCGGAGCCCTCTTCTTCAGATACAAAAATAGTGGCATCATCAGCGAACATAACACACAGGTGGTTAATTGTCAAGGGGAACTCATTAACGTATACCAAAAACAAAAAAGGCCTCAAAACACTGCCTTGAGGTATCCCTTACAGATTCAAATCATATTTTGATTGTACTCTTGTAATTGTTTTTGTAGTCCTGTCGTTAGTGTCTAATATCGTAGCCTGAGACCTATTTGTAAGATATGTCTCCACTAGTTTCAAGGCCACTCCTCGAATCCCAACACGCTCTAATTGTTTCAGTAAAATTTTGTGAGACACGCAGTCAATACTGACTAGAGCAATGTGCTTATGCATAAACTGAAACGAATACTGACAACGAAAACAACATTAAATGACGTTCAATACAATCTAGGGATTCCCGGTGAAATATAAACGAAAAGGTTTGCCAAAAAATGACGACCAGACTATAATACAATCGAGGGATTCCCCGTAAAACGTAAACGAAAAGGGTTGCCAATTTGGGAGTTTTAATATCCTAAATTTTTATTAAAAAAAAGAAACAATGTTACGTAACGTCTTGTAAGAAAGACCCCCTCCCGCCCCTGTAACGCATCGTAACGTTTTACGAGACCCCCTCCCCCCGAAAATTGCGTTACGTAATACTTGAATGCTCCCACACACAATTGACAAAGGTAATTAAAAACAACACAATTACATTAAAAATACACAAAAAGTTGCCAGAAGAATGTGTGCGTTGCAGCAGTGCAAAAAGGAAATGGCTCAGCTATAGCTTTGCTCGAGATGAGCAAAACGCTGATATTCTCCCACAACCCCGAGGAACGACAGAGCTACAACAAGCAAATTCATAGACAAAAAGAACAAGATAATAATATTTCAAACAAAAAACATACTGTCATGCATTGGCGTGCTTGTGCGTGCATTTACGTGTGATACGTGTGTGTTAGTTTGCAACATTGTGCAAGTGTTCTATGTGCGGTGAGTTTCATAATCCTTCAGGAGCACTAAACAGCAAAATCCGATATCGAGTAACCGCGAGGTACACCAATCGTTTGTTTCTGTAGTAGTAGATCCCTAAAATATTTTTTACGTTAGGTTAGGTGGTTATGAATGTGATGTTTGAGGATTTGTCTAGAATGGTAGCCCAACGAATAATACAAAGTTTTCCTTTAGCCCCATCTCGAAGCCAGGTTTGGAAGCTGGCTTCCAAATGGGAGAAATAATGGCCGCTCCTCGTGGTCCTACTATTTTTGTCCTACTGACTTTCGACGGAGCCCCGCCCAAGGCGGGGCTCCTACTTCTAGGTGGTTTTGCCCTTCGGGCATCTGAAGATACCTAACGAACCTAACCTACCTACTTTTACAACCATAATTACTATTTAGTGATCAAATCTAGGTTCACTTTTTGACTAGTAGGACAAATTAGTAGGACCACGAGGAAGTAAGCGAAATAATTGCGATTCGAAGCTGGCTACAAAAAGGGAATAATTTGGTCCTATTCCATCCCTCCCCTATGATTTCTTTTTAATCTTAACCTCGTGGATTCCAAGAACCACCTATCACCTATGTAAGTGTATTATGTATTATTATGAGTGCAATAAATAATTGAAATTGAAATTGAAATTGAAATAAACGCGTTACCAGCTAAACTCCCAGTGTTCAATGTATAATATGTATGTATAAGCCTAAACATTGCTATGTCCAAACTGGGTCATAATTATACACTCTTAAAAACAAAAATGGTCTTTCCTGTGGTCAATAGTTAAAGTTACTTTGTATAGTAGGTAGACATAGGTCAAGGTGAACTTTTTGTAATAAATAAATAAATAAAAATATTTATTTTTGGGAACACTTAAAAACAAATGAGGCTAGATTTCAGTACTTTTTTTTATTTTGCGACCTTAAGGGTTAAAAGCTTGTGTGCATAGTATAAGTTATGTTTTTATATAATAGGTCTAAAGCAGCCCTGACGCCGCTTATGCAGAAATGGGCTTAACCAGAAAATTAAGCCTTAAAAACGTTAACAGGAATCACTGTAACCTAAATCTGTGTATGACCCAACTGCCCATGAGTACAGTGTAACTCAATGGGCATATAGTTAATTTTTTTTACACCCGTATTTATAGACAAGAAAAGTGATAACTTGAGTAATAGTAATGTCAAAAGTCATACTAAAATCGTTTCTTAAGTCGTTAATTTTGCTACTTTTCGTGTCTATAAATAGCATGTGTCTATATGTCAATTTGTACAATGTGATGTACGTACAGTCAAGGGCAAAAATATGTATACACTTTAGTACCTTGTCTATTTAACGTTGTTTAAGGTGTCATATGAAATTGGGTTATCCCAAAAAAAAATACCACTAGTTTTTAATTTTTTTTTCGATAAAATAGACTAATTGAAGACACTAATTTCACGGTTTTTGCATTTAAATCAATATATTAATTTATTTTAATTTTTAAAGAAAATGTTTTTATTACGTCACTACAAGCTGGTTTGTTTGAGAAATGCTTTAAAACTATTGAATTCGTTTGAGAGTACGCATTTCTGTCAGATCACGTAAAATGTCAATGTCAAGTCATGTCAATATAGGTAAACTAAAGTATTAAAAAAAAATGGTATTGTGAACATTATATTCTTATACCTAAATCATACTTACATTAGAGCTTTAGCTCCACGTATTTCAGCTACGTTGTGATTGGAGCTGTCTCCCAAGTATGTCAATATCCTGACTATATCCACTTTGGGTAGATTAGTGGAATCAGCCCTTACAAAGTTTAATAAATGTACAGCGTTGGTCGTCATTATAAGCAAGAATATCGATATCCAAGATCTGGCGATGGTCAATATGTGTAGCAGGATCGTCAGATTCCGTAGAATTTGAAGCAATGTTGTTAAAATGCAGAAAATCAGAAAACGAGTAGTTATACGTTGCACACCAAACAAACCGAAATTTTATTTTTAGTTTGTTGAGTTTGACAATTTTACCCACAGACTAGCCTACGGGCGGAGGTTCCAAAACGGACTTGTATTTTAAACATACCATTTTTTTAAAGATCTGACCTTGTCATGTTTATATACAGTTAAAAATTGTGTTAATTTTAATAAGCGTTAAAATAAAACAGAAATAAATAAGACAAAATTCGATATACATTATTTATTTATTACTGCATTCCGGACTCATATTATATGCAGTACTATGGTTGATCACAGATTAGACACAACTTACCAAGGAAGATCGTGACGTCACTAAATTACAGGTCAAATAATGTCAAATGATAAATTAGAAATAACTATTTAATACTAATTTTGTAAAATAATCTGATAACAGGGAATGGTTCTACAACCCTTTTTCTCGAAATGGTTTTTGAATCACTATACATTACAAAATTATGGGATAACCCAATTGTGACAGCGATTAAAGCGGCAAGGTACTAAAGTGTATACATATTTTTGCCCTTGACCTACTTACATTGGGCGTCACGAGCTTAAAGGACAATGGGGAAAACCATTTTCAAACTGCGTACTGTATAGTTTTGTGCTCTTTAATCCCATGTCGTAACCAGATTTGGTGCTACAAGCTAAATAAAAGCTTAACACTCGATTAAAATAGTGGATAGGTGTCATTTGACATTTATCCACAATTTATAAAAATATAACCTATTATTTTAAAGTAACCCAATAAATACAGACAGGGATTGTATTGCAATAAAAAACCCTTTCATATACCGACTAGCGTTATCAAAAAGGGTCTCAAAGAAACTTGAACCTGGAGATTCTTTGTTGGCAGCGAATCGAATGCGATGGCGCTTATGAGGAAGGGCGCCCGAAGTAATTCGAGCCGAAGTCGTGTCCCGACTGCAGATGAGAACCTTACCATCGTCAGTGTACTGTTGCAAAGGAACTGGTAATTTGTAGTGAGAAAATCTTGGCGGAGAGGGCAAAGTTTGCTTATCCTGTTACCTTCAAATAGCGCTATTTTACGATAACGTTATAACTGTATCGTTATTCTCGTGCTATAATGTTATAAAACTCGAATCCATACCGATATTTCCTATCTATCTTTATACGTCAACTCTATAACCTCACTTAATTTCGCGGGTTTGTACAAGACCGCGGTGGCCTTCATAGCCGCCCCAACATTTATAAATAACTGGCACCAGCGGCACGATTTTGGAAGTTTGGGCAGTTTGTTACGTTTTCACGGCTAAACCACTGAACCGATCTTAAGAGGCCGTATACGAATTTTTGTCAGTTTTGCTTATTTTCGTGATTTTACAGTTTAAATACTGCTTTTCTATAAGTTTTAATGCACATCATGATATATCGTTTCAGTTATGATCGAATAAATGAGTTACGAATGAATGAGCTACTTTTTTTATCTTTGTCGAGAATTTAAATTCGGGATTATGTTATTTTAAAACATTATATATAGCTATTTAATTTTTGGATGTGTTTTTAAGGTAATGGATTTATTTTGAACTGAAGTTTATTACTGTTCTTTTAATTTTATGTTCGAGTGTTTTAAGAAGCGGTAATTTAAAACTATTTAATGTTTATTTTCTATAAATTTTTACCAAGTTCATATTTTTTTTACACAAATAAAATGTATCAAGGTGGTAAAAAGTAATTCATACATTTTTTAGACAACTTTTACAGCAATCAATTGCATTTTTTTCATACCTTTAAGACGTCAAAACGATTCGTGAATATGCGATATTCTAAACCTCTTACAGCAAAACTCACGAAACAGTCGCCGGTTTCAGGTCATTTAATCAAAATTAAATAATAAAAACAAAACAGTATTTCAAACATTCGTTGAAAATCGAAATTATCTTTCGTGTTGCGCATTAAAATTTGTAGAAATAAAGTATTTCAACAGTAAAATCAAGTCTGTAAAATCACGAAAATCAGCGAAATCGGCAAAATTTCGTGTACGGCCTCTTAATAGGGTACTTTCTACCGCAGCGCTTTCACAGCTAAACCGATTAAATTTGGTATAGAGATAGTTGGGAAAGGACATTGGATACTTTTTATCCCAGAAACTTGGACAGTTTCCGAGGGAATAGCGATAAATGACATCTAAAAGGAGTCGCGGATTGCGGCCAGTCTAATGTAAATCTTCATGTTATTATGTGAATTGATTTATCCGATTCTTGCTGGCCAGGGAATCTAGGTATTTAAAATCATCCCAAGACCTTTCAAGAACTACCCATACGACACTACATTTGAACCAAGCAGTCAACGCCAATGGGGTCATTCCCGTCCCAGTTTCAATGTGTTGTACGTAAAATTGGCGACGTAGAAATATTTCCGCCTCCCGTGGGATATCCTTATTGAATACAAATTGTTCCTTTGTCACGGGCCCAGAATGTCGCCTAAAACGCCGACTGGCTTTTGTCGAGTGTTACACACTTATGGAAATTTCATTTTGGTTGATAGAAAAGATTATTCGCGAGGTAGAAAAAGTAAAAGCAGAGAGCGAGTTGATGCCGAACGTAACTTTGACGGTTACAGGTTTTATTGAAGTGGGCTTAGTCCCATAATGTCTACAAGATACACTATTGTTCAGCTAAGGGCGACCATGCTATATCGGATAATTTTTACTCAATATTGTATAACAAATACGTTAAATTTTCTTTCATTACGACGACTCGTTGGCCTAGTTGGTAGTGACCCTGTTTTCGAAGCTAGCAGTCCTGGTTTCAATCCCGGTAAGGGCAGATATTTGTGTGATGAGCACGAGTAGGTATTTGTTCCTGAGTCTTGGATGTTTTCTATGTATTTAAGTATACAACGTGTTACAAAATAATCCGTAAACAAGAAAGAACGAAAGTAGTGTCAACCCTAGTATACTGTATACCTAAGATACTGAACTGACGTTATTTAATAAGGGTTGACAATACTTTTGTTATTTCTGTATTTTCTGTATATAAGTAAGTTTATCGTTGTATAGTACCCATAGTACAAGCCTAGAGCTTAGTTTGGGGCTAGGGTAATTTGTGTGACATTGTCCCGTGATATTTATTTATTTAAGATATTATTAACATTTTTATTAACTGTAGTTTTAGCTGGTAGGTTAGTGGGATACTATCTTTTCACCGGTTAAAAATGATGGCACCAAAAAAATCATGGACATGTCCATAATGATTTTCTAAGAGTGATTCAATGATACCTCCTTCGATGTACAACTTAGTCGGCGTGAATTATATTTTTAAGTATGTCAAATTACGGCCTTGTAGTACTAAGAGTCTCTGAGTCAAACCGCAGACAGACGGTCATGGCGAAACTATTAGGGTTCCTTGTTGACTACGGAAAATGACTGACAGTTAACTTTCCTGCAGCGTTTCTTTTCAGTAGTGCTGTCCTCGTCCTCGTGTATGCCCGTGCGGCCTATTTACTGAATAAACATTTTTTTGTGTGTAATTTTTAGGGTTCCGTACCCATACGGGACCCTATGACTAAGGCTCCACTGTCCATCTGTCTGTCTGTCACCAGGCTGTACGAGTATCTCATGAGCAGTGATAGCTATACGGTTGAAATTTTCATACATGATGTATTTCTGTTGCCGCTATAACAACGAGTACTAAAATCATAATATTTTTTTTCAAGGCGGGCTCTCATACAACCAACGTGATTTTTTTACCGTCTTTTGCTCGTGTATCAATTATGACACCGTGGTAACAAACAGACACATAAAGTGTCTAATGCTGTATAGATAATGGTACGAAACCCTTCGTGCGCGAGTCCAACTCGCACTTGGCCGGTTTTTTATTTTTTTTGATACAAAAAGAGAAATAAAAAAAAGTATTGTGAGATTGAAATGGCTACAATCAAAAACGTGGCGCACGTTACAACATAATTAACTTCCCCCAATCCTGCTAAATATATCGTCAAGAAATTCATCTGCGGCGATCAGAGTGTGAGGTCTTTTCGACCGCAATTTTTCGCTCCCAGTGACCGGGGATGTTTTTACAACCCCCCGATGCCTCAGTCCCTGTCCGATTGATTTATGACTCCAGCTATCTGGTTTCAGATGTTTTCTGATCCCCAGGATCCGGGTATACGTGATCATAATGTGTTTAAAGTTGTTCCTCGAAGATTTATCGCAGATTGGTTGAGTAGGCCGGAGGTAGGTCAGATGGCTTTTGTTGATGATGGTTTATGTGAATTGGATTTGCTCGGTATTTTAAGTTGGGCTCGGTTTGTGTAAGGAAAGGTGGCAGTCTTTCTGAAGCTCTAGCCAAGAAGCGTTCGCTAAGTAGCGATTCTATTCGTTTTGTTTTTAAACTAATCGCGTCATACGAAAAGTCACGTGATCTACCAGTGACGCGATTGGTTTAATAACCAAACGAATCGAAACGCTAGTTAGCGAACGCATCTTGGCTAGGGCCTCTGGTTTGCATGCGAATTGTACTCAATATTTTAGCACTGAAAGTGTTTAAGGTTGTTGTCAATCATGTCGTGTCAATTGTAGATGCTGGTAAGAACAGAGATTTTGAAATGCGTGAAAATCACGGTGTAAAATTTATTCCGGAAAGAATACAATTTTTCGTTTTCTTTAGTTAATAATAGGTGATAACTAAAGAAAACATCCAAACCTCCTTACAAAACTTTTACATTTGTAACGTGAGCATACACGAGTGGGGTTATTAATGGTGGCATATTATCGTATTGTCAACGTTATGATAGCTCTTATTTACTTGACAGTAATGGCGGCTGAGTTAAAAATTATACTAAAGCACGTCAAACGCAATAGCCCAGTTCTCGAGGGAGCAGCGATAAACGGCATGTTGCAAGTGCAAATTATATTACGGTCACATCATGGTACTACTCACTGAGATAATTTTGCGCCTCTTTTTTCCTTAATTAATGGCTTGCACTGACGGAGTCGCGGGCAAAAGCTAGTACCTATGTATAAATAAGCCGAGTTTTTTTTATGCTAAGGAGAAGGCACACGAGCACTCAGGCCACCTGATGGTAAGTGGAATCTGAGACCCATAGACATTTGAATTCTCAAGACTATAATCCTAAGACCTCAAATGCATTGCCAACCCCGAGGACTAAGATGAAATGCCTCTATGCTAGTAATTACACCGGTTGTCTTATCCCCTCACCGGAACACAACAATGCGAACACTGTTGCTTGGCGAGTGGTTAATGGATAAGATGGTGGTAACGATCCGGATGGACCCTGCACAGGGTCCTACCACCACTTAAGTTAAAACCAATAGCAATATGGTTTAACCGAATAAGGTCCTTGTAATATAACAATGTACCATACAAACAAATACAAATGTATAACTGCGCAAAGACAGGTGCTTTTATAACTTTTCTACTAAAATACGCCCCACTGAAGTTGTCTCAATGGCGTGAAACAAAAGACCATCAAGCCAAAATCAAGCCCAGTAAAACCAGCTTTGAAATGCCCTCGAATCCTCCTCGAAACTTCGATCGCAAAGAACTCAGTCGATTTGTCAATCCATCCACCCGGACACTTAAAATGGGGTGTAAAACTTTTAACATTCGACCTAAGACGGCACACTCACTGTAGTACATAAAATGAAATGGCTGGATCGAGTGTAAAACTTGTAGAGGAAAAGGTCGACACTAAAACTAGCGTGTGTGTGAAAAAGAAAGCGACTATGGTCGTCGTACTACGGGTTTGAAATCGAATAAGGGTTCTCAAAGGAATTGCCTTTAAATTAGATGACACGCTAGCCTAGTTGGTAGTGACCCTGCCTTCGAAGCTAGGGGTCCTGGGTTAAAATCCCGGTAAAGGCAGATATTTGTGTGATGAGCACGAGTATTTGTACCCAAATCTTGGACGTTTTTAAGTATGTATTTCTCTATATAAGTACTGATATTTATTATTTATTTATTGTATTATGACTGTGTACATGGCCTTCCTGAGTTACTTAGACGAAATAGAAGTATATGGATGAAATGAAGATTAAATTACCTAATTGAATAACTAAGTTAATAAAATAAAAAACATTGCCTGTTGACTCTCGAAAATAAATAATAACTCAAAGGTTAAATTAAAAAACCACTTGAACATAGGTACTTGAGTAGGTTTGACCTTCTAATTTCAAATAATAATTACATGTGTACAGCGACCTTCTGATTTTCGCGGTGGACATCATGTTTTTTCTTTTATAATAATCTTCTCCTGACAATAGCAAACACAACAAAAATAGAGTTATCGAAATTAGTCCAGTGAACAAGGAAATTAGAGATTATTTTTATGGTTCCGTAGTCTTACTAGGAATAGTTTCGCCATATCCGTCCGTCCTCTGCAGGTTGGTTCAGAGACTCGCAGTACTAGAAAATTGTTATTTGCCATGAATATACATATTAATCACGCCGACAAAGTGGTATAATAAAATCTTTAAAAAAAAATTTTTTGGGTAAGTATGGGAGTGTTTTTTATTTTTCATGCACCACATAGTGGTAGTTAGATAGGACTTTCAAATATTGCGGGGAAATTTTCGATTAACGGATTTGCTTGTGAAATATTACCTTAGCTTTAAAGTGCTAATACATACATACATAATTTCACGCCTGTCTCCCAATGGGGTAGGCAGAGACTATGGAACGCCAGGTGCACCGATCCAAACATACAACCTTCGCTTCCTCCACATTCATCAATCTCTTCATGCACAACGTACGTCGGTTTGGTGCTATTGATTCGGCCCTTATTCAGTACCTCGCGAATCTGATCACTGTACGTCCGTCTAGGACGTCCCTACTGACATCTCCACTCACTCTCGCTCGCCATATCTCTTTCGTAACTCTTCTTTCATCCATCCTTTCTAAATGACCAAACCATCTTAGCATCTTATCTTAAAGTGCTAATTTTTGTTAGAATACAAAAAATCTGAAAAAAACTTAAATGAAAGCGCATATAACAAATTTTAAAGGAAAACTATCCCGACCAAGTACATTTAATTGGTCCTGGAGATACAGACAAGTAAAATGTTTATACCTGATAAAATTCATCTAACTCAGCACCAAATAGCTTTCAATAGAAAATTAGTCCATACTTATGTCTATTGAGATTTTTCTTTGTAGTACTCAACCCTTAATTTGATAGTGTCCAATATACTTGACATAACATAATGTTCACTTTTTGTATTTTTTTAATTGATATTTTTTATGCTGGTTAAAATTCAAATGGGGTTTGAATTCACGATCTTTTGAATTTTTCCCCAAGTTAAGGGTCAACAGCTTCGGAACTCAACACTGATCGATCATGGTCCGACTTGTCTTGCCCGGTTTTATTTTTGTGGCCATGGTATAAAAATCACCCAAACAACGCCAGACACGAATAACTAGTTTAAACTAAAAATATAGGAAGCAAAAGGTTCCAACACAATTTCATAAAACTGAGCATTGTCTGCAGACACAAAAAGACAACGATATCGATCTTCTTCGGCATAAATTTTGTTAGAGCTGCACGAAACTCTATTATTGAATGGATTTGTATTCAATCTGAGTATATTCAAATCAGTCATTGTTATTTGCTAAAGGGCTCGAGCCTTAATATTTCCGAGGGGGAAGCCATTTGAACCATACCTACAATCGCACAATAAGGGTATATGATGCCAAATTAGAAGGTCGGTTACCGGAGGGTTTTCGAATGAACCCTTTTAACTGATTGTATATCATCTAAGTTATGTTTTGAAGTAAAGTTTAATGCTTTATTTTCTGTAGTAATCTCGCTTGAAGAAAAAATGCGTTAGGGTCAGTCGACTGCAAAAAACATAAAGTGTAATGGAATCATTAACGGACAAGGACCAAAGATTGATTCTTATTTTACAAAAGATAAGGGTTATTCAGATGTTTTGGTACAGTAAATTTCTGTCCATATGATTTTTAGGGATCCGTAGTCAAACTAGCCATGTCCGTCCGTTCTTCCGTCCGTCTGTCCGCAGCCTAGCTCAAAGACTCTTAGTACTAGAAAGCTGTAATTTGGCATACATATTATATACATATAAGTCACGTCAACAAAGTGGTAAAATAAAATCATGAAAACCATTTTTTTAGGGTACCTCCCCTACATTTTACGTGGGGATATATTTTTTTTCTCGTCTACGCCATAGTGTGGGCTGTCGTAGGATATCTCTTTCAAAAATATTACGGGATTGTAAAACATATGGGGTAGACGAGAAAAAAAAATACCCACGTTGGATTAAGGAAATTCAGTAAAAAAAAACCACTTTATTGGCGTGACTAATATGTATACCTATTCAGGCCCAATTACATGCATTTTAGTACTTAAGAGTCTCTCGAGTTAGGCTGTGGACGGACGGACGGACGGACATGGCGAAACTATAAGGGTTCCTAGTTTGACTACGAAACCCTAAAAATGTCCAGTTTTGCTTTATTTTTATTATTTAATGATTACACTCTCATTCACTTGACATTGGCGAAATTTTAATACTAGGTAGATTATTATTTTTAACCTACTGTAGTTTTATGCTAATTTAATTTTAACAAATGATGTACCGTACCTACTATTGTTTATTAACCAGTCATAGGTCACATAGAGACCTAATTGTACATAGTAATAATAAAAAAGAAAGAAAGAAAACAATTTATTCATCAAAAGACAAGAATTTACTTTTTATAACACTGATGGCTTTGATTTACCAAAATCCATAAGCAATAGAAAAAAAATGCTAAGCCTGGTTAAGGGTGAAACAATTTCTAGATTAAACTAAAAGGTCTCAGATCCCTCTTATCATCAGGTGGCTCGAGTGTCATCACAGTCAAGATGAGTTCCCAACCGAAAATTCTTCAACAAACATGGCGTTAAATTAATTTAATTTAATGCTGCGTAATTCCTGCTACATGACCTGGAAAGTAATTTTAATGAACTATCCTCTGAAATGAGCCTGTAAATCAACTAAATTACTCGCAGTAATTAGTTTAAGTCATGATTCATGAGTCGAATGAGCAATCGTGTGTAGGAATTTAGGATTCGATTACGGCGGAGCAGGGAAGTCACTGCTTGGATTAAGAAATTAATGTACTGTAGGGACATAAAAGCATTTCAGTGGATTACGTCGGTGCGTACTTTTGGAATTGTGATCAAGTCATCCTTATCATTATTCTAAGTTTAGTATTAAACATTTTGTGAAACCATATTGCTTTTGACATGTTATCATATTGTCCTTTAACTCGGCTGCCATTACAAGTAATTAACGATGTCGTATATTAAGAGGATTGCGAAGCGATGCTTAAATCGCGGAGGTAGCTGTCAAAAATAATCCATAAGCTCCGGGCGATAGTCCATACAAATTTAGTTCCGGGCATCAACAAGTAATAACTAATTTTCTATCTAAAGTCAATTGGGGCCAAAAGACGATTTTAGTAGGTATAAACACTTTAATCGCCTGTATCTCAAGAACCAATGATGTCTACTTAGTCATGATAGTTTTCCTTTAAAACTCGTTAATTATATCCTTTCATTTAAGTTTCTTTCAGAATTTTAGCATTTGCTTAATCGAAAAACTGTTTTTACAACTCCTTAATATTTTTAAAAGACCTATCACCACACGATGGGGTAGACGCCAAAAAAAATACATCCCCATGTTACGTGTTGAGAAGGTAACGTAAAAAAATTTTTTTTTTCACTATTTATTGTACCACTTTGTTGGCGTGACTACATAATATGCGTATTCATGCCAAATTACAGCTTTTTAGTACTAAGAGCCTCTTCGCTAGGCTGCGGACGGACGGATGGACGGACGGACATAGCGAAACTATAAGGGTTCCTAGTTTGACTACGGAATCCTGAAAATCGTAAAAATCAGACAAAGTTTAAGGGGAGAAAAACGTTATCGCATTTTGTATGGATTTTTTTTGGTTCACAGTCCTCTTAAAAGTGTTACGAAGGCAGCGATAGCTCTATCGCAACGTTGACAATATAATAACTTATCAAAAGCAATGTGGTATTACTGAACAGAATACAGCCCTAGTTGTAGCGAATAAACACACGACATCGTTATTGATCGGTTAAGCTTTAGACCCCTTCTTAAGTTAATTGAAATAGCAAGACCAATACGAACTTTTCCAATCAAATACTATACGTTGTATGATTGCACTACATCTGGGCCTCTATTCTACTTGGTAAAACAATCTTACCTTTGACATGTTTTTAACTCGGCCGCCATTACTGTCAAGTAAATAAGAGCTATCGAAACGTGGATAATACGATAACACCTCAAAGGCAATATTGTTTTGGTTGTATCAAGTTGAATGAAGGCCCTGTAAATGCAGAATGTGTGTTGTTTGTTGTTTTGTTACATCTTTACTGTTTAACGCCTTAACAGATTTTCATGATATTAGGTACCTGCATAGGTAGTTCTTTTAATTTCATTATTATACTTAGTACCCGTAGATAAAGCAATGCAGACGGAGTAATTTTGCGGAACATGTGAGAGGGGTTTGTAAACTTGATATTTTTTAATATTCATTATTACGATATTTATACATTTTTCAATGAGTAAATTTAGTTTTACAATAAAAATTCAAATTTATAAGTAAAATAACAATACCTACGGGTGCCGCCGGCAGCGGGGCAGGGCTCCAGCTACTGCTGGTTAGGGCTGCAGAGAGAGGAACCTCCTCACAATACGTGCTGAGTCGAGGAGTACAACACAATAAGAGTTCAGTTTATTTTTTTATTTTATTATAATTATTTGTTGTTATAGCGACAATTAAAACACTAATCTATTACGGTACAGTCAGCATCAAAAATAGTTAAGCAGAATGACATGCTCATAATTATCTAAACATGACGTATTCTGTTGACAATAGTGTCAACAGATCATTTTGAACCCCTCGGTTGCGTAGCTACTTCTGCTGCTGACTGTACATGAGATACAGTCCGCTGACAGACAGACGAATGAACAGCGCAGGCAGCGTAGTAACAGGGTTCGGTACAAAGCCCTAAAATACCAATAGTCGACAAATAAGACTCAATTTTACTTTCTGACAAAAAATATTTTATTTCACCTGTTTACGATTACGACCGAAGACGTAGGTAAATCGGCACGTTTTCCACCGAAATATCAATCACTATAGAATTCCTGGGCTGGATCGAGAATCAATCATCCCGAACCGGTTGGCAACGGGCAACTCTAATGTATCGGAAAATTGGATCCCGTCGCTCTAAGTTGTTTGAGAATTCCTGTTTATTTGCTAACCTTTTACTGTGAATTAAATTCATATAATTTAGAGTGGCACATAAATAACAATCCAGTGTGATATTTCACACCTAACTCTAGCAAACAGTACATTTTTCGAGTTCAATAGTAATATTTCCTAAACGGTCACCCAAATCTAAAAATAGTTTATAAGTTTTATAACATGTAAATAATGATTTTTAAGAGCTGTCCAATGAGACCTCACTCTATGTCATAATGAAAAAAAAATGCTTTTTCTTTACTTGTACATTCAACAGCAAAAGTTGATGATCATTTTAGTATTTTATCGCACTAACGTAAACAATACTGCGACAGTTGGGATGTGGCCAAGTAGTGAAAGTGATAACGTACTAAAATAATCATTATTTTGCTGTTGACTGTATGTACCTTTGCAAGATACCCAACAAAAAAATCAGGCTTTTATTTTCCTTATCAGCGTAACTTGCGTTGGCGTTAACTATGCCAAATTACAGGTATTTGGTACCAAGAGTTTCTGAGATTACCCGTGGACAGAGAGACAGACGGACATGGCGAAACTATAAGGACTCCTTGTCGACTACGGAACCCTAAAATTCGAGAGACTACTTAAGAACCGTAAACATTAATCTGCCTTGAGCCCTAAAAAGTAATTATCCACTGCACATGAAAATATTGACTATCTCATAAATTTTACATAGGTACTCGTATTTATTTATCAAAATAATCAGTTAATCGATCAAGTCTAAACGTTATTTACGAGTAAAATTATTTCCCCAACCCATGCATTGTTCCAGTATATTTTGCGAAGCGTTGGCTCTTCGAGTTGACTGCAAAACCAAACGAAGCCTTAACTTAACCTAGTTGCACTGTGAGGATAATAATAATGATTTCCAAAACCACAAACTAGTTGTGAATTACCATTAGGTCGCTAAGGATTAAGGAACTAACGGAATACTCTGCAATCCAACATCGATGTTGTCCGTCGCACAGAGTTCCCGCTGTATTTCCAATCGCTTTAGCCATTAGAGAACATTGAAATTCGATATTCAAATATCTCCAGAAACAGATATCCAGTATCTGCGGCCAGGACGTATTTGAAGTGTTAACCTTGCAAGTTTTAGGCAGAGAAAGGGACGAAGATATGCGACTGTTATAGCGTTGTCCTTTTCACTGCCAAGAATTTGGCTGCTTCGGACATTTCAGGCCTCTGATCGTATAGCCTTCTAAAGATCCACAGGAATAAGATCCCTCGTAACTCCAACATGGCTGCTGACTCAGGAGTTTTTTACGCCAGAATCATTCAGTTTATGATATCGGAAACATATTTCTCTCTATAGATTAGGCGCAGGTTGTGATATGGGATGGAGGCAAGCTTTTACTAATATCGCTTTAGGAGTTTGGGTAAAGTATTGTACGTAATCTAAATGTAAGGAAACAAAAAAATATCTAGCACCCCGCTATGCTTGAATACAAAAACAAAAACATATCTTCGTCAAAAACATAATTGTAGAAAAAGGACCACATTAATAAACTGTGACTGTTACTGTGACGTATCTTGAGATGGGCTTTTAAACCGAGACGAGTTTATTAATACGGCCATAAGAGTATCAAATATAGATGGATGAAACATTGTTTCGTTGGACTCTTTAAGGGTCGTATTAATAAAATGATCTCGACTATAATGCTCGTCTCAAGATGCGTCAAAAATGACGGTTGTCTATGTCTTGACATATCTTGTGACGGGCGTCTCAGCCAAGATGAGTTTATTAATAGGACCCTCAGTACTTAATCGTATAGACTATGGCACTAATAAATAGCAAGTAGTTTTAGCGTAATCTTTGGTGTTTTTACAAAAACACACTGAATTTTCGACTATACAGTAATTGGCAGAGTAATATGATATACCTTTATATTACGTACGAAGGTATTAATGAAAGCAACGTTTCTTGGAAAATCATATAACTCATTCACCGTCCCATTTGTACCGTTTTTCCCAGAACATCTCTATGTAAATGAGCACCGAAACAGTTACGAACCATTCGTCCCGTAATTCCCGTAATAGAGCGTGTGTTGGCAACGTATTTTTTCGATTATCCCCGCGCCTGGCGGTAAAATCTTACAGCTATCGATCTGCCTCATTTGTATTCCGGATGTGATCTTCTCAAAATCAAGGAGTATGTGATTCGATTTCTATACTGTTTGGTATCAGTCTAGAGTTGATATTACCGGTGTGATTAATATTTGATTTTATTGCCAATAGGCATATTGGTGTTTAATCTATTGCAGAAAATAAAAATTAGACGTGGGAAGATGTCTCATCACCTGTTCCGGCATGACGAGTTTATTAAGATGATAATAAAATCAGTGATCGGGGAAATCGGTGCAAAAATTGTTTAACTGACATAAAAGAGAACTTACAACCAAGAAAATATGAGTAATTGAAGGAAACATAGAATGAAAATGGAAAAGAGGGAGACCAAGAAGAATATTAAAGACATTAGACCAATTAAAACAGTAGGCGTTGTATCGTATCAATGTATTACAGAGAAGGCACGGTATTACAGTGGTTTTTCCTTTTGGAAACAGTAAAAATGACTTCACCGACAAGAGCATATCTCTTAAGTAAATGATGATGACTACTACACATGATGCTGAGTGAAAACTTTAGCTGATGTTGATGATCATGATGATTATAATACATACATACATACATACATAAATCACGCCTGTTTCCCAGAGGGGTAGGCAGAGACCACTTCTTTCCACCTGCTACGATCCTGACAAAGCTCTTTCGCTTCTTCCACATTCATACATAGAGTCATGCATACACGTCGGTGTCGGATACTTAAGATTCGGCCCTTTTCCAGTATTTCCCCGATTTGATTCAAAAAGTACGCCTAAGGCGCCCCCTTCCGACCCTTCCACTCATTTTAGCACTGTATATTACCTTCGTTAATCGTTATTCATCCATCCTTTCCAAATGACCGAATCATCGAAGCATGCGCTTTTCGATTTTAGTCACTACATCTTCTTTCAGACCGCACTTCTCTCTGATGTTTTCATTCCTCACTCTATCACACAGTGTCACACCACACATACTCCGCAAAGAGCGCATTTCTACTGCATTTATACGATTTTCATGTTTGTCTTGCCACACCTAACATTCACTACCATACATCAGAGTAGGGGCCAACACTCCATTGTGAACAGCCAGTCGGGCTTTTTGCAAAACGCCCCTTCTGCTCACAAAGGAGTGCAGGGCTCCATTTATCTGATTTACTGCATTCACGCTCCTCTCAACATCCTTTTCACACTTACCATCTCTTGCAAACATACTTCCCTGATGCACAAATTTACTCACTAAACTTGTTCTACTAGTTCACCATTTATATTGTCCTTTTCTATTACCATGACCTTGGTCTTAGCAACGTCATTTACTTTCACACTCTTTTGTTTAAATCCCTCATTCATCACTGTCACTATCTCCTGCAACTCAAGTACCGATGGAGCAAGTATAACTTGATCATCGGCATCGGGGTAAATATTATTAAATACAAAACTTTAAGCCCCGATTCGACCAAACTTTTTACACGGGGGTAAAGCTTACTCTGAGATTAGTAATGTCAAAATGCCATAGAAAACTGTCATTTTTTGACATTACTAATCTTAGAGTAAGCGTTTACCCCGGTATAAAAGTTTGGTCGAATCGGGCCTAAATGGAAGTATGAAAAGTTTTGTATTTAATAATATTGTGTGCAAGTAGACTGTTTAAAAGTGACGGATGGTTTTTTTTAACTAGATCAAACACGCATTGGTGTTTTAGAATTTATAAATGTTGCAATCCGAATCGTTGCTGCACATAATATCTCAAGACTCAAATTGTGGTTGAAATTATAAAACCCATATAACCATATTTTATGCCAAGGCACAAGTTCAATGTCAACGTCAGATGTATTCTTCGTCGAATGTATGATTGCATTTAGGGTTTCCTTTCAGCCGCTAATGTTACTCACTGGTGAGCTTGTCGATACAAACACGGACAATACTGGTTAACCCAAGAGCGCGTATAAATCACATGCCAGTGCGTTTTCAACCTCTTTATTGTACATCGTCGTAGCTCAGCAGCTTATCACCAACAGCGTGATTAACAAACATTACATGTTTAATGTTGTAAGTTTACGGTTTGCTATGTTTCGCGTGTCTCCAGTCTCTTGGTTAAAATTATGGTGATTTACTGCTGTAGCTATTTCCTTTGTATCAGCTCTTGCACATCCCGCGCCACCCAATCGGAAACATCAATGGAGTGTCCCGGCGCGGCACATACTAAACGCGCGGCTGACGGGACCGCGAATCACGCGCGGACTTGGCTTTTGCTTATTGCTGGGAAAAGGGTTATCAAAATTAAGTGGTCCTTCTTTGGACGGGTGAATAAGATTTTAGATTTTTTCCCTTTTTAACCGACTCCAAAAAGAGGAGGAGGACCTTCCACTGTTTTTTTTTAAGTATGTTCACCGATTACTCCGTCAATTGTGGACCGATTTTGAAAATTATTTTTTGGTTTGATAGAGTATACTTTCGAGGTGATCCCATTGTCACTAAATCTGAATCTGATGAGGGAATCAGTGAATTGAGGGAACTCCTCAAATATTGTAGGAAAACATATAGCGATTATAGTATTTTTTTTGCAATCAGAAAGTATCACTTGGTGAAGTGGAACTGATGATGAAGACCACAGATGGCCACGGGAACTCCTTAACGGTACCTATTTCAAGGGTGGCGGTAAGATATCTATACCATTAAGATAGTTGAGCGACTACAACGAAAAATATTTACTTGTTGAAATATGACTATGACTTTCCCATGGCGTTGCTTGCGGCGCACTTAAAATAACTTAAAGTTTCATATCAACAATAATCAGAAGTGGGACTACGTAACAGCGTATTATGATCTCTAAAAAGTATAAAATAAAAAAACTATTAAAACATTTAAAAAAAAACAATAACCGCCTTTAAGAGCGCAAAAAATAACTTCTTTTAAAATTGTAGGTACCTAGGTAATAGGTTAGTCCAACTGAAGTCAGTGACCATAATATTTTCAACAAAAGAAGCCGACATCAGAAGGACTAACCTATTAGGTAACCTACAATTTTTAAAGAAGTATTATGCATTTTTGAAGGCGGTTTTTTTTGTTGATGGACTGGAAAAAGGAAACCTTGATAGTTTCTTTGCTTTATTGGACGGTCCAGGGCGCTTAGCCAAGATGCGAACGCTAAAGTTTCAGTTTTCTATCGACTCGAAATGTATCGAGTGTCGACTCGATTTGTCATCAAGCGGTCGACGTGATTTGTCATCAGAGCCTTAAAAGTGTAAGCTGCTGTTCACGCGGCAAACCGACTCGAACGCGTATGCGTCCATGTTATTTATATGAGAAACGCAAACATCTTGAACGCGTATAAGTGTCTTGTATAAATAAGCTTACCACAATGCTATTTCTAAAATCGCTAACTTAGCTTTATGCACCTTGACTAGGCCCACAGGAACCCCAGACGGTCATTGCCCGTGGTCCACCTAATTAGTTCACCTGGACATTTTAGCACCCCGTAACCGAGTCAGCGGAGCTCCTATTTCTGAGGTATTTTGGCCCTTCGGGCCCCCTGAAGAACTAACATAACCTAAACATACCTATAGGTTTTAACCAGTTTAGTCTCCGCAATCCACAGAGGTGAACTAATTGGGTGGCCCACGGGTAATGAGCTACCCCAGAGTATCCAATGTAATACAGTCAGCAAAAATATCGTTAAGTCCTCAAAAAGGTCACTTGCCTAAAAGCAATATAGCTACCGTATGCTCTGTATTAGCTCACTTGAAGCGCGTGAATGATTCAAGCGAGCTGTATTTAATATTTAATTTATAATCTCACCGATGCCATTTTATTGCTGGACCCCTATAAAAGTTCCATCCCTTTACGACTGCCCCACTAAAGTTTGTCCTTGCTTTACCTTATGTGATTAAATTATTTATTCCCGTGTATCCACTTACTTAGACACGGAGGCAGTGACCTTTTTTCCTCTTAATACACTCCCTCTGTATGTTCAATTTGTCAATGTTCATAATTTATTTATTTATTTAAATATAATGATGACTTTTAATGATGATCAACTATTATAGTACCATAAGGGTAAGAACCAAATAGTTGGACCATAGTTAAGCGTAGTTAACCATACAAACAACAAAAGTGGAAAAAGTTCCGTTGTGTCACGAAAATGATTTATGGCTAATTTTCGTGTCACAACGGAAAAGTTTCTTAGAAAATTTAATTGAGTGAGTCCTTAGCCAGGCAGATGTCACATAGAGACCACATAGTACCTATTAATAATAAAAAACAAGACAAGAAATAACTGTTTTACAATCCTTTGAAAGCTTTGAAATACCAAAATCAATATTCAAAAGAAAAAATGCTTAAGGGTTTAGTTATGGCCACGGCAAACCGAAAATAAATTATGGGTTCATTTATGGTCTAATGTTTGTTTATATTTATGTTGATATCATAAATGCAGTTACTGAATAGAGGATAAATAAAACACAAAAAAATAGTTTAAAAAATGTATCAAAACTTTACTGAACAAAAACTAAATCTAATTCCAATCAAAGTACTCGATATGAGAGCAGGAGTTGACGTCACCGCAATGCTTGCGCTCCCTTAGAACAGGGCAGTCGCGACCGTTGTTCTGTCTCGCTCGCACAACAGTTCTGCTCCTGAACGTGTCTCCAAAACCACAGGTCACTGAGCAAGGTGACCACTCACTCCAGTCAGAGACCAAGCAATCGTCAGCTGGAAAAAATGACCAAAATTACTTGAGTAAACTCCGTTGTCATAAAAAAAGGTAGAATAAAAATTAAAGTACAATCTCACATAATTTGACCCCGTCCCAAACTAAGCTTGTACAAGTTTTAGATAGCAATAAACATAAAAAAATACGAGACAGTGTCACACAAATTGACCTAGTCCCAAACTAAGCTCTAGGCTTGTACTATGGGTACTAAACAACGATAAACATACATAGATAGAGAATAAATAGTTAAATACATAGAAAACATCCAAGACTCAGGAACAAATACTCGAGCTCATCACACAAATATCCTGATAATAAATCCATAGAAATACCCAAAATTGAGGAAGAAATACTCGTGCTTATCACAAAAAAAATTGCCGTTACCTTAAATCGAGAGGAATTCCGACTATTACTACCATGAATAAAATTCTTGTTTGTAGGGATACTGGGTTTTCCCCCATTATTACCTACTACCAATTTTATAAATCTTATCGCCGCTAGTAATATCGGATATTTTTTCTCACTATTTTTACCGGTCCTTTTTATATGGCATGTGTCTTGAATGTAGTTTAAATAACGAACAGACGCTAATTTCAGAGCCAGGATCAAATTGGTACTTTGTACTATTATAATTTATAATAAGTATGGGATGGTACTGGTAGTCAAGGTGAGAAATGTATTTCCCATTTTTACTAATAGCTTGACCGATGGGAAATACATAAATAATTCGTGGTAGTAATAGTGGAAATAACTTGAAGTCGAGCCTGGGACTGCTGGCTTCGTAGGCAGCGCTATAAAATAGGCTTATCGCGTATTCATTCGCGAAGGAATTTGTAATGCGTAGATACTTGATTTAGGAGCACACAAGATTTCCAATTAATTGGTTTCTCTTCATAAGAAACAACGAACATTTACAGAAATGGTAAACCAAGAAAAGGGAATTATGTAAATCTTTCAAGCAATTGAGCTGGTGTGTTTGGCCACTTAGTTCACACAATCCCTAAACTACATTTTAGATATTACGATTGGAATAATAATGTGCGAGGTAGTTATAATCCGTCCCTCATACTAATAATTATAAATGCAAAAGTAATTCTATCTGATTGTTTGTTACTTCGGAATTTTATCTCAGAAAATTGGTCAGTTCCCTAGTCGAGGGCAACGACGAATACTTACGCTGAATCGTGTTGACCGCGTGGTGAAGACGGGATCTAAAATGGCGAGGCAGGTGCTTCCCCAAACCAAGTCTGTGTCCCTGAGCCACAGCTAATACCACGTCGTCCATGTTCTTCAAAGAGCTGTCGAATTCCGCTACCGTTGTTGTCCTAGAATATGATAGCACTTATAAATCGACGGTCCCTACCAACAAAGTTGGATCTGCAAAACTGTTACTTTTCAGTACGATCAATCTAAGACGTTTTTGTCTATATTATGGACATTTTATGTAATATTGACATGAAATTTGGCGAGAATATATATTGATAGGTTACTGTGAATTATGCATAAAAATATACATGTTTTTCTTTTTGGAAGCTGTTGAAACGTGATATGTTGCATTCTTAACCGGAACATCATGAGCAGAATTTGACAGAAGTGACACATACGACAGTTTTGTTGGGGTTTCAAAATGTATAAATTGTCGGTTGTGTCACAAATGACATTTTGAAATGGACATAGTGACCGTATAACTTGTCGGTTGTGTCACAAGCGACATTTTTACACGGGCATAGTGAATATTTTTTTGTGGTAACTATGTATGATCACTTAAATTCTACTTTGTAAAATCAAATTTAAAACAACTACCATGACAGATCTGACAGTACAGTCAAGGGCACCGATATTTGTCTCAAAAATATGTACAGACCTTATTATTTCAGCAATAAAGTTAACGTGCGCATACTTCTGGGACTTTGTGCGGGTATATTTATTTTTACCCTTGACTGTACTATAATAAATACCTATTAGCCATTACGATTTAAATTTAACTTCCAGGTGAAATAAGCATTGTTTTATTAATTTATTACACTAAACGATTTCTGACTTATTATAATAATTCTGGATATTTATTTTAAATCAGTAGGTTACGTTTTTTACAATTAATATTAAGATATAAAAATATAAAAGTAACAATAGTAATGAAAAAAAAACCTTACCTACGAAACCGCCGGCAGCGGGGCCGGGCTCAAGCTACCGGTGGTTAGGGCTGCAGAGAGAGGAACCTCTTCACTAAACGTGCCGTGCCGAGGAGTACTGCTTTCTGTGGCCCTTGATCCAACCATTTAGTGAGAGTCTCTTAAGGTGTTGGTCTCTTCACTATAAGACCTTTCACCGAAACAACTATCGGGACAATGATCGTCGAGTCAACATCCCACATAGCAGTCACCTCGTGAGCCAAATCAAGGTTCTTGCTGAGCTTGTCCTTGTCAGCCAGATCGAGACCTCGACGAGCGCTGCCCGATGTTGACATTGCTCTGTCAATACGTTTTTGGTTTATTTATGTAAACAATTTCTTGCGGACTTACAGCGTCAGCCAAGGCGCCCAGCAAGATAACTTAAGAGCTTAAAAACTTAAGACAATGAATAACATAAACAAAAATAAAATTGGCGACAATAGTCCTGTCCGTGATGACAAATCGATCCCAATAGAACTTAGCAAGACCATATTCCAGAACAGATACTTATATTACGGTACTTCGGGCTCAACATGACCATATTGAAGAGCAAGTTATCCTCGCTACGAGGTTATGTCTGTGCAAGTATTCGCCGTTGGCAAAATGAGAACAACCGGAGATGATAATGTTTGAGGGACTCACCAGGACGACGGCACGCTCGACAAATTTCGACGGTACTGACCTTCAGCTTCATTATGACCTCGTCAGCAATTGCACAGACAAAATCTTCGGTTTCTCCAAAGGTGTTACCAAATCGTAGCCAGTTCGCGGACGCTAAAAAGTCTACGTCAGGCCCTGTAGAAGCGCTTATGCAAATCCTTCCTCTTCTATACGTTCTTGCGGTTTTCAGTGCTAAGCACCGTTGACTTGCGCCAGTTCTCGTTTGCCAACGAGAGAGGCGAAAGGCTTCTGTCTACTGAAACCACATGACGATGCGTCCCATACTCATTGCCCAAATAATCCCTGAGATTCCACAGCTCACAGTTATAGAGATTCTTAGCATTCAAAATACCTCAACCTCCACACTTCCGCGGGTTGTATAATCGCATAAAAGACGAACTGAACGTAGGTGCTACATGCGTTGTGATTTAAACAGTAGACGGACCCTTCTATCCAGGGCGTTCAGCTGAGTCTGAGTCCACCTTAGTGTGCCAAAGGAGTAAGTGAGCAGTGGCATCACCCACCCATTGAAGGCGCGCACCTTGTTGCCATCCGACAAACGACTGTTAAGAACTTTTGTTAAGATGTGATTGAATAATGGTGCTTATATTATTATCTGAAGACATTCGGGGTAATTTTTCTATCAACAATTCCAAATTTTATCACGCCACTGCGGTCTGGTTACCATCACTTGGTGAAATTAACCCGGAAATCATAGTTAGTCTTCTGGCTCTGGACGTGGACGATTTCCTGGTGTGTCGCATTTAGAAAAAAAGTTCGTGTTATAAAATTATCCAATTCATCTTCATCTGGCACGGAAATTTAATTTTCGTTGTTAAAAATATCGCCCAATAAATCTTGTAATTGAATTAACTCTTCCTCCTTGTGTTTCAGAATAGCTTTTTCACGGTTACTTTAAACAAGTAACAAATAATATTTTTAAAATTATTATTAAAGCATGTTCTGAATCGAATAAAAAAATACTCCTAATTAGTTAGTTAATTATCTGTAAATTTAATTTAAAATGCCCTCTAAAATTACACTTGTCAAACAAACAAACATTTTATTGTGATATACATAGAAGAATCATTTACTTTTCTTCTTAACAATCAAACTGCATCGGTTAATGCACTTACTACATTTATAAAACAACGTACCTACTAATAAAACTGTTGGTTGTGTCACTTACAACCAAAAACAAAATCCAACATACAATCAAAACTGTGGTATGTTACTCTTACGACATTGACGCAGCAACAAAGAGTCCAATTAAAAAAGTTGGATGTACTACTTACGACGTATTAAACGTATTATCGTGCAATTAATATAGTCATAACTACCACTACCAATATTAGGAACAATATAGTTTCCAAGCAAAAATGTCGGATGTGCCACATCTGACATAAAACACCAATAAATGTATAATCAAAAATGTCGTAACTTCCACATCTGACAGTGTTATTTGGAGATACCCAATAATGAAACCAAAGTAAAGAAAGCCCCTTTTTTAAACAAAATTATAAAATTTGTTATAAGACAATCAGTAATTATTAAAAAAAAAAAACGAACTCGGTACGTAGAACAATTATTTTACCAAGTAACTCCTTGAACGATCGTTGCGATTGGAATTTAAATGCTGAGATTTTCCTTTTTCCACGGCGTGGAATTCAGGTTTGCAACTTAAGCCGTTCGCAAGATCCTTTTTGACCTATTGCTTGCCATTGTAGAGTATAAACCGCAGTTAAACATTTTTTTTTCATGTTGCGTGCAAATCGTCGCCTCCTCCGTGTAACATAGTGATAACTGGCAGTTCCGCGGCGTCGCTCCCCCTCCGTTCCCCGCGAACAATGTCGCAACGTCACAACCGACTATATAAAATGGAAGCTTTACTAACATCCGACATTTTTACCTTGAATATCATAGAAAGTAAATAGAAAAATAGAAAAATTTAAATGTGATATGAAAAAAGACACTTTTAAAATGACTTTACTGTAATAAAACGAAAATGGCAAAAATGCAGATCCGACTTTGTTGGTAGGGACCGTCGAAATAGAACCAAGGCAAGATCGTGAAGCAAAAGTTTCATTAAAATTTAGCTTCGGGTAATAACGTTTGTCACCCCCTAAATCAAGTCTGGATTTCCCGATTTTAGAATATGTTGTGGTTATTATTAAAAACTAGGTTTGTATGTTTACGTTTTTTTATTGTTTATTTCGTTTCTTTCCAAAAAAATATTTCTTGGAAGATAACGTTACATGACGTACATACTTAGTTTTTCCTTTTATCTACAACATATTTAAAACAACTCAGTGTAGGTTTTCAAAGCTTAAAAACACTAAAATCTTAAAAAAAAGTTACTAAAATTAATAGTTACAGTTTGTTTATCTCACAAAAGCGGGTAGGCCATATTTGTGTGTTTAGATGCACGTGCACGTTGTCTCTGAGTGCGTAAATGTCGACGCTAAGCATCGCCCCAGTGTGCTTTTACCGGGGAGCAACAAGATGAGAGGGGAGCGAGAGAGAACCCTTTGTCAGTCAGTTACAATCAAATTTAATCACATTAAATCTTGGGTGCATATACAAGATCAACTTATATGCAAATCAACACACGTATTGATGATTCTTAATCTAAAACGATGCATTGATGATATCATAATGAAACGTGACGACCGGCACAGTGCCTATACGGGTCACAACTACAAGTATGGCCCATCCGCCTTTGTGAAATAAAACAACATTTAAATCGGTTCGTTGCCATGATCGTGGAAAAGGCGAAGAGCGTGGCAAAGTCGAGGCTTATACCTAACAGTGGGTGGATAATAAGGTTGGATGGAGAAATAACTTTCTATCATGGAAATATTGGCATCACTTACGTAGTTGGAGCACGGGTAACAACAACAACATGATTATCAGGCAAGTCGGGCTGCGGAGTGCCAAAAGGCTCCTCTTCCAAGTCTTTGAGTATATTAATGGTACTTTTAGTTGCAACTTCTTCACGAGCGTTTTCAGGGAAATGCCTTAATTTGGGAAGCCCTTTCTTTTCGTCCTTCTTTTTCGATTGTTTCACTAAACCTTTTCGGACTAAATTGTTGATGTCTCTTGTGGAATATGATTTGACCTGAAATTTTAATGGGGAGTTGAGTTTGCATTTCGAGAAACTTTTCAAGCTTAACTGTGAATGAGGATTTTTATGGCATTGAGAAGGTGAACGATATTGGAGATAGTTTTAAAAATAGATCATGTAAACCATCAAATTATAAACAGCAGAACGCAATCCAAACAAAGCACTATGTGGACTGGAACTATACGTCATTCTTAGTTTAGTTTTTACCTTAGTAAAATCTACTTTAGCGATGGTCGGTAGCTCTTTCAACAAAGGGTAGTAGAATCCTGAGGCTGGATGGTTTGGGTACCGGGGCCTGTGCTTGAATACCACTTCAGGAGGTGAGGTGTCCCAATGAGGAGCTGTGAAGGTCAGACCACTAGCAGCTCCAGCGTCCAGAGGATCTAACTGCAAAGATAAAGATAAGGTCTAACATTTATTTTTACTTCAGAAATTTGATTTATTTATTTCTTCCTGTTTGTGCCAAACGAGATTACAGAACTACCAAAACAAGTCTTTTTGTAGTTGTTGGTATTTCTGTAGGTCTGCCTACCCCACCCTGGGAATGAAGGCGTGATAGTATGTATGTGTATGTATTTCTTCCTATTATTTATCGTACCTACAAAATGATAGGTGGTAAATGTTTGTATTTATCACTGCGTTTTGGTTTGTCCTTCCGTCCATCCGGTGCAAAAAAAGGCAATTTAATGCGGTTTCATATTTAAATGTTTATAAATTTATTACAACGGTTCGTTAATCCATCAAAACGTCCATGTTGAATGCGTTGAATATATTTTTTTATGATTAGGCCAGAAAAAATCTTATTGACAAAAATAACGTTCGATCAACGCATTAAACATGGAGGATTCGATGGATAATGGTTTTACAGTATGTCCTTCTTCGTCCTTTACTTACGTCAAGCGTAATTTGATCAATCCACGATGAATCAACACACAAGTTGAGGCTGTCCACTCCGATGAACCAGTCAGGCGAGGGTATGATACGGGCCATTAATGACACCTGGCAGAAAAGGAAACACTAAAATTAAAATGTAAATAAATAAAAATGAAATGGTGATTGTTGTAAGTTGAGTGAAAAGATAAATAAATAAACATTGTTAACGGTGTAGTGGTACTACGTGTTATACATATTTAATTATTTAAGTGAGACTACCCGACACAACTACGACCATATACGAGAAAATGATAATGCTGGGCTGGGCGGCACACGCCGCGCGCGGTCATCACCCGCTGTCGCCCTCACGCGCACCCGCTTATCACCCGCTGTCACCCTCGTGCGCCCGCTTATCACGCACTGTCGCCCTCACGCGCGCTTGCTTATCACCCGCTGTCGCCCTCACGCGCGCCCGTTTATCACCCGCTGTCGCCCTCACGCGCGCCCGCTTATCACCCGCTGTCGCCCTCACGCACGCCCGCTTATCACCCCCTGTCGCCCTCACTTTTGCGAGCCAGCGACCGCTTTCATCCATGCTCCCGTGCTTCCGCCAAAGTATGAGTATAAGAGAAGTAGTTCAATCATCTTCAAACAAAGGTACATCGCGTGGCTTGCATGGTGCGTAACGCGTCCATAGGGCTGTGGAGCCACGCACACGAAACGACATCTAGACACTGACATAGTTTGAAGGCTTTAATTGTGTGGCTACCCGGTCACTAAAATGCTACCAATATTAATAGGTCCAAAGTAATTGGTACTGTCCATTTCACCAGATCATGCCACGTTAGGAATAGCAACATATTATTTTGTTTAACATCATTCCCTCGTAGTTTTACCAAAAATAAGATTTTTATGGTTAATTACAACAGTGAGGCTAGACAAGGTGTATTCGACACTCGCTAGCGATTATGTTTCGATTGAAACTATCTCGGTGGCTTACGTCAATTCCATACATTTATCAATCGAAACATTTAATCGCTAACGATTGTCGAATGCAACTTGTCTAGCACCACTGAACAGTTTATAGTATGACTAACGTTACCCCCCAAAATTAAGTTTAATATTATCCCTGGTAGGCATTAGTCACATAGATACCACATGGTAGTAGTAAAAAAAAACAAAACAAGGAATTATTTTTTTATAATCCTTTGATCTAAAAAAAACATAATAAAAATTAAAATCAATTTTTAGGCCTGGATAAGGGTTAAAACAATATAATTTGTCGACTTAAATAGCTTCGCTTTCGCCATATCCCAATGGACGACCCCTCAGAAGGTGTCTGGTATAATTATTTATGTAAATTGCGTATTCAAGTCAAACTATCAAATGAACCCGCATCAGGCATTCGGCGGGCAGAGGGCCGAGTCAGATATAATAATTAACGTTGATATATTGCGAAATAGATTAAGTCGGGTTTGATTAATTGGCGAGTAAGATGGTTGAATTTTAATTATTTATCATTGATTACATTTTTGGAATGGCTTATTTGGAACACATTTATTTATAGTCCAAAGCCCCAATATTTGTATAAGAATGTCATTAATTTTTATATTTTGTATTTGAGAACATTATTTTTATTATTATTTATAAAAACCCTGCAAAACTGTTTGTAAACATAAAATGCCAATGTCATCGCAAATGTTCGGAAAAAAAGGTTTTCAGCAATGAAGATTTCTAGTTGATGCCGCGTTTGCTGTGTTTTTGGATTCTATCGCAGAACTCCTCGCTACCCTCGGTATTGTATCCTTCGGTTTAAATTTCTCGTTATTGCCCTAAATAAATACTTGTAATCGCGCTCTCTGTTGATACAATACCCTTTTCAACAAGGTTCTATAGAAATTTAGGAAGCTAACCAATAGAGAGATCCCTAGAGGCGGGTATTATCTCAGGGGACTGAAGTTCGTGGAGATGAAGTTGGAAGTTGTACCTTTCCATAAATGAAGTAATAAATTACTGAAGGTTTTTTACAGATATTGCGTCAAAACTAGATGTGCTACTTAACACTGGAGGACCTGTCGTAAACGGTCGACTTCTACACGATGCCGCTAGAGTTGCAACAGAAATACCATCTGAACTTATCGCAGGGGAAAACGATCGCCAGTATTACGGTGCGCCGTCGTTCCTATCTTCTGTGGCCAGGATTGCGGGGAGAGAGGCTTGCTGGTATTGAGATCTGTCACTCGATCTTCCTTCCCGCGCAATCTGGCGGGGCTGCAACCTTGTTTGCGGCGTGGTGGGGCCGCAGAGGAAGAGGAGTGCTGGTTTTACGGTGTGCCGTTCTCCTTAGCGTGAAAAAAGAAAGGTACCTACACGACACGACTGATTCAGCGTTGATCAGTGTTATCACTGGCTCGTGGCGCATACATGTAAGGTGCATAAAATATACCTTAACATGTACGTCAGTAAGGTACATTTTGCAACTTATTAAATTTGTTAGTCACGCGGTATTGCAGTATCACCGACACGCTTTGTTCGAGGATGTGCTATTGTTTTGACAATACTGTGCACTAAGCCTACACTTCTACAATAACACTCACCAGGCTGTGCTCTCCATCTACAAACACCACATTCTCCGTCTCCCCTACCCCAGTCTTGATCGCCGGTGCAGAGAACTGGTCGTAGACCTTCGGTTCCTCATCACCTTCTTCCACCAGAGCGTCCAGCTTTCCCGATAATGCGAACTGACGAACGGACGGACGGGCGGTCTCTCCGGCACGATAGAGCGCATAGGAGGTGTTGTGGGATTGACCTGGGGAAAGGACAGAGAATAATTAAAGTTAGTGGTGGTAGGACCTTGTGCAGGGTCCGTCCGGATCGCTACCACCATCTTATCCCTTAACCACCCGCCAACAGCAGTGTTCGCATTGTTGTGTTCCGGTGTGGGGATAAGACAACCGGTGAAATTACTAGCATAGAGGCATTTCATCTTAGTCCTCAGGGTTGGCAACGCATTCGAGGTCTTAGGATTGCAGTCTTAAGATTATAGTCTTGAGAATTCAAATGTCTATGGGTCTCAGATTCCACTTCCCATCAGGTGGCATGAGTGCTCGTGTGCCTTCTCCTTACCATAAAAAAAAAAGTTGTATTGCTTGAAATTAACCGAAAAACTTCAAATTTTCTTAATTGCGCTTTAAACCTAAAAACCTTTTAAACAGCCTGACAGGCAATTTTTAAAGCTCACCGACGAAAAGTTACTAACTTTAAAATCAATATAACGTAAATTAAATTGCTGTACAGCAATTAAATTTACGAGCGGGCCAGAATTTTGGATTTCATTTCGCCTAACGCCTTTATCATATCAAATCCAAAAGGTGGGCACACTCGTAGATTAAATCACTGCACAAATTGATTTCAAAGTTAGTCATTATTCGTTAGAAAGCCTCAAAAATTGCCCATTGGCTCATTGTAAATTCACGAGTAGAAACTACATCAAAATGACATATTTACGGGACACATATAGTAGAAACTTATTTAGGGTAAAGTCCAAAGGGTAGTTAGGTATGATAAGTCACGCAATTAAATTTTCCGTCGTACAGTCAAGGACTTTAATTGTTATGCCACTATGGAACCCTGTCATAATGACAGCGTTAATCATTAATTTTAGCTTTCTCTCATGTGAATTGACGCTGTCATTATGACAGGGTTCCATAGTGGCATAACAATTAAAGTCCTTGATTGTACAACAGAACTGCGGAACTTTTATCACCTGCGTTGTTTGTATGGTTAACTGTGGGACAACTTTTTAGTCCTCACCGAACCAACCATAAACATGCAATATTTTGCACAACACCACTCAATTATATAACGTTTTAAGACTCAGTTTAAGACGTTAACCTTTATCAGGCTCGTTCGCCTACGATAACTATGCAAATAAAGCTATTCTCCCTTTATGGCCGCTTCGTCCTAATTATAGCACGATGTTAACTTAAAACAGGCTTAACGGCGCTGTTAAATTAAGTCGATCTAAAATTAGCACAAGGGAGGTTTGATACGTTTTAATGTTATTTATTTATTTATAAGGGTAACATAAAAATGATAATGTATGACGGATCAGATTAAAAAACCGGTTAAGTGTTAGTCCGACTCGAGCTCCGAGGGTTCCGTGCTAATTTAAATTGAGTTATTTCATTGTATGTAGTTAGAATTGTTTCGAATAGAGCAAAAAGAAAAAGAAAAGCAAAGCTGTTTCAAAACTAAATTTTATTGTTGGCTACTTGTAGTAAACTTCTTAGTGGTGTGGAACGTTTTTGAATGTATTTATTTATTTTGACCTACTTTTGCTGCGAATTATGTGATTGTTAATTTATCATAGATACTAGTACGGCATTATGAAGTTGCATGGCATGTTTTACTGTTATATTTTCTTTTATTACTTATTTTTTATTATTGTTTTGTAAACTTTTTTTCTTTGATGCGTGTGCGACGTCATTGCGCCGTGTCTTCACCAAATGTTCACAACGGAGGAACAGAACTGGCTCTGCCAGCATCACGCTTTGTGACCATTTCGTGACAAATTATGCTTATGTGTGTAAGGCGCTCAAGCCCGCGCACATAGTCACATTTGTTTTCATCTAAGTTTTAACGTATATAAATCCAACAAACATCAGTTTTGATAGCAATTACAAGCCCAATTTTAAGGGGTTTTCTTTCAAGCATATTTAGTGGTGTATATTAAACCATTTTTTTAAGAACTCTACCACTGTTGTCTCCTGAGTTACGGGACAGAATATTAACAACAAAAAGTTCATCCGCCCACAAAGAGCTGGGTAATGAACAACCCTTCTAAAGTTACGAGTACGTTACCCCCTATGAGGCATATCTACAAACGAAAATGTCTCATATCTAACCGAACATACTTGTATAAAGACACGTCCAAACTCTAATCCCAAAAGTCCCCTCTGGTTCTACGAAATGTAATTTGAAATGCACCAAATTTTTGTCAAGAAATCCTTACAAGTTTCCCCTCCAACAAACTGTTTACACAATAAATGACGTCAACTCTCACGAAACAAATTATATTTGTGTGTGGCATACAACTATTTCCTATGGCAAATCCATTTGATCTTGTTCCGTCTAAGTTAGGGATGTCACATTAAATATTTCATTTGAGACACGAGGTTGGTAAGTAAGTTCTTACTACAAAGGACGATTGACGTGACATGATGTCTATTTTGTCGACTATGGCTTTAGATAAGTTGCATTATAAATAAGTATCAGGGGACAATCTCACACCAATTGATCTATTTAATCCCCAAACTAAGCTCTAAGCTGCAGATAACGATATAAGTACTTATATGGAGACATACATAATTAAAAACATAGAAAACATCAACTCGGAACTCAGAACTAAATGCTCGCGCACAACACACAAATATTTGACCTAACCGGGAGTCGAACCCAGGACCGCTGGCTTCGTAGGCAGGGTAACTGCAAACTAGGCCAAGTGATTCTTGAAAACTTTGATTAATTATTACATGTATCATGTATGTAAACAGTTTATTGTACAAACAATAGAGATAACAATTATAAAATAGACAGATATAGCAGGGATTTACAAAGGCAAACTTATCCCTGGTAGAGATCCACCAGTAAACTTTTGAGCGATTGAGATATAATGAATGCCAACGAATAGCCAAGTACAATACTAAAGAAAATTATGGTATAATATAGCCAAATTGAAAATGTCACCAACTTATAAAGTTTGCATTGATATAAAGGATGCCCACGGTTTTGTACGCAAAGAATTAGTACCAACGTAATAAATGTTTAAGATATCCTGAAAACATCATGGTTTAAGCAGAAAATAGCGTTCGATGAAATTATACAATCTGTAAAAATCAGGGTTACCGGCCACTGCGCATATTGTTAAGTCACGGATCGTTTACCAACATAAAAAAGTCATGTAGCAGGTATTTGAGTTGATTTCAGGCACTCGGTTTGAAATACAGAAATAATAACACAACATAGCAAACAAGGAAAGCTCCGTTAATCCTATCATCCGACCAATGCAATATAAAATACGACCAAATTTCCCTCCTCCTCATTTTTAAAGTGCCATCCCTGTCTTCCCTCTTTTTGATTGAAAACAGACAAAAGACTTTTTTGCCTGAAAAGGACAAAATGCTTTTCAAATGCCCGCGTGGAGATTTATATCCCCGAGATAATTCAATATCTCCTTTCATAAAATAATGGAGATGGCTACGTCTCGGCTTAAAAATACGTTTTATATTTTTCGGCCGTTATCACAGACTTTATTAACAAAATCTTGACTTGGTAGACGAAATGTTGCTTTTTCGTTTTAATAATAATTAAAAAAATTGCTCTCACACAATAAACTCATTTCCAAGTTAATATTCTAACAAAAAGGTGAGACATGATGTTATAAATAAAAAAAAAAAAAAAATCAGGGGACAATCTCACACCAATTGACCTAGTCCCAAACTAAGCTCTAGGCTTGTACTATGGGTACTAGACAACGATAAACATACTTAAATAGAGAAATACGTACTTAAATACATAGAAAACATCCAAGACTCAGGAACAAATATTCGCGCTCATCACACAAATATCTGCCCTTACCGGGATTTGAACCTAGGACCGCTGGCTTCGGAGGCAGGGTCACTCCCAACTAGGCCAACGTGTTGTCGTCGTATAGTTCAGGGAATATAATTTGGCCGTCTGCTATCTACTTTACGATCTTTTGTTCAGCGTTAATGTAATATGCACAATGCGGCTCAAATATCAAACACTTCAATCCACTGTGCCGTTTGAAGAGTGAGGGCAGTTTTACGATTGGTGTTTGTTTGATGTTAACAAAGATCTTAGTCAACATTACAGACGGACAAATTATATTACTTCAGGCACCTTGTGTGTGTTTTTTTTAAATATTACCTAGATACATTTTATGTGTGTATTTATTTTTAATTATATTACCTATGTGTAGTTTCAATGCTAAATGATGTAATCAAAAAGTAGTTTTGAACATGCAAACTCTTTGGTTGGATGCACGGCTTTGAAGTTGAAACAAAATTACATTTAAAAAAAATGAAAAAGTAAAACGCACTAGTGCGAAATATCCAACTTTCCGCACGATATACAGCTACGAAAAGTACCTACCATTTTTTGAGCAATTGTGTTAAAAAAAATACCACTTTGTTGACGTGATTAATATGTACATTCATGCCAAATAACAGCTTTTTAATACTAAGAGTCTCTGAGCTAGGCTGCGAATGGACGGACATGGCGAAACTGTAAGGGTTCCTAGTTTGACTACGGGACCCTAAAAAAAGCGGCCAAGTGCGAGTCGGACTCGCCCATGAAGGGTTCCGTAGCAGCAAGTAACATAATATAAAAGTTCGTTGTAGCTTTGATCAATGTTTTTATGACGTATTAAAAAAAAACTACTTACTAGATCTCGTTCAAACCAATTTTCGGTGGAAGTTTGCATGGTAATGTACATCATATATTATTTTTACATTTATCATTCCCTTATTTTAGAAGTTACGGGGGGGGGGACACACATTTTTCCACTTTGGAAGCGTCTCTCGCGCAAACTATTCAGTTTAGAAAAAAATTATAATAGAAACCTCAATATCATTTTTGAATACCTATCCATAGATACCCCACACGTATGAGTTTGATGAAAAAAAAATTTTTGAGTTTCAGTTCTAAGTATGGGGAACCCCAAAAATTTATTGTTTTTTTTCTATTTTTGTATGAAAATCTTAATGCGGTTCACCGAATACATCTACTTACCAAGTTTCCACAGTATAGCTCTTATAGTTACGGAATAAAGTGGCTGTGACATACGGACGGACAGACGGACAGACATGACGAATCTATAAGGGTTCCGTTTTTTGCCATTTGGCTACGGAACCCTAAAAAGCCATTATGTCTATTAACTTTTATATTTTCCTTTGATTCTCGCCAGTTTAACATCTTGAACAAAACTTGGCCGTTTTCCACATCTACGTAATCAGGTCATCAGATACTGTAGTGGAGGTAAAGACAAATAAATACCGTCTTATCTTAAGCGCCACGAAATGTCACATAACTGCTCCAAGCAGATAGCAACACAAAGTTATCTTTACTGCCCTCGCGACGTGGTTATTCCACTAGGGTGGTGAAGCTAGTACGTGAACACGCTACTAGCCAGTTCTCACTGACAGAACATGTAAGTTTGTCACGCCATAAGAGGAAACTGCTTATTTTTACTGTCCTTCCGCCATATTGGATTGTTTCATTAATTACGTTAAATGAAAATACGACACAGAGGCCAATAAGATTTTATCTGTAATCTTTCTGCGGTTTTCGGTTTTCTTCGCCTATTTTGTGGTACTTAGGACAAACGCGTTGTCCTTTCTGTGGCAATTATTTCAGATTGATTCGTTTATTTTTTGTTGGGATTTTTTCGAGTTTTGGTGGATATTTTAAGCTTTATACGCGCGGTTGGAATATAACTCAGTGACGTTACACATTATTTTTAGAAGCCACCGGAATCAAAGAAAGCTATATGATGATAGGTATATCATGTGTTTTACAACGTCAAACATCAGCCTAATGAAATACTTAAATAATAAACGGTAAAAGAAACTGACTGTTTTAGAGATTTAGAAACGTTTTTTCATAAACTAACACAGTTAATACGAGTAGTTATGCTAGATGTGCATTCGCAATTGTAAATAAGGGATATTGTAAACAGCTTAAATCTCTTTCAATATGTCTTATCCCGTTTAGTCCATGCAAACCTGAGTTTGAAAATTTAAAAGTGTGATTTTGTGGCATGTAAGGGTAAGGACCGAGAAGTTGGCCACGCTCACTCAATTAAATTTTCTATGAAACTTTAGGTAGGCAGGTATAATTTTCGTGTCACACAACGGAACTTTTTTCACTTTTGTTGTTTGTATGGTTAACTACGCTTAACTTTGGTCCAACTATTTGGTCCTTACCCGTAAAAGACAAACCAAAACTGAGCCACCGTTAGAAATCGTACGATTACAAATGCGCTGCCAACCTTGAGGATGAAGAGAGATGCCTCCATTTTAGTGATTTCACTAGTTGTTCCTCCCTTACATCAAAACACAACAGTGCATGCACGAGGTCGTACCACCATCACCCGTAATTTGCGAAAGACTTTATTTCGGGAAAGTATGCTATTTGTAAAAAAATGCACACATTGCAAACTGTACGTTATGGGAAAGTGTATTTAATAGACAAGACCGCCTACAGAAATTTACACTTTTTTGAGCAAGAAGTACCCTAAATGGGACAGTATATTTTGGGTGTGTACATTTAAGAAAATGTGCTTTTGATAAGGTGCATTTTTAGAGAAAAAGTATTTTATGCTCCTGATGAAATACTATAAAAGGTACAGTCGACGTCATATATATGTAAGTTTACACTTTAGTACCTTGTCACTTTCATTCACTGTGACAATTTCATATATAATTATATGTAATTGTCTCAGTGAATGAAAGTGACACGGTACTAAAGTGTAACCATATTAGGAATAAAATAGAATAGAATAGAATGGAATTTATTGCCACAAATTATTACAAAGGTAAGAAAAAATAAAGTACAAAAACGAAAGTGTGAAGATCACAGAAGAATCAGATATTGCGGCAAAAGGAGCCAACTCAGCTTTATATATTATATATGACTATATGATATTTATGACTTCGACGTAGTAAGAAAGACTGACTCTTACCAAAAACCGTTGACCATTGTGCTCTAGGTCGGTACTGCGGGTAGTCCTTAGGAAACGCCTCCTCACTCCACAGCGTCCGCACTTTCACTCTGTATGCCGCCACATCCTCATCACAACACCAACACGCGCTTACAAAAAACAAAACAGCTGCCAATATGGCTGCCACTTGCCGTCTAGCTTTCATCGTAGGTGGTCGTGTTTTTAAGGTTTAATTTCACGGTGTTTTAGGCACGTTCGGTCGTTGCGCGCGCGCCCGTGCGTACTCGACGGGCAGTTGCGGTTGACTTTTCTATTTCGGTTTCGAGTCTGCGCTGGACCAAAATAAATGCGGAGCAACGCTCGAATATTATTTTAAATTATTAAGGAATTCGTGCATGTGTGCGAGGTGATTTCTTAGATTAACGACAGCGATGGTGATTTGTTATATTTTAAAGCGATAGACGGATAAAAACAATGTTATCGGCGTAAGTTAATATGCTCATGAAAAAGCATGCTCTATTTCTAATACTGTAAAACTATGTAAACATAAGATAAACTAGCTGTTGCCCGCGACTTTGACCGCGTATAAAATTAAACATAGCCTATGAAACTCACAAATAAGGCGGCTTTTTATTGGTAAAAGATGTTTCAAAATTTGGTCTAACTTTATCTCTTTAAATTCTCGTGTCACAGTGTTAGTCACCATACTCCTCTGAAACGGCTTGACCGATTTTTATGAAATTTATATGCATATTCAGTAGGTCTGAGAATGGCGGGTCGCTAGTCTAATATATAAAATTCTCGTGTCACAATGATCGTTCCCATACTCCTCCGATTCGACCGATTCTTATGAAATTTTGTGTGCATATCTGGTAGGTCTGAGAGTCAGCCAACATCTATTTTTCATACCCCTAAGTGACATGAAAGAAAAAAAAATTGTAGCCGGCGAAGCCGCTGGCGGGTCACTAGTCTCTTTATAATATTAGTGTAGTTAGAGAATAATATTTTGAAGTTTTAACAAGTCTTTCGTGGTAAAGTAAGTAAGGGCTGCATAAGAGCAAGTGAGAGCAATTGAGAGACAATTGTAAACCTGAAAGATGTATTAAAAGCAATGTATTTGGTCCACCAAATTAATCTTCTAATAATGAAAATTGAGATTTCAGTCGTTGATTACGTACACGACAAATACGTCTAGTTTACTATAAAGTTGTTCGGATTCTTGTATTGAGCCGCTTCGTAAATAACTCTCCAATTAATCCGTTGTTCCCCGGCCTATCTAGTTTGCGGTGGAGTCTCCCGGTGGGGACATAAATTCGACCCAATAGAGGTCAACGTAAACAATAATTAGAACAGAGACAATACTTAGGAAAAATGTCCAGAGAGATAACTTTTCAGGGCCTCTATTCAACTGCGTTATAACGATATCGTTTTTGACCTGTTCCCGTATTGTCAACGTTTTGATAACTCTTATGTCATTTACAATAATGGCGACTGTGACATAAACGATTCTTAAACGTGTCAAACACGATATCGTTTTAACGCACCTGAATAGAGGCCCTGACGTGTTGTAATCGAAATCGAAAATCTATTTGGTCTAATAAAACTGAAACGCTGTATTTTCTATTATTTCTATTGGCTCGCAAACTCCTTTCATTCCCTGTTTCATGAATCGTATTATGATTCCTGAACGCAGTTTTGTTCCTGGGCTGGGATTCTACACGGTAATAGCGACATCGTATTTGACGTGTTTCCGTATTGTCAACGTTTTCATAACTCTTATTTCACTTACAATAATGGCGACTGTGACATAAACGATTCTTAAACGTGTCAAACACGATATCGTTTTAACGCACCTGAATAGAGGCCCTGGTCTGATACGTTCATTAATCAAATGTGATCAAAGGATATAAACTTAACCACAAGTAAGCCTTATTGTAAGGTGACAAGGGTTACAAATGGTCAGTTAATTGTGTTGCTGAGTGAACGACGATGAAAATGCATTCTTGTATGTTACGGGTACCTGTTAGAGCACGGTATACATAGTTATGCACGTATGCAAACATCCAAAATATGTAAAGCTGGGTACAAATCTGAGCGGCTCAGCCTGAGGCATGCTCGCCCCGCGCAACGACCTGCTCGCGACCCAATCTCGCACATAAACCTGCGCGGGTGAGGCAGCGTGCTTGCCGCTGGCCGACATTTTTAAAATGGCGTCTGACACGATGACAGCCGCAGTAGCATTTTTCAAAAGTCACCAAATTATTAACAAAAAGAAGAAGAAATCGCCTCGGTGGTGGAACGGCTCAGCAACTTTATCAAATATGTACGCACCTCGCCCACAGACAAGTTAGAATGATTAGTTCTCCTGATTCGCCGGATTCCTGATTCGCCGGATTCTTGTTTCGCCGGATTCTTGTTTCGACGGATTTTTTTGTTTAAGGTAAACTATAGAAATATCGTGGCTTTACCTATCTATTAAATAAAAAGCAAACATTTCGGTACATTAATAAAAATATTGTTTTGTTCTTAATTTAGTACCGTAACAGATAAATAATGTTTAAACACCAAAACTAACTACTTCCTGACCATAGCTAATGACTACATCTAAGAAAGAATAACAGTTATAGAATGTACAAATTGTTTTGTATTGAGTGAATATTATTATAATATGGATAGTATTATAAGGAAAATCTTAATTTCTTTTAAAATATGAATCGAACCCATTTCTAAGTAGGTAATGTAAGTTATGTCCGATAGTGGCAACAAAATGGTAAATACATACTAGAATAATAAATATAACTACATATTTTTTTTACTAAAGTGATTTTATTGTATATTAATATTTCCGACGAAACAAGAATCCGACGAAACAAGAATCCGGCGAAACAATAATCCGGCGAATCAGGAATCCGAAGAATTAGGAACTAATCGTTAGAATTTGTAGTTCTGCCCGCGGCACGTTCGGATAATTTGGACGTGTGTCCAAATTACGCGAGGCACGCACACCGAGGCGCCTTTGAGCACAGTCAAGAGACCGACTCTCGACGGCTCGCCGCGCGCCGGTTGCACTCTGCTCGCGCACAGCGCGTGAGCACGTACGAATCTGAGCAAAATAGATGAGCCGTGCGTGCCTTAACCCGAGGCTGCTCTAATTCGTACCCACTTTAAGGTGACAAGAGTTACAAACAGTTAACTGTGTTCCTGAGTGAACGACGATGAAAATGCATTCTTGTATGTTACTGGCTACCTGTTAGGGCACGGTATACATAGTTATGCACGTATATATACACATCCAAAATATGTAAGGATCAAACATATCCCTAGATTACCTTTTGCAATGATTTTTGATGCGAGTGTTTGAATAGAAAAGAATAAATAGTCAATTCTTGAACTATTACATTACAATTTACAATAATATACCTAATACTCACCTGAAGACAGTGAACTAACAGATTTCTATTTAACACTTAATTATAATTTACTAGATTTTCGCCCGACTCTGTCCGCGTAGAAGTCATCTATCGCTATTCCCTCAGTATTTGTTTATTTTCAGAAATGAGTCCAATACTTTCACGAGACTTATGATATAGCGGTTTAGCCGTGAAGACATAAACAGACAGACAGTCACTTTCACATTTACCCTATTAGTATGAATAAGTATAGAAGTAAATAATACAATACAATACAATACAAAACACTTTATTGTCCACCAAATAAAAACATTACACAGAATTTGCACAATGCAAAATGCATAATGTGCTTTTCGGCATTCAAGTTAAGTACGTACCAATTTTTTAAGTCCCATGTTCAAGCGTGATATTTATTTATGTAACTAGTGCACTGTGCCACCGTAAATTGTTTTTTTTTGTCCCAAGCGGGTGGTTATAACACTACCAATGTTTTTTCATATTTTGCTATAAAATATAAATATGTTTTACTAAAAATACATTGTATGTGTTTCTAGTCCTGCTACGGACGGGATTGATGTTTTGTATTGCGGTACAAATATAACGTCGTATTTTAGTAATTTCGTGATATTATTCGGGTTTTAAAATCAAAGTAAAATAATGAAAAAAAAAAACTGACAGTGCCAGCTGTCTCAGTTTATAAAAAGTGACTTAGGGTTTACAGGGCCTCTATTCTACTGATGCGTTATAACGATATCGCGTTTGACGTGTTTTAGAATCGTTTATGTCACAGTCGCCATTATTGTAAATGGGCGTTTTCCAAAAAAGTGTGCATCGTTAAGGACAACAGTTAAGAAAATATAACTTTTCCATTTCGTCACGAAAGTTAACGTATGTAAATGTAGGTATGGTTAATTTTCGCGACGAAATGGAAAAGTTAAATTGTCTTAACTTTTGTCTTTAACGATGTACACTTTTTTTGGAGAACGCCCAAATGACGTAAGAGTTATCAAACCATTGACAATACGGAAACACGTCAAAAACGATATCGTTATTACCGTGTAGAATCCCAGCCCAGAAGCGCGTGGAGCTAACCCATAGAATAAGAACTAGAGCCTTAAAACGAAAGCGTCCGACCGATCTATACCTGTCTGGAATATTTCAATATGAATGTTCAATGAGTGAAAAAGGAAGGAGTATAGAGTCGTTTATTATAGGTGATACTACATAGAGTTAGTATATTTATTGAAACGGTTTTGATTGAGATTGCGTCATCCTATGGCATAACCGGTTCAAAATGTCAATTCTGCAGAGGCAGCCATCACGAACAGCCAATAGCGCAAATAAGGTGGTAGGACCCTGTGCAGGGTCCGTCCGGATCGCTACCACCATCTTATCCATTAACCACCCGCCAAGTAACAGTGTTCGCATTGTTGTGTTCCGGTCTGGGGATAAGACAACCGCTGAAATTACTAGCATAGAGGCATTCCATCTTAGTCCTCAGGGTTGGCAACGCATTTGAGGTGTTAGGATTATAGTCTTGAGAATTGAAATGTCTATGGGTCTCAGATTCCACTTACCATCAGGTGGCCTGAGTGCTCGTGTGCCTTCTCCTTAACATAAAAAAAAAAAAGTCGGTAAACCCAGTATTGGCTCACCCCTTCACATAACGAATGTATATTTAACCGTATAACAATAATTTTCCTTACTCATGGCCGTCTTTAATAATTTAGTATTGAGTGGCATCAGGTGCGCTGGGTTTTTCCGATAATTTTGCCCTTAAATAAGGGTGGTTTTATAAAACCCTTCACCGGGAGTGGCTGGCAGATTGATTGATAGTAGTTTCGAGATAAAATCTATGGTCTTAAAGGTTTTCGTGGTCTTGAGGAATAACTATACAATAAAAGCATCTTACACAGATAAAATATATTTTAAACCTCCGAAAAAAATGAGCAGGTACTTGAGCACTCAGGCCACCTGATGGTAAGTGGAATCTGAGACCCATAGACATTTGAATTCTCAAGACTATAAAGTTAAGACTGCAATCCTAAGACATCAAATGCATTGCCAATCCTTATGACTGAGATGGAATGCCTCTATGCTAGTAATTTCACCGGTTGTCTTATCCCCACACCGGAACACAACAATTGGAACCTTGCTGCTTGGCAGTAGGTTAATGGATAAGATGGTGGTAGCGATCTGGATGGACCCTGTCCTACCACCACTATACATAGATGCACACGTTTAAATCTATGTATCGGCGTGTCCTAGATTCATCTTTTAAGTGAATAGTGGAAAGTGAATAGGTTTTTTTCTGGGTAAGCGTGAACCACCTTCAACCTCCTCGTCACTTAACATCAGATGAGACTGAGGTCGAGGGCAAACTATTTATGATTAAAAACCGGGCAAGAGCATGTCGGACGTTGCTCAGTGTAGGGTTCCGAAGCCGTTAAGTACTAAGTTACACACATAAAAATCAACAAGTCGCCGTCTTAGATGACTTAAGTAGGTATAAACACTTAAATCGCCTGTATCTCAAGAACCAATGATGTCAACTTAGTCGTGATAGTTTTCCTTTAAAATTCGTTATATGTTCTTACATTTAAGATTTTTTACAGATTTTTAGTATTCGTAGTTTTGGCTGTTGGGGGGTGGGGGCACTTGAGTCTAACAAAAATTTCCTTAATTAAAGCTTAATCTTTCATAAACAGATTACTTAATCGTAAAACTGTTTATACAAACCCCTAATATTTTTGAAAGACCTATCCCACGACACCCCACACAATACGACGACTAAAGTACGACGACGATGACGACGGGTAGACAAGAAAAAAAAATATCCCCACGTTACGTGTAGGGGAGGTACCGTAAAAAAATTTTTTTTTTAATCTTTTGTTGTACCACTTTGTTGGCGTGACTGATATGCATATTCATGTCAAATTACAGCTTTCTAGTACTAAGAGTCTCTGCGCTAAGCTGCGGACGGACGGACGGACGGACGGACGGATATGGCGAAACTATAATGGTTCCTAGTTTGAATACGGAACCCTAAAAAATAATGATTGTTGGTATGGTTGGTTAAAATTATTGGTAAAAAGTCTATTTTAAATCAGTTTCTGGAATTGGTTCCCATTGGTAGAGCATTAATGATGGAGCTAAAAGGGGGCAACAGGATTTCTGCGGCTCTCAAAGTCTCAACTCATTTGTAATATCGAAAAACAGGTGCTAATTGTGCCTAAATAGTATAGTCGGCACCAAAATCTTGCATCAAAAAAAATAGTTATTAAATAAACTGACTAATTGGGAGTAAGTGAAAATTGTCTTGGGAGATTGAAACAAAATTTTCGAAGTAGGACCTTGTTTGCTAGACGCATTTTCATTATTTATCTCGTATTTAAAGAACGAGGGTAGAAAAAATGCATTATATACTCTATTGGTAACCAGTTTAAATTTAAAATGATTAATATTACCATGCAGTGAGCCACCTTCTTCGGTATATCTGCAGTTAGTAAAAAATTTGATCAAAAAGTTCCAATAAATACAATTTTATCGCCTTTAAACTACACGTGTGTGCAAGTGATTAGTTTCACTGTGATCCATACACTGTCATGACACGACTCCCGACCTCCGTCTCGAGCTGACCGTGATTGATGGTCACTACACTTTAAGGCCTCCACTTGGTCCCACTTCAACTGAGCACTTGTTAAGACTGATACACGGCGAAGTGTTTAGTTTTTAAGAACACTACAAAAAATCGCTTTCGTTAACGCTGAAAATAGATGTTTGCGAACTATTCTAACGGTCAGGGCCCGTATTATGGTCACCTTTATCGCGGTGGATAAAACATCTGTCACTCTCGCACTTACACACTGGTCAGAAAGAGACAGATGTTTTATCCACGTTTATACACAACGATAAACATGGCCATGATAAATGGTGCAGGGGATCAATTTTTAAATCTCACCGACGAAAACTGACTTACTTTAACATCAATTTATGCAGAAATTTTGTCTACGAACGGGCCGTCCTTTTGGGTTTCATATTATAACGCCTTTATCGTAACTAATCCAAAAGGTAGGCCCGCTCGTAGAATTAAATCGCAGCACAAATAGATTTTAAAGTTATTCATTTTTCATCGGTGAGCTAACTAGCGTTTCGATTCGTTTTGATTTTAAACCAATCGCGTCACTGGTGGATCACGTCATACGAAAAGTCACGTGATCTACCAGTGACACGATTGGTTTAAAAATCAAACAAATAGAAACGCTAGTTGGGTCATACACAGATTTAGGTTAGCGTCTTTCCTGTGGACACAACGGAAGTTAACGTTTTTCAGGCTAAAATTTCTGGGTAAGCCCATTCCCGCATAAACGGCGTCAAAACAGCTTTAGACCTATCATATAATAACTTAACTTATATTCACACGAGCTTTTAACTATTGACCATAGGAAAGATAAGTTTTTTTTTAAGACTGGGTATAGCCCAGTTAGCAAACGCATCTTAGCTATAGGCTCCGGTCACGTTATCGCGGGGGCGATTACATAAAAATGCAAACAAGTCATCACCCGTCAGTCCGCTTGATGTATGCTTAATACATTTTTAGGGTTCCGTAGCCAAATGGCAAAAAACGGAACCCTTATAGATTCGTCATGTCTGTCCGTCTGTCCGTCCGTATGTCACAGCCACTTTATTCCGTAACTATAAGAGCTATACTGTGGAAACTTGGTAAGTAGATGTATTCGGTGAACCGCATTAAGATTTTCATACAAAAATAGAAAAAAAACAATAAATTTTTGGGGTTCCCCATACTTAGAACTGAAACTCAAAAATTTTTTTTTCATCAAACTCATACGTGTGGGGTATCTATGGATAGGTATTCAAAAATGATATTGAGGTTTCTATTATAATTTTTTTCTAAACTGAATAGTTTGCGCGAGAGACGCTTCCAAAGTGGAAAAATGTGTGTCCCCCCCCCCGTAACTTCTAAAATAAGGGAATGATAAATGTAAAAATAATATATGATGTACATTACCATGCAAACTTCCACCGAAAATTGGTTTGAACGAGATCTAGTAAGTAGTTTTTTTTTAATACGTCATAAAAACATTGATCAAAGCTACAACGAACTTTTATATTATGTTACTTGCTGCTACGGAACCCTTCATGGGCGAGTCCGACTCGCACTTGGCCGCTTTTTATTAATTTGTTTGTTGCATATTTAAATGGCGGGAAATGAATCTATTTATACTATACTTGGGTTTATTATTTTAGTATCGGTGTTCTTTTTAGAGCTTTTCTAGACAACATAATAATACATTGAAATAAATTGTTCGTATGGTTACAAAATGATAAGACCTTTATATTACGAAGTAGCAATGTGAAGAAGCCTTTGGATCGCTGCTTGTAATTCGGCATGCGGGGTTGTGTCCCTGTAGTTTAGAGCTAGGGCAAAGGGCATGCCCTTCAAATCGCGGCGGTTGTAGATGAGGGGAGTCATTAGTTCACTATTCAGAGTTAACATGCTTAGTACATTTAAGACAAGCTTTCTTATTCGATGTAATACGTTTGAAATTCGAGTAACAAGTCTAATCAAAGGAAGCATATAGTCGTATCAAGAGAAAATATTCAGTAAACAGGCAACAAGAGGGCTCTTTTATAAGTCGGTAATATGCAGTGAATCTACTAGCGCTTCGGACAAGACCGAAGGTCATAAGGTTAGGTTGCGGGTGGTAGGACCTTGTGCAGACATCCAGATCGCTACCACCGTCTTATCCATTAACCTACCGCCAAACAACAGTGTTCGCATTATTGTTTTCTGATTTGGGGATTTGGGGAAATAACTAGCATAGAGGCATTCCATCTTAGTCCTCAGGGTTTGCAATGCATTTGCAGTCTTAGGATTGCACGCTTGTGAATGGGAATGTCTATGGGTCACAGTTTCCACTTAACATCAGGCCTGTGTGCTCGTTTGCCTTATCAATGCCATACAAAAAAAATAGATTCGTAATGATACATAATGAGGGGTCTTAGGACACTAGTGTGGTTTTTGAATCAGCCCAATGGCGACTTTTTTCTGTCCGTTACGGCCCTTCCAATCGCGACAAACTTTGATGAAGATGATCGGATGACCGGATAGGAGGTCAGCTCAATTGCTATTAGTGTTATGTGTGTTTGACGACACGGTGGCCTAGTTGGGAGTGAAACTGCCTTCGAAGCCAGCGGTCCTGGGTTCAAATCCCAGTAAGGGCAGATATTTGTGTGATGAGCGCGAATATTTGTTTCTGAGTCTTGGATGTTTTCTATATATTTAAGTATGTATTTCTCTATTTAAGTATGTTTATCGTTGTCTAGTACCCATAGTACAAGCCTAGAGCTTAGTTTGGGACTAGGTCAATTTGTGTGAGATTGTCCTCTGATATTTATTTATTTTAACTATAATCAACTTCTACAGGCTCTCATCTCCTCTTCGCGACATCTCGCTGAAATATGACAGGGTGAAACATTACCGTTCCTCTTCTAAAAGATAAAGCGAGTAAGTAAATATACTTTAAAACTGTACTAGTATATATTCGTTCATTTATCCTATTTTATAAATGTACATGTTTATATCTTGGTAGTACACTGTTCTACAAAAACTCTTTTCATAGAATGTATCACTTCGCAGAATTTTTATTTCATAGAAAGCTATTTTTTGCTGTAACCTAATTGTTTTTAGATTATTTTTGGTGGTCACAGGTTTAACCTAACCTAACCTACGTAACTCATGCTTAAGATAATCTGAAAACATTAAGATTTCAGCAGAAATTAGCTTTTTATGAAATTAAAATTCTGTGAAGTGATACATTTATATTATATTAATACTAAATGTCTGTATGTACGTAAGTATATTTATAGTTTATGTACCAGGTTTCCTATATACCTATATTATATTGTAACTGTTTAAACACTATTCTCCTTAGCACCGACCTTGGCTTTATTTTCTGTTTCGCCTACTGGTTGACTGGTAGAGAATGCCATTGGGCATTAATTCCGCCATTTGTACTATATTGTTTTGTGCAAGAATGTTTAAATAAATAAATAATAAACACATGCTAAAAAATGAGTTTCTGTACGTTTAACCATCTGCTGTTTTATCTCTCAATAGCTCAAAGATTAACTGGAATCCCTTAAAATAATAAGTTTGCCTTTGAACATAACTTTTGTGTTCCTGTTTCGTTTTTTACTTTGTGAAATAAAGAGTTTAACTACGTTCATAGTTTATACTTCAAAACAAGTTTGTGTAAAAATACAAACGCGAAATGGGTATAAACTATAAATTAAGTTTAATCGATGAATCGAGTTAATCGACTACAGCCCGATCCCTGCAGTCCGTCTCCAACTTCCCACAACTTCCTCCGCACTGCGCTTACGCAAACTAGCGCTGCGAGTCAACTCGCCCTTATTAAAACGTACTACGTTCCAAATTAGTGTAATTTATTACCAAATGAAACATTGGAAGTTCAAGTTGCAGTTGGTAAAGTTTCATGGTACGGCAATTTAAGTTTTATGCTGGTTTAATAAGAGTTGTTTAAGGTTTTATTAAGGTTTTTTGTTGACAGTTTGAATATGTTTCAAATAAACAGGGCCCGTACTTTTCATGCCGTTGACGCAAAAATGACGTCACGCTACATAGAGTATGATTCCAAATAGTATTTCTTCATAATCATTATTTATTAAATGCCTCTGAGAATTAAGTACTATTATACCTATATTGATTGTTTGTGTAAATTGTTAATATCAGAAAAATGTGCCCATCGATTCAAATTTTCTTTTTAACAGGGAAGTTGGAATAATTAACCAAATGTACGAACAATCAAAACTATGATATCAAAACAAAAGTATTTTTATGAATATCACATGACGTATGAAAACGAAGATGACGTAGATTTTCTCTGTACGGGATTAGAAGCAAGAAGGATTGTGTGCTTTAAGTTAGAGAGGAGGAATTCTGTTTTGTACTTACTTGTTGAAATGTGGTAACAATAAATACCATTTAATAGAATGTATGTATCGACATGAAATACAAAACAAATAGTTTCATTTACGTTTTACGTATCAAGTAAGTAGGTATTTATTTTTCTACGAGTCAATAGATTACTTACTTAACTTATTTGTACGTGATTAAATGATTGACGACTAATGGTTAATAATTTCAATAAAACTATTCGAAATCATACCCTATGTAGCGTGACGTCATTTTTGCGTCAGCGGCATGAAAAGTACGGGCCCTGCAAATAAAGAAGAATCACTCGAAGAATGCCATTTCTGTGTGTAGTAGTACTAGATAGTTGACCGAACACAAGATAATTCATTACAAAATGTACGGAGATTAATTGTGACTGTCATCTAATGGAAGCTACCAGGGCCTCTATTCTATACGGTAAAACGATATTGCTATTGACGTGTTATGGTATTGTTTTTAACGCAACACTGACGCTAGTGGCGCCGCGTTAGTGTCGCCCCGCGACAGAGTCACATGCTCACATGAGTTACAGTTACGAACTCGCTAGAGATTCTAATGCTCTGTCCATCTCACTCTACTATAATACTGTGAAAGACAGAGCTCATTCAACTCGCTAGCGAGTAAGGTACGGTTACAACTCATGGTAAGGGTACTGTAGAAGGTACACATACGAGTATACGGCATCGTGTACGATCACAGTTCCGCGGCGTCAGTAACGCTACTAACGCTGCGTCATTGACGCTTTTCTAAAAAAAAATATATATCACAGGACAATGTCACACAAATTGACCTAGTCTCAAACTAAGCTCTAGGCTTGTACTATGGGTACTAGATAACGATAACCTTACTATTTTAGAAAAATATACTTAAATACATAGAAAACATCCAAGGAACAAATACTCATGCTCATCACACAAATATCTGCCCTTACCGGGATTTGCACCCAGGACCTAGCTTCGACGGCAGGGTCACTACCAACTAGGGTAGCGTGTCGGCAAGTCTTCTTTAAGAGGCCAGCACAAGAATGAAAAGGGATTGCTTTATACGCTTACGCAAGAAGAACGTGAGACGGTGATACTTTGCGCGTGCCTTGATGACAAGGTCAAATTCAAATAATTATTTTTTTGTATTTATTAAGATGTGAAACGGTGTCATGTTTGAAAATAAAACTAACGAGGAATTTGCTTCTAATTGTGTTTTCACTTTTAACAGTCTCAAGGATATATGGCTAAGTTTAATATATCCAAAGAACAGATGCATAGGCGTAATGGTTGTGGTGATCCAGATCGTGAAAAACTACCGACTTTATCATGTCAGTTTGCGAAAGCTAACGTCAATGTCAAAGTGCTAGCAAAATTTAGAACTAAATATGGACACGGGGGCGCTGTTCTAATTGTTATACGCATTGTCTCAATAATGTTACGTCAATTATTGAGACAAGACAGCCCATATATTGTATTGAAATAGAGGCAAATAGAATCTTGTCAGCCTTTACATGATAGAAGAAAAAAGTTATTGCTTGAGATACTTGTAGTAAATGTACTTAAACATCATCTTACACATTAACGTACCGCCAAGCAAGTCTTCGCATTGTTGTGTTTCAGTGTGGGGATATGTGAACCGGTGAAATTACTAGCATTGAGGCATTTCATCTTAGTCCACAGGGTAGATTCTTGAGAATTTAAATGTCTATTGGTCTCAGATTCCACTTACCATCAGGTGGCCTGAGTGCTCGTGTGCCTTCTCCTTATTATATACCGGGTATGGCCTGTAAAAAGAGCAATAAATTGAGGGATCGTTTCCACACCACAACCTTAACAACATTTATTCTACACATTTTGAAAATAACTTATTGTTTACTAAATACGAATGAATTAAGATTTTCCAAACAAGCAATGTATTGCGAAAACTACGAAGTTTGTAGGCTGACAGTAGATGTCAACAAGACTATTGGATGGAGTACATTGAAAATCCTATTTAGTTTGTTCGAAAAAACCCAAATAATAAATTACATATTTTTTTAAAGTAGTAGAACAAAAGTTGCTACGTTTATAGAGTAGAAACGATCCCTCAATTTATTGCTCCTGTTACTGGCCACACCCGATATTTAAAAAAACATACTAACACAGTAAGCACACTTATCCAAATGCGAGGTTCAAGCGATTCAGTGAAACATTATTGCAAGCGAGTTAAATTCCGATACAACTGAAGTTATTTGAATTGGACAGTCTGCGCTGTGGGGATAAATGTGCGAGTTTAAGTGCATAATTCTGAACTTTTTATTGTGCTGTTAGAAATGCAACCGATTTGAATTGATAACGCTGCAAGTTTTTGTGCATTACTTTATTAGATACCGCAATAATGCTAGTGTAGATAGTGAATGATGTATAAATTCATATAATAATTATGTCGTGTATATTGTTGCATAATAAGTAGTGTGTATGTATGTGAACACTTTATTGCTAAAAAACACAAAGTGAAAATATAATATCTTCAAAATAGTTTGTCACTTTAACGTCGTGTTTAAACTCCTGCACTAATTTATCAATCTGTTAGATTTAGAAACATTTTGTAGCACACAATGTTAAAACAAGTAATAATTAAGCATAATATTTTTTTATGATGGACCAACGAGTTCACAGTTTTCGGATCTTTCCTTTATTTGTGCTGCAAAATATTCTTCCTTGACAAATTTCAGGATTCTAGGTCTATGGGAAGTAACCTACAAGCTTTAAATCGCTTGAGAGTGTTGAAAAGTTACGTTTCTTGTGTCATAAGCAGCCGTAACGTTTTTTAAGTTAACTTGGTAGTTTGTATTTTTACAGCATCAAGGGACGGCGGATTTGAATGTAGGGTTATAATTTTAACTTGATACCTCTACGGGTTTCCGAGATAAAGGGTCTTGACAGACAGACAGACGGACGGACGGACGGACAGCAATTTGATCTTATAAGGGTTCCGTTTTTTCCTGTTGACGTCCGGAAATCTAAAGCAGAGAGCTAACCAAAAGAGATTTTCATTTAAGTAGTTGACAATTAAATAATGAAACAGTTATTAGTTAGTTATTATTAGCCATATCAACCTAAGCTGACAGTAACAACAAGTTCTTTAATGATTCATCTAAAATCTTAGTTGATGTGTCTAAACGTCTTGTTTCGCTCGTATATAATCAACCACACTTATGCACAACAATCACAATTGTTAGAAGTTAAGATTTTTTTAGTGTAGGTACTTATCTTACAAAGTTAGAATCCACCCGGTGGCCACTGAGGATCGAATTCAGTACCTTGCAATCACGAGTCACTACCTCAAGCTCTTCGGAATCACCACCTTACTTTTACACCTGTCCATCAAGGTACTAGGCTGTCATAGTTGCGAGGGAAATGGATCGGGCGGACCGTTTGTAAAATTTAGGGTTAAACCCGTGTCGTGGCACCTGCGAGTAAGATTAATGATGCCGCAGATTAATACGAAGGTCGTAGGTACCTGTGTATGCTCTAGCGCAGTTCACAAACTTTTAAAACGACGGAATCATTTTCACAAAATTTGCTTTTGATGTTACTTAAGAGCTAAAGCTACAAGAACCATCCCGAAATTAGCTTCCTTTTTAGGGTTCCGCAGTAAAACTAGGAACCCTTATAGTTTCGCTGTGTCCATCAGTATGTCCGCAGCTTAGCTCATAGACTTTTAGTACTAGAAAGCTGTTCTTATATTTGGCACAGGTACATATACATATTTTTCACGCCTACAAAGTGGTAAAATAAAAATATATTTTTTTGTGTGTGTCAGCGTATGGATGGTTTTTTTCTCGCGTACTTTTCTCGCGTACCCCATGGTGTGGGATGTCGTTAGATAGGTCTTTCAAAAATATTGCGGGACAACAATTTCTAGATTAAGAAATCCATTTGTTAAAGTATTGATTTTTGTTAGATTAGGTCTAACAAACATCAACACTTTAGAGCTTAGTATTTATCTAAACAATCAGTTACACAATCGGTATCTAAATAGAAATAGTGTTATGTAGTTTTATCTTTCAAAACGTCCGGGTTTCGATTCCCGAGCTAAGTACACGTTTTTTAAATGTATGAATGCAGTTTTCCTTTTTACATGGTTCCTAATATAAGATCTTCGTATGTCTTATAGTTTTAAACTTTACAATACAGGCCGATTTAAATGTGTTAACTTATAAACTATTACTTTTTATAAAGTTACCCTATTTTTCTATAGTACCCTAACAGAGGACTTGGGGCCTTAGGGCCTTACATGTTCTCAGGTCTCAGCGGAGTACGCTTTGGGAGCTATGCTCAAAAGCAGTAGTGAGCAATTTTGAGAGCCAACCTTAAGCCAGGGGGTTCACTAGGAAACAAATATCCCGTATTGCACGAAATCTTTGTGTTGTTCTGTCTGTCTGGTGAATAAATTATTATTATTATTTATTATTATGTGTTGCCAGCGACGTCGGGTGAAGTAGCGCAATGTTGCCAGAATTCACTAGACATATTATTATTTACTTCACTAGCGTTTACTACTCATATTTTTGAGTATTGAACCATGCAAAACTTAAAAAAAAACACCAGTATTTTTTTAGTTTTGAACAACAATGCTTGCCAAGAAAACAATAAGTTCTGCATTCAATCTGCACTTTATCCATGCTGGAGTCCCGTCACTCCCCAAACATTCTTCGAACTTTTTTAATATAATCTTCGTTGTTCGTATTTGGGATGAAAAATTCTAGTTCAAAAATGAGTGAATTGGAAATACTGTAAGTTTTAGTTTGTTGTACTGGGCTGGGATCCTACACGGTAATAACAATATCGTCTTTGACGTGTTTCCGTATTGTCAACGTTTAGATAACTCTTATGTCATTTACAATAATGGCGACCGTGACATAAACGATTCTAAAACACGTCAAACGCGATATCGTTATAACGCAGTAGAATAGAGGCCCTGTTTGTGTGATTAGTGCCTCTATACATTAATTTCGTATTTTTACGAAATGTCTTTCTGTATTGTTAAGTCCATAAGAGCCTTTAAAATAATACACGCTTTAACCGATCCAAAAATAACATGAAGTTATAAATAATCATGTTAAATTTAAATAAATAAAATAAATCACAGGACATTGTCACACAAATTGACCTAGTCCCAAACTAAGCTCTAGGCTTGTACTATGGGTACTAGACAACGATAAACTTACTTATATATGGAAATATATATACTTAAATACATAGAAAACATCCAAGACTCAGGAACACATACTCGTGCTCATCACACAAATATCTGCCCTTACCGGGATTTGAACCCAGGACCCCTAGCTTCGAAGGCAGGGTCACTCCCAACTAGGCTAGCGTGTCGTCAATTTGACAGTTTTGTTTTGGAAAGAGCGGGTTTGACTCGGCACCGAGGGTTCCATATCCTACTTATAATATTGTAAACGCGTAAGTTTGTAAGTATGGATGTTTGTTACTCTTTCACGTAAAAACGACTTAATGGATTTTGGTGAAATTTAGAACACAAAAAGCTTATTCTTTGGATTAAGACATAGGCAACCTTTCATATCGCTATTCCCTCTAGAACTGATTTATACGCGTATGAAGTCGCGGGCGGAAGCTAGTGGTAGATTAAAAATCAGGACCTTATAAATAAGCACTTTGTATTACGAAACTGAAAATACAGTATAAATGTGCAGTTATTTGTGGGAACAGTTGTTAGTTCCTAATTCATAAAGTAAGTAAAAAAACGGCGAAATTACCTACTTATAACTTAACTTAAGTACAGTTCAACAAGTCTTAGGACTTTATATCTCTCGCTGGCCCGTCTTTGCTCTTATTAGAATACTACTCTCTACCCGCGATCCCATGAAATTTGTTTATCGTTTTGTCTCTACAAAATTGAAAAGTCTGAGACAAGAGGTATTCTATTTTCTAGTACAGAATAAAAGGGTCATACACACTCTTAAAAATATAAGTTATGTTTTTATATGATAAGTCTAAAGTAGTCCTGACCGTTTTTTTGCAGGAATGGGCTTAGCTAGAAAATTAGGCCTTAAAAACGTTAACTTTCGGTGTGTCCAAGGAAAGACGGTAACCTAAATCTGTGTATGACCCAAAATCGAATTTCATCCAACACAATATCCAAACATCCTTAGCACATTCACTGCCACGTAGCGTGTAGCGCTACGCTCGTAGCCGATTCCAGCGTTTTTCCGCTTTGTAGCGATAACTGCCTACGAATAGAGAACCCAATGTTTTTATACTATAATACAATTATTTTACCTACTGTTTTTTTTGTTTAGCTCTGATTCAGCTTATGGGCAACACTTTAACAGTAGAGTAGAGTACTGTAACCATATTGCTTTTGACATGTACGGTATTGTCAACGTTATAATAGCTCTTGTTTATTAGACAGTATGTATGTATGTCTGTTGGACGACACGCTAGCCTAGTTGGTAGTGACCCTGCCTCCGAAGCCAACGGTCCTGGGTTCAAATCCCGGTAAGGGCAGATATTTGTGTGATGAGCGCGAATGTTTGTTCCTGAGTCTTGGATGTTTTCTATTTATTTAAGTATGTTTTTCTCTATATAAGTATGTTTATCGTTGTCTAGTACCCATAGTACAAGCCTACAGCTTAGTTTGGGATTAGGTCAATTTGTGTGACATTGTCCTGTGATTTATTATTATTATTATTGTCAATATTTATTTAAAATCTGTAAGTTACTACAATAAATGTTAAGATATAAAAGTAAAATAACAATACTCATATTAAAAACAAACACTATAAATAACCTAACCTACGGGTGCCGCCGGCAGCGGGGCAGGGCTCAAGCTACCGGTGGTTAGGGCTGCAGAGAGAGGAACGTCCTCACAATACATGCCGTGTCGAGGAGTACTGCTTTCTGTATCTGGTCCTTGATCCAGCCACCTAGCGAGAGTCTCTTAAGGTGTTGATCGAGACTCTTCGCTATAAGACCGTTCGCTGAAACAACTATCGGGACAATGATCGTCGAGTCAACATCCCACATAGCGGTCACCTCATGAGCCAAGTCAAGGTACTTGCTGAGCTTGTCCTTCTCAGCCTTCACGAGGTTCTCGTCATGCGGGATGGTGACGTCAACGAGCACTGCCCGGCGTTGAGATCGATCTGTTAACACGATATCAGGCTTATTGGCAACAATAGTCCTGTCCGTGATGACAGATCGATCCTAATAGAGCGTAGCACGACCATTTTCGAGAACAGGTGCCGGTGTGTACTTATAGTACGGCACTTCGGACTCAACAAGACCATATTGAAGAGCAAGTTGCTGATGGATGATCCTGGCCACGAGGTTATGTCTGTGCAAATACTCACCGTTGGCCAAATGGGAACAACCAGAAATAATGTGTCTGAGAGACTCGCCGGGGCGACGACACGCTCGACAAATGTCGATCGTGCCATCCCTCAGAATATACCTCCTATATTTGTTCGTCATTATGACCTCGTCAGCAATTGCACAGACAAAACCTTCGGTTTCCCCAAAGAGGTCGCCAAACCGTAGCCAGTTCACGGATGCTAAAAGGTCTACGTCAGGTCCTGTCAGGGCCCGGTAGAAGCGTCCGTGCAGCTCCTTGCTCTTCCATTCGTTCTTGCGGTCCTCTGTGCTTAACACCGTTGGTCTGCGCCTGTTCTCGTTATTATTATTATTATTAAACTCTTTATTGTACAAAACGCAAAAACTCAAATACAATGTTTACATGACATGAATGCTTTCAGTGAACTCCAGTTAACTTTTGGGTGATTGAGGAAAAAAAGAAAAGTAAAAAGTGCAAACGAGTAGACATTAGTGCAAAGCTAAGTTTACAGAAACAGCGTGAAATAAGTTTTAGACCTAAAATAATGAGTAAATACTAACAGAGACGTATGTAAAAGAATATCGGCAGCAAAAGACGGCCGAGTTAAAAAAAATACGATACAATACAATAGAAATATTCTTTATTGAACGCCACATACAAACCGTCACTACTTTAAAAAAACCTCGTATCCCATATTTCGTGATGTACGATTTGAAACTTATTTCTCTTTACGCTAAGTTTAAAATCGTACATCATGAAAAAATAGATACGAGGTTTTTTCACTTCACGAAATACAGCATGAAAATTAAAATACAAATAAAAACTTACTAAGTGAGTCAATAGGCGAAAGATAATATGTCATGTCAAAGGAATATGGCTTTACAGAGTAGAATAGAGACCCTGATTATGATGTGTCAACGAGGGCAGTCGGCCCAGGCCGTAAAGTTTGGGAAATTATCAGGGCTAACCGGGAGCTGGGTGGCGACAATATCGCTAGTTGAGGTGGTTAGGTGGTTTTCGAAACGTCCACACCACTTTTTATTAGTGTCTATAAACTATGGTATTGAACACGATTTTATAACGTTGCCAATAGAATACACATGACAACTGCGCCATTGTTAACATTATGATGCCAGAGTTGTCGAGAAGAAATTTGTAGGATTCGTTTAAAATACTTTGTTTCAAATGATGCAGTTAATTTTGAGCAAGGTCGAGTACCGTCTTATTTTTTTTCATCGATACGCTCCCTATGAGTTGTTAATGAAAAATACTCGGCATTTTCGCTTTGTACCACTGCGTGTTTTTTATACGGTAGGTAAACTTGATTTTGCTTACAAGAACATAAGTTTTACACAAAGAAAGAGCTCACAATTTCTTTCATAACTCAGTAAACCCCAAAACGTCTCATTTTCAAACTTAAAATTTGTGTTTGTAAATCCTCTACCAAGTCTCATAAAGATCAAATCAAATTAACTCAATATACCGTTAAAAAAACATACTAGCATACGATTATGTCTAAGACACCACTTCGTTTGTACAAACACAATTTAAAAACATTTATAACAACACTCTCACACACACACACAAAAAACACGCACCTACGCACAAACACACACACGGCGCTCTGTAAAATTTGTTAAATTCTTGCCTTTGAAATTTGTTTCGTATTATTCGTCAAATAAGATACACAAATTGCACTCCAGGATCCCAAGATACAGGCTCAGCCTAGTTTGGGGTCCGCCAGTTATATTTCTTTATGTCTACTCGAGTGTTATTAAACAAATAAATAAAACGACACGTTGGCCTAGTTGGGAGTGACCCTGCCTCCGAAGCCGACCGTCGCGACGGTCCCGGGTTCAAATCCCGGTAAGGGCAGATATTTGTGTGATGAGCACGAGTATTTGTTCCTGAGTCTTGGATGTTTTCTATGTATTCAAGTATATATTTCTCTATCTAAGCATGTTTATCGTTGTCTAGTACCCATAGTACAAGCCTAGAGCTTAGTTTGGGACTAGGTCAATTTGTGTGACATTGTCCCGTGATATTTATTTATTTATTAAAATAATGTAAAGCTGAGTATTTTGATAACAAGTTCTGACTATATAAATTATACATGTCAAATAAAAAAATTGAAACGTAGATTTTTTATATACTCGTAGATTAGGTAGGGCACTGCTCCTAGGGATCTTGCCATAAATCCTCTCCTCCCTCAATATTTTCCAAAATAAAAAACTCTATTCGTTTATTGTGCACAATATGGTAAACTTATCGAATAGGTACTTAGTGGTTTGCGACTCTTTCATATACGGAGTCAGAAGTCATTTTGCGTATTTGTGCTTAGGGAGCATACAAAAACACACACACAAACACACAATAATGTATGCTATTAGTTTTCAAAAAAATCTTATGTCACGACCTGCTGTGGTCTCTCTGGGCAGTTTGTCAACCGACTCAGTGGATCTCAAGATTCAGGCTCAGCCTAGTTTAATATCCACCGGATAATGCCTGTGTTTGTAACCAAGTGTTTTGTTTAAATCAATTTATTCTTATTCTTACTAAACTTCTTCGCTTCGATCTCGGCACGCTCCCGCAAATCCACTGGGTATGACGCGTGCCTAATTCGCACCCATTTGCAGACCACAGACACTTATCAATTTGCACATAGGAGGGTATATTTTGCAGTTCAATTTCTGTTGTCGCCATAACAAAAAAAACCGATATTAATAACGGCAACCGGTAGACGCTAAAAATATTCAAAGAATAACTGTTTCGTTCTATATTCACTAAAAAAAAACAAAAATTTATAATTGGGTTACGATGCAACAAATGTGATTTTTTTGCCACTTAAATATTTATTTTATTCTGTTTTTAGTATTTGTTGTTAGAGGTATAGAAGCAAAAGACATACATAATCTGTGAAAATCTCAACTGTCTAGCTATCACGGTTCATGAGATACAGCCTGGTGACAGACAGACAGACGGACGGACAGCGGAGCTTTAGTAATAGGGTCCCGTGTTTACTCTTTGGGTACGGAATCCTAAAAACGAATTGGACGGAGTCGCGGGCAGAACCTAGTAACACCTAAATTCTGATGGCCACACATTTGCGGCAGAGTTATTCGTCAGTTTGTAGAATCACAGATTACCGCGGATTTGGCCCGTCCATATTTGTTTGGTTAGGTTAAATAGGCTTTTAGGGAATTGGGAGTGGCGTGCTCACAGCCTGTGTAGTGGAAAGGGACGCTGTTACGTGAGAGAGTGGGATGGATTAACAATAACATGGAATTGTCCTAATCATAATCCAACACGCTCTCTGCGAAACATAAATTTTAAATGGTTTCGTGGTGTTTTATAAGGTCCATTTTTTATGGCTTGTCACGAGCACACAAGCCACCAAATGATAAGTAGGATCTGAGACCATATACCTACATTAAAATTCTCACGACTTCAATCTTAAGACTGCAATCCTAAGGCTCCAAATGCGTCGCTAATCCTGGGGATAGATAGTATGACTTTGCTAGTAATTTCACCGGTTGTATTGTCCTCACACAGCAATGGATCTAATGCTATTTGGCGGTAGATTAAAGGATAAGAAGGTGGTAGAAACCTTGTCCTCGATCTTACCACCACTGTCTAATGAATTTTAGACCTAGAGTTCATCATCATAATTTTAGCCGAAAGATGTACACATTGAAATACGCTTCCCCAAGGTTTGCCACAAGGACCGGTCCTGCGCCGCTTGCATCCATCTGTGTCCTGCAACCTTAGCCACGTCGTCAGTCCACCTGATTCGAGGTCTACCCAACTTCAGTAAATGGATAAAAAACTAGATAAGTTCGCAGTCACTAACTGATAAACTTCTTGGCCTGATTGTGCAAAATGTGGTAACAGAATTATAAACTCTTTTTAGAGTTGTTGGTATTTCTGTAGCTCTGCCTACCCCACTCTGGGGATTAAGGCGCGATGTTATGTATGTATGTAAGTAAGTTCGCGGTGCTTACATGCCATTTACGTAAAAATAACAGAATTGGGAACCTATTAAAATAAAAAAATAATTAATTTACTATCCCCCTGTCCCCGTGCTTGAGGAGTTACAGCTCAGGGCATTCTGTTGCCACACAGTATGTTGCTTTTTTACTAAATTTATATCTATATCCATTAAAATATTGTGAATGAATGAAAATTAAAGTATTTCTGAACATATTTCCAAAAATCAGAGCATAAACATTGCTATTTATGCCTTTTAAATACGCAACGCGTAATTAATTTCGAATACGGTCGATTCCGAAACCTCGTAACAACCGTAGCTAATATATCCGTGATTGGTTCAATAATAGCCAATACAAAACCCTAATTTATTTGACGACTGGTTGACGCGTACACTGGGTAATTGTAAGAGCTAATTGGCCGGCTGGTACACAATCGCAGTGTAAACTTTATTTAATTGGCAATTAACCGTTCTTTTGAGTTTGTGTGGAAACCGGGATCAACATGAGTACGTTTTACGTTTTGTATTTTTTAATTGAGCGTATGGAGAAGTGGTGTTATCCGATGAAAGGGTTCAAGTGCTGACTTAATTTTATTTTAAAATTGGGTTGCGTGATTGGTTTTGAAGTCCTATGTCAACACTGGGGTTCTAGATATTAACATCATGTTGTAATATTAAGGTAAATCGCTTGAGGTATGCGGTCTTAGGTAAGAATTTAGAAAGCAATTCTTGCTCAAATTCCTCCGCAGTGCTACATACAGGGTGTTTCAAGAAAGTCATCATTTAATCTTTGATACCCATAAGGTTAAGGCTCCAAAAGTAAATAACTTAAGTTTATAGCAAATCCTACAATGTCAGCGCAAAAAAAAACAAAGATGACGGCTAATCCGTCAAACTGTTCGTCAAGGATCAAGATGTAATGGACGGCAAACATTGACACTTCCGAAACGTGACCGCACAGCTCATGAAAGGATCAAAACCTTTTTCTTTCGGCCCCTTTTTGTACCTGTCTTGAGCGCTCCATTATATCAAATACCTATTAATTCTGTGAGCTGGCTACTAAATGGGTTTTATGCAAATGAAGAAATAAACCTCATTTTGGTTTCATTTCATTTTTCATTTTATATTTAAATATTTGAAAAATTTATTCACAAGGAATTGTATACATATTTTGAAAGTAAATGTTTACTGTCAAGAGAACAACAAGGATTTCGTAAAAACAGGTCAACAACTATGGCCATATTCAATCTTCTTAATGTTGTCATGGCAAACATGGATAAAAGAAATCCAGTCTGTAGTATATACATGGACATGACCCAGGCCTTTGACTTTGTAGACCATAAACTCCTCTTAGTGAAGCTTAATGCTTATGGAGTAAGGGGAAATGTTCTTCAATTGATGGAATCTTATTTAAGCAACAGACACCAACATGTAGAGATATGTACTCTAAATTTAAAAACCAAAAAAGAAACTGCGTTCCTCTCTGAGGGTCGCATTATTAAGTATGGAGTACCGCAAGGATCTGTGCTGGGCCCACTTTGCTTTATCATCTATATTAATGACTTACCGAGAGCGGTAGAACACCCAATGACTTTGTTTGCAGACGACTGTACAGTAGTAATAGAATGTAAAGATAGTTTGAAATACGAATTTGACATTAATTCATCTGTAAATCGGATTATTTCCTGGCTAAAAAGAAACAACCTTAAAGTTAACCTTACGAAAACCAACTCAATGCAATTTAGCCAACGCAAGATTGCACCTCAGATTAGCATCGAATATCAAGGGCATTTACTAAAAGAGGCAGACACATTTAACTTTTTGGGGGTACAAATTGATAAAAGCCTTAATTGGAAAAGTCACGTAGAAGTTATTTGTTCTAAACTGGCAACATCAGCATATGCACTTCATAAGCTAAGACAGGTAGTGGATGTGGAAATCGTTTTGTCAGCTTACCACGCTCTAGTAGCATCTATTCTTAGATATGGAGTAATTTTTTGGGGAAATTGCACAAATAGAGAACATGTTTTAAAAGCACAAAAAAAATGTATTAAAGCTATGTTCGGTCTCAAACCGTTAGATAGTAGTAGACCATATTTTATTAAATATAAGTTGTTGACATTTCCTTCAATCTATATATATGAATTAGCTGTATTCGTTAAAAATAACCCGGACCGATTTCAGCGTCATAGTGTGACATGTAGCTAGCTATCTTAGACCTCGCGATAATGACAGGATAATACGGCAAATCACCAATACTGCCCTATTTAATAAGAGTATATTTGGTCTAACGCCGAAAATCTACAATAAGATACCATTAGAAATTAGAAATTGTACTATTGACATGTTTAAGAAAGAGATGATAGAATTATTGTTGGGAAAATGTTACTATAATATTAATGACTTTTTAAATGATAATAGTTTTTAAGCGATTAATGTAATTGATTGTGTAATTAAATTATTATTCTATTATATTATTATTGTTAATTTGAATTTGTACGCCGAAAGGCAAAACATGACGGATATTAATATAGATGTATGACCATTATGTAAACTTACTCATGTTTCACAAATAAATTATGTCTTATCTCTTATCTCTTATCTTATCTCTTATTATTCAGGAAAGTAGGAAAGTAGGATAGGACTTGTTAGGGCTTAGTAATACCTAATTATTGAGAAAAATACATCTAAATTAACTATGTGTAGGTAAATAGATAAATGAGAAGGTCTCTATACAAATATAGTCTTGTATAATTGTCTTGTTTTTCCCTAAAACAATTCAACTACTTATTAATTTGGTGCTCAGAAATTTTACTCTAAATCTTTATCCCACATTATAAATATAACGTAGGCTAACTAAGCAAGAAACAGTTCAAGTATTCGTTCAACTAACCAATTTATTGATAAGATTATAAAACACTAACCTTAAAATTACTATGAAAATTTACCAATGACTGACCTTAAATTAAATATACATTGTAATCTATAACCTTTCAACTTAAACGGTCAAAACTACAGGATGCTCCTTATCCACTTACCCTCCAACCCTCTTAAGCAAACTTGCAACTGTATCGGACTTTATTAACTCGGTGTATTCATATCGAAATTACTAACGCATCAAGTGGCACGTACAGGAATCTCTAAGATCACTGAAGGGCTCGCAACTTGCGAAATTCGAGCGGTAGTTGGGAACTTTCGACCTATAAGTTGTGTCGTTAACCCCAGTGTCCTCGTGGCAACGGGTAAGTGCTGATATGGGATGCGATTACTACAGGGTGGAGTAAGTTTTTGGATAAGATAATTTGTATTTTTGTGACGTAGATTCGTAGTTTGGAGGTGTGTAGCAATTTCGTGAGATATATTTACAGCTATTTATTGATGGCGTCCTAATTTGTGAAACCTGATTAACTTTATGTTGTAATAATTAAATGATTTTGTAAAATCTTACAATTTATATGTTTGATTATCGATAAGTAGGTACCACCTACCAATTACACAAAAATATGGTACTTGATTATAATTAATAGTTAAACGAATTAGGTTGCAAGTTTGCACACGTGTAACCCTGAATTTGGACACAGTTATTTCTATCCTGTCACAAATAAAAAAAACGTGACCCAATGAAGAGTCAAACGTGTCTCAAACATTGTTTTAATAAAACGAATATTATGTATTCCCGTGTGGTTGCCGGGTTAGAATAGTGCCATACCATGTCTTCCCGTGGATGTCGTAAGAGGCGACCAAGGGAATAAGGGCTTGTAGTACTGTTAGGCGATGGGCTTGCAACCTGTCACTAATACACTGGTAAACATCTTAGCCTGATTGTGCAAAATGTGGTTGCAGAAATTATAAACAAGTCTTCTTAGAGTTGTTGGTATTTCTGTAGCTCTGCCTACCCCACTCTGGGAATGAAGGCGTGATGTTATGTTATGTTATGAATATTATGTTAAAATGTCGAAGGTACAAACTTAACGATCAGTACTTACCACAAAAAAGGACGGGTGGTTGGATATAACATCTTATTTTAGCGTTTAATTTTTGTTATTGTACTGACCTTATAAACCATTATTTTGTTCTTAATAACCATTATAGATTACGTCTAAAAAAACGTTTTTTGTATGGGGACACTATTATTACTTCACTTCATTTATTTTTTGAATTTTGGTAGTAAATCTGCCATAATAATAAATATTTTCAAAAAAAACACCGGCTGTCTATAGGTTACGGTTCAAAAGATATGGCTCTTTAAAGTTTGGACGGACGGACGGACGGACAGCGTTGGCATAATAATAGGGTCGTAGCTCTCTTCGAGTACCGAGACCTATATACCGGCCAAGTGCGAGTTGGACTCGCGCACGAAGGGTTCCGTACCATTATCTATATCTACCATTAGAAACTGTATTACGAGTATTACCTTTTAAAAAAAAAAAACGGCATAAATCAAGTTTGTTGCAGGGGAGCCTTAATTTATTTAATTTTAATTGGATTCTTTATTTTTGAAGCACATATAGAATTAAATATTTTGTGAATATTTCAAGTGTCTACCTGTTGCCGATATTAATATCAAGCAAAATACGGCAAAAAATCACGTTTGTTGTATGAAAGCCCACTTACATACATAATTATTTTATTCTGATTTAAGTATTTGTTGTTATAGGGGCAACAGAAATACATCATCTGTGAAAAATTCAACTGTCTAGCTATCGCGGTTCATGAGATACAGCCTGGTGACAGACAGACAGAAGCGGAATCTTAGTAATGGGGTCCCGTTTTTACCCTTTGGGTAGGGAACCCTAAAAATTATTCAAATTTTACATGCCTCATCCGCTCGCACAGATCTTACGAGCTCCGTGTTTGTTGTTTGAGAAGGGCCGACAGCGAATTATCTCCGCTACATTTCGGATTTATAATGTAATGACGGATTTTGAGTGGCGTACGAGTAATTAGGACTATTAGTGAGAATACTACCCGAATATATATATATATATATAATAGAATCAGATGTAGAATAATAATTACCATAGCCCGAAATTTTCGAAGCACTTTTGAGCTGTCATAGGGACTTCTCGTTTATCGACTTCCGATATGCATGTCATGTGTATATCGATAAATACAGAATATATTTTTTTAAATATGATTACTAGTAGGAGTAAGCAACATGCAGTCTTATCGCGAATGAGCGATCTCTTCGAGACAGGATAAAATGATGAATATCTATTTCTTTTATACATAAAATAATGATGAAACACTTGTTAGCACTAAAACTGACTTTGAACATGAAATTGATAAATGTTAAAACACTGAACTGAACTGATTAAATGTAGAATTGTTAACTATTAACTTTTCATTGCAAATCTCTTTTAAACATTTTCAGCCACTCAAAAGTTATATAAAAGAGATCGCTCTTTGGCGATAAGACCGAATTTTGTGTACCTTTACTTTTAATCTTCATTGATATGTTGTGTTGTGTTCTATAATGTATCGTTAAAATTATGTATATCGGAAGTCGATAAACAAGAAGTCCCTATGACCCATAAAATTTGCTACGAAAATTCCGGGCTCTGATAATTACAAAGCCTATGAATTGATTAATTGAATTTAACAACAATCTTTATAATAAAAATGAATTGCTGAATGTGTTGCTAAGCGCAAATCTCGAGAGCGGCTGAACCGATTTCGCTAATTCTTTTTTTATTGTGTTTGTTACTGTCAGAAGAAGGTTCTTATGAAAGAAAAAAACTGAAAAATCCACCGGGAAAGTCAGAAATTTGCAGCGGGGCAAAGCCGCAGGCGGGCCGCTAGTCAAAAATAAATTCGTACGAGGCCAAGTGTATTAAGGATGGTTTGGGCTTACCCTTATTTTACCGACACTAGTTTCACAGTAGGTATGACTTCACAGATTTTTTTATGTCATATACAGGTTTTTCTAGGTGCAGGAGTTCAGATTTTGTGATAGTCACAAGTCTTATCGAACCTAACTATCGTAATGAATGAAAGGAACAGAGTTTCAGCAGAATTGCTTTCGGTGAAGTGAAATTCCGAGAAACGATACGTTCTATGAAATGAGTGTCGGTGAAACCGAATCGACATCGAATTTGGACACGATTTTTTCGTGTAATATTTTTTTTTTTTCTAAAACCCGTAAATGACGAGACGTTTTTAAAGAAGCGCTAGCACAAGTGTCGTTTAAAAAAAATAATATAAAGGCTTAATGAAAACAAAAATCACGATCGCGTCCTTTGTGTTGCGAAAGTTAGTCATACGAACTATATGGGTAACTCTCGTTACACAAAGGAATTAATTAAGTTTTGTTTGAATTGAAGCCCTTAAATATGTATATATTTTTTGAAAACGTCTCACATCTATACGAGGTCATTGGTGGCAAATAAATTGAAAGAGACGACCTATGACCTCGCTCTTACTACCTTAAGAATTTTTGGATTTAAGTTGCAATGGGCAGGGCACGGGTATTTGAAATGCAATAGTGTTCAGTTTTTGTAACATTATATTACTTAGAATTATATTTTTTGATAAAACACATTAGGTACTCATGTATCACAACTTAGCATTACTGGAGCTACTATATTTCCAAACCTACGTTTATTAAATTATTTTGGTCACAATAAAATCCAAATCCTAAAGCCTATTTTAACTGAACTCTTTACACCATTTCGACGCTAAAACTATATTGCGTATTCTAAGTACCATCACCTAACCCCAACAGCCGGGCAGTACCTATAATAAAAGGTAATTGTTACTGGATAATTAGAATAAAGGTTGTGACCTAAATGTGGCTGTCCCGTTATTAAGCCGGGCCGTGTCCATTTCCAAGAGTTTCTTATTAATTATTAATAATAATGTTGAGGATAATTCACTTACCATGCCTTTTTATACAACCTGTATAAACAAAGTGTTAAGCATATGAGTTCGATTCGAAGTTTTGTAAATAGTTTAAGTGTCCTATTTAACGCGGTATGTCTTTGACGTGTTATGATATTGTTTTTAATTCGGTCGCCGTTACTGATTGAAAGATTGACAATTATTACGGAAACACTTCAAATAGAGCCCCAGATAGAAAGATAGGTCTCACATAGTTTTATATTACACAGGGTGGATGCGGGAAAACATCAGTAGTCTAAAATAATGGACACGCTTTTTTTTAGCTGCCCAAATTCTACCTATTAGGAGAAATAATCCTCCAAAGTACTACAAAATTACCAAACCCTCTAACTTATGAGTAGAGTTTTGTTAAAGCAAATTGCTAGTTAATTACTAGCTTGATTATATGTTGGGGAACGTGAAAAAAGACTAATTAAGGATCGTAAAATTTCCGTAAAAAAACACTTGAACGATGAGATATTTAAAACTTTGAAGGGTGTTTTTTTAGGAAAATATGAGCTTGAGTCGATATTAAAGGTACCGAGACAGTTTATACCCCAGAGGCGGCCATACGGATTTTTTTTTGTATAATTAATCGTTATCATTATTGAGTTCTCCAGGGAACAGTGATAAGCAACTACTACGACAATAAGGTCACCAGTAAAAGTTATTAAAAAATATCTCAAAAAATCGATGCAATTGCAGCACATTTTTAAACTAAAAAAATACTATGTAACTACTATGCCGCTCGCAATAATCCTTTACGGACGCTTTCAATAATCATCTGCGCCAACGTTTTTATTTAAAATTTGCACCAATATTTACTACCGCGGCCATTTACCGACAATATGAAAAAAGGCATAAATCCGAGGCGGCGAATATAAAAGGCGCGATGCGGTAACAACGCACCGTAATGTGGCCTTCCAGCGTTACCTTTGCCTTTTTCCTTTTTAAACGGGGTATTTTTTAAAATATAAATCTCGTAATATGAGGCCAGGCTAATCTGGGGCGTGTTTAATTATTTGTTGGGACTGCTGGGTGGATATAAGGTACAGTCAGCCACGAGAGTTAACGTAAAAAAGGTGTTTTTGAAAAGTTGGCTTTTGTATATGAGTACCTAAAGTTAATTAAAGATGAAATTACACATACATACATAACGTCATGCTTTCATTCCCACAGTGGGGTAGGTAAAGTTACAGCAATACTAACAACTCTAAAAAGACTTGTTAATCATTCTGTAACCACATTGTGCACAATCAGGCCAATAAGTTTAGTGTGTGAAATTACTAGAAAAAAAAAAGAAAAAAAAGAATTGCCATAACAATCCTTCTATTTGTCTGTCAGTATGTCACAGAAACTACGAGTAGCAATTACTCAACTGAATTTTTGTGCACATAATATAGATATTAACACGTTCACGGACACATCACCAAGCTTAAAAATTGCATGATATGGCACAAATTATTCTCATATAACATTTTCTACGGCGATGGAGGAACTGTCAAATTTATCGTTATGTCAATCATGCCATCATATGACGGAAAATATGTATTTAATTTCGTACATGAAAATCTTACCGAAAGTAGCATCTCATCCACGGCAGTTACGTCCACAGCCGTTATGTGTCAAAACACGCGTCGTTCCCCTTTTAGGGTAGTGCATGAGGTTGAGGTTGCCCTAAAGCTTTTTTGCTGTGGCACTAGCGGCTTGTGTTAATCCTAGGATGGCACAGGTGTCCTTGCTTCCTATAAATGCTATGGGGAATAGCCGGCTGTGAACGGAGTTCCGTTTTTGGTGTAATTAAAAACACTGGCCACAGCCGTAGTGCCATATCACGAGGGTCTTAGTTTACGTCTCTCGATGTACTGTCCGTGAACGTGTTAATAACCACAAAAGGATGGCGCAGGAGTGATTTCCAGGAGCCATCCGCTGTTCGGCCGCACTGGAAGGGTTCCGCACGCAGCGTGCGAGGAACGCGCCCACCGCCCGCGCGATAGAAATAGAAATAGAAATAATTTATTCGAGACAAAACTGACAAACAAGTACAAACAGTTTAAACATTAACGGAAACTAAAACATAATTTGTCACGAAATGGTCACAACTCAGCGTCGTGCTGGCATGGCCAGCGCTGTTCTTCCGTTGTGACCAATTGGTGAAGACACGGCGCAATGACGCCACGATCGCACATGCAAAACACTTATAAAAAAATACAATTATTAAACTAGAACATCATACAGTAGGTATGCCACGTAACTAAACAATTTCCTCGTGCAAACACCGCTTTACACAGCACCATACTACAGTGTGTTGGTTTAAAAAAAACAAGAAAAATAAAATAAGAAACTAAACTAGACCTTATCTATGATATGATAATAATAACGTATCCCTTATTACTATTAGATAGCGCTCCTGAACACTCTGCTTTCCGAGTTCCAGGATTCCGACGTACTTGCAGCTCGCTGGTCTGTCTTGTTGTGTAATATTATGACATTTTTTGTGTCTTCAATCGTTATTTGATGTGTATTGTTATTTATTGTGTACCTTTTGTCACGTGATTTTGTAGTAAGTTGGTTTGTATTTTAATATTAAGAAATCTGTTATAGATCTAGCATAATAGGCGTGATGGCTAAATAAATAAATTTGTTTTTACATCACTTTTAACATGTTTGTTATCTTTTTAATGTAGAATATCCAGAAACCCATTAGAAACTTTTAATACAAGCCACGTTTACTTCCCGCAGTGGACTCCATTACCTACTTAAATGCGCAGGCTAATGGCCGGGAGGGAATTAGGAGCGCGTGTGTGCCAGCCCTAATCTAACGGGCCGCGGCTAGTTGCATGCGTTATAAACTTTGATGAGGTTCCAGGTTTTTGATGTCAGCTGTTTTTTTGCCACAAAAAGAGGGGATTTACTAGTTGAACACTGTGTTTCTGTGTCTACGAAGACTGGCTGATAAGTTTTTGGAACGTGTTGTGGCTTAAGCTATGGTAGGACCTTGTACAGGGTTTTTCCGGATCGCTACCACCACATTATTCTTTAACCTACCACCAAGCACCTTTATTTTGTTCCGGGACAAGATAACCGGTAAAAGAATCAGAATCAGAATAATCTTTATTCAAGTAGGTTTACAAATAATAAACTCTTTTGAAACGTCATAGTAGCGACTTAGCCTAAATTGACTGCAGGTTCAAATCGCGACCGATCAGAGAAGAACCTGTAAGAAACTCTGTCGGATGTCTTTTTTTTTTCGACGTTCGCAACCTTTTGTCGTAAGGACTAAACATTTTATTACAAGCAATTCAGTCCCAAGCAATGTTATCATTAATATAGTCTTTAATACTATAATATGCTTTAGAAATTAGTTTACGCTTAACGTAACTCTTAAATTTATTTACTGATAGTTCAGTAACATTACTTGGGAGCTTATTATAGAACCTAATACAATTACCCATAAAAGAGTTTTTTATTTTATGGAGCCGCGTGAAGGGCACTGCGAGCTTATATTTATTTCTGGTATTAACATTATGTATGTCACAGTTCTTTCTAAATTTAGCGATGTTTTTATGAACATACATAATGTTTTCATAAATGTATTGACTGTGCATGGTCAATATGTTAATTTCTTTAAACTTATCTCTAAGCGAGTCTCTCTGGCCCATCTTGTAGACAGCACGAATAGCCCTCTTCTGCAGAACAAAGATGCTATTTACATCAGCAGCACTACCCCACAGTAAAATACCATATGACATAATACTATGGAAGTAACTAAAATAAACTAATCGAGCGGTATCTAAGTCTATTAATTGCCGAATCTTATTAACTGCAAAAACTGCAGAACTGAGTCTACCCGCCAATCCAGCAAGATGAGGACCCCATTGGAGCTTGGAGTCTAACGTTATACCAAGAAACACTGTATCATTAACTAGGTCTAGTTTGTCATTTTTAATAGTTACAGTAGTTTGACTATTTTTCACATTAGTAGTCATGAACTTTATACATTTCGTCTTTTTCTCATTCAGTAATAAATTATTAACACTAAACCAATCGACTACTTTTGATATAGCATTGTTTACATTGACATTAAACTGCTGTTGTCGTTTAACTTTGAACACAAGTGACGTATCATCAGCAAACAAGACTATATCATGGTTGTCCTTTATAAGGTAAGGTAAGTCATTTATGTAGATGAGGAATAAAAATGGACCCAATATTGAGCCCTGTGGTACGCCCATTGAGACCAATGACCCAGGTGATCGTACTCCATTCACGTCTACCCTTTGTATTCTCCCGTATAAGTACGTTTTTATTAAGTTTAGCGCAGTACCTCTAACTCCATAGTGGTGTAGTTTCCTGATCAATGTGTCATGGTTAACGCAATCGAAGGCCTTGGACAGATCACAAAAAATAGCTAAAGCATCCTGTGACCCTTCCCAGGCATTAAAAATGTTTTTAATCAACTCAACACCAGCTTCGGTTGTCGAGCGACCCCGAGTAAAACTAAATTGTTTATTGTGTAATAAATTATTATACCGAAAATGTTCCGCTAACTGTGACAAAATCAATTTCTCAAATATTTTACTGAAAGTGGGTAGTATGGATATTGGTCTAAAATTTGTGGGGTCAAAAGTACTACCCGTTTTGAATAATGGAATTATCTTACTATGTTTCATAAGATCAGGAAACTCACCACAATCAACACAGTGATTAAATACGACCATTAAGTCGGATGCTATGACTTCAATTAAGGATTTGAGTACATGGACCGACACTCCCCAAAGGTCACTGGTTTTCTTTATATTGATTGAGTTGAATGCCTTAATTACATCCAAGGCAGTAACGCGCTTGAACTCAAAGTATATACTGCATTCAGGCACGTTATCTTCTAAAAGTACAATGGCAGACGCAGGCGAAGAGTTCAAGCACTTAGTCGTGGACACTGGTATATCGGTAAAAAACTTTTCAAATTCAATTGCGATATCTGGATTGGAATCTATTATTTTACCATCTACTTTTAAACGATAGTCGTTAATGTTCTTTTTTCGGCGACCTGTTTCTTCATTACTAGCATAGAAGCATTCGCATATTAGTCCTCAAGGTTGGCAATGTATTTGGAGTCCGAGGATTGCAATCTTGAAATGAAATTAACTATTCAATATTTCACCATCCTTTTTCCAGGTGACAGTTGTCATTTCAGTGTACATGGCGAAGCTTATATGAAACCTGGTCATGTAGGTATCAGCGTGTTTACTTTGCAATGTATACCGAATTGTCACCCGTCACGGTTAGACCTTATCATAAAAAAATATATATATGGGTATCTACGAGGGCATGTTGATAACTTTCCGAAACGAAATAGAATACTTACTTAATCCTCCAAGAAAATTATGAAGGCGGGACTTATAAATTTTTAAAATTGTACATTTGGTGATAGACTTACTTGTCGCCCACAGGGCCACAGGTGATATAACCATCCAGTAACTGGAAGACCGACCGTCGTTCGGTTTTTAAAACGAATTTTCCCGAAGATATCAACTTGACAAATCGACTTTCCGCCCGTAAACCTCCGATATTGTTAATGTCATCGAAATCGTTGGAGCCATTTTCGACGTGATTAATAAATACACATAAAGGATGCAAGATTCGTTTTGACCAGGGCTCGGATACCGGTTAAATTATCAAAACGTTATTATGTACTTGACGCAAAACCTTTTCATTTCGGTTCCGTTCGCATACACCGGTTTATTAACGTTACAAAATAATTTTCGAATTAACCGGTTTTTAGATTAAAAAAACCGGTTAATCCAGACGCACGTCACGCACGATAAACAAGCGCCGCTTCGTGTTTTTATTCAGTACAAAACTTTTGATTTCTCGACTTGCCGCTCGTGGATGTAACCGGTAAATTTAGGTTAAAGTAAAGTTTTCAAAACTTTTACGTTCCTTTATAAACTGGTATTAATCGGTATTTTTTAAACCGGTTCCGAGCCCCGGTTTTAACCCTTCATAAAATGTAGCTGTTTTGATATAACGCAGTGAACATCCCTACTTCTATACATATAAGATGAATGCACTTATTATAGATGTATGCCAGTAATACGCATGCGTTAAGTATGTTTAGGTACTACACACCATTACCGACTTATGAGCGTAAGCTAATTGCCGAGAGAGTGTGTACCGAACCTTATCTAATGCGTCTGTCGGTGCTTCAGTAGTTGCATGCGGTGTTATTCTCACCGAGGCTCAGCTCGCTAACCACCTCGTCAGGCAACCTCCTACTTTCCGGGCCTAGGCTATAATCACTACATAGTATAAAACAAAGTCGCTTTTTCTGTCCCTATATCCCTATGTATGCTTAAATCTTTGAAACTACGCAACGAATTTTGATGCGGTTTTTTTTAATAGATAGAGTGATTGATTAGGAAGGTTTATGTGTATAATACTTTAATCCGGAGCGAAGAGAGGGTGGGTCGCTAGTGTACTATATTTTTCAGAGCCAAAGAGTAACAAAAAAGAGACGTTTAGGGCCAGGTGGATTCGAAATTGTACTTTTAACATTCCTTCATCTTGGCGTATTAGGTAGTGAGTCGCATTTCATTCATTAAGGGTCTCCCCACAACAGAAGCAGAATCGGCGCTAGCCGAACAAAACACTCTTTATGTCTACGCAATAAGAGCGAAAAGACGTCGAATCGGCTCGGCTCGCCTAAACACACAAAGCCATACAAAATAAAGACAAAGAGTTTTTTGATCAGCTAACGCCGATTTCGCGTCAATAGGTGGGGAGACCCTACTACTAAGTTTAGATTCAGCTTTTACTCAATATAAAGAAAGCCTCATTTTAATAAAAACCGGGCAAGAGCATGTCGGACCATGCTCAGTGTAGGGATCCGAAGCCGTTAAGTACTACACACATAAAAATCAACAAGTAATAACTATTTTTCTATTTAAAGTCAATCGGTGCCGTCGTAGATGATTTTAGTTAACAAAACACTTTAATCGCCTGTATCTCAAGAACCAATGGTGTCTACTTAGTCATGATAGTTTTCCTTTAAGATTCGTTATATGTTCTTTCATTTCAGTTTTTTTGTATTTGTAGTTTATGCTGTAGGGGGACACTTGAGTCTAACATAAATTAGCGCTTTAAAGCTTAATATTTCATAAACGGATATCTTAATCGAAAAACTTGTCACGAACCCGTAATATTTTTGAAAGACCTATCTAACGACATATCTAATATGTCGTTGGATAGGTCTTTCAAAAATATCTACCCTATGGTAGAGGAGAAAAAAAAAACATCCCCACGTAACGTGTAGGGGAGGCACTCCAAAAAAACTTTTTTTTCTACATTTTATTGTACCACTTTGTTGGCGTAACTAATATGCATGTGCATGCCAAATTACAGCTTTCTAGTACTAAGAGTCTCTCTGCTAGGCTGCGGACGGACGGACATGGCGAAACTATAAGGGTAGTTTGACTACGTTACTATAAAAACAGCTTCATTAAAGATTTAGTCCGGCTGCTAACAACCCACCAACTGTAACTGTATATTTGTAGGTCATACGAATATAGATACGACCACCTTACCAATATTGTGAGATCTTATCTGAACATTCCGATCAATTTAGGTTTTGGAAGCTGTATTTTGCAGTTTAAAAGAGTTGAATCTAATGTAAATGCTACTTCCAAATCCTCTATAGATCAGTTGTATTCTGGAAGTGAGCCGGCACGAAGCGTTCGCGCACACGGCCCACTCCGATTACCCGTTATACAATACAATACAATACAAATATTGTTTATTGAACACCACAAACAAATACAGCATGAAAAGTAAAATACAAATAAAAACTTACTAAGTGAGTCAATTGGCAGTCTTATCGCTAACGATCTCTTCCAGACAACCTTACAAAGAAGAGAAGTGTCAAAGAACCAGAAATAAATTATTGTTATCTTATTGTATTGTTAATCGAAGTTAAAGATTCACCCCCTTACTAATAAATGTTGAATAAGCTTGGAATAGTTATACCATGCTTTGTCCTTATCTGTCATTGCGACATTTGAATTCGACAGATAAGGACGGATGAAGGATGAAGACCGATTATTTCTTCTTTCTTTGTGCAATGATTTTAAGCAAATATTTACAAACAAAATATTTTTTGCATTTCTATTGAAGAAGAACAAAAATCAATACAATGAAGTTAAAGTAAAGTGAAAGGTTCTGCGTTCATGCTCTGATTTCACATGAGATTCACTGCCAAATTACAACTTTGCAAAATTTAAAACAAATACCCAACTATTTTCGAACACATGGAATAAAAATATATTTCTCCATATGAAATTCAATAACATTAATCTTTATTGTGGAAACTTCCATAATTAATAAAATCCATTTAATAAAAACAGATGCGTCGATGATAAATTAAATTTATAGGTCACTTCTGCATAAACCTGACCACTTAATAATTCACATGCCTACTATAGTGGTTTGATAAAAATACTGCCGTCCTCAAACTAAAAAGCCGTTAAATGCAAGAGGGTCATTTTGAGTTATGGCCAAAAAACGTTTGAAACTATGTCTCTACAAACTGGTGCACGATATCGATGTAATTTTTTTTATAAACTAAGTAATTGGGGTTGCTTTATATTTTTATATGAATCTGATATTTTTTTACTCATTTTTTATTGGTAAAATCTTTAATTTTCCTTTTTAGCTATGGACCCGTTGAATTTAATGTAATACTTTACATAGCTTAATGACGGTTAAAGTATGTTTAGCGGCCTTCTAGCTCAGTAATTTAGGTTATCTGCGTTACATTTTACAAATATATCAAAAGTTATATAGAAAACATAACTAAAAGGCGGTTATATGACATAGCCACTTTTTAGCTATGTATGTCTACTTAAAACTATGCAAACATACATGACTAGAAAACGGCCACGTGACTTTAACTGCCTTCTAGTTAAGAAAAGGTAAATGAGGTGAAATCTGACATATAGTTTTAATATTCAATGCTTGAGAAAAAGGCAGTTAATTGCAGAACAAATCACAATAACTGCTTTTTTGTTATGTATTGCAATCAAAATATGTTTTTATATCCAATGACTTGGGGAAGTTACTGCCACAATGTTATTTGGATCCCTTAGAGGAGTGTGAAACTACATTATGCAAGGAAAAGAAAGTTGTGCTACCTGCGTAATACGTAAAATAACTGCAAAATTACTGTTTTATTGAATAGAGGGGTGTCCCAGAATTTAACGCAAATATTACGTATAAGAAAACCTCTTCCATACCGGTCAAGAATTTAGTTTTAACTTTCTAATAATATTAATTAACTTAATAGTTATAATGGTTTTCATGATACTGGTAAATAACCTTTCGGTACGTGATGTTTTTAGCCCTTGCTTCCGCTGGCTAAAAACATTATGTAAATTGTAATTCTAATACTTGAGAACTGTAAAGCTGGAAATTTAAATGCAGTCCTAAGAAAACTTATATCTCACTAGGTTAATTTACTGGTCAAAAATACACTACAACAGAACAGACATATTATTATTAGGTACAAAAAAGCAAAATTAGACCATATTTGTTGCACTGCACTGTGAAGTCAAATAGGACCCAGCTTTTGTTCTGGCTGCAGCACATGCTCAGTGCTGCAGCCGAAGCAGCAGCGCTGGTTTTCAGCTGAACCCATATATAAATAAATACAACCTATAACCATAATAATGCGAAGGACCTTCAATAAGCTCTCGGTATTGATATTTTTCAACCTTTTTAGAAAACTTTTTAATACGGCCGCTAAGTATCATTCATTAAAATTTTAAAAAGTTAAATTCAAATATTCGATGGTTTGATTTTCTGCAATTACCTAATAAACTTGATTACAGGAGTGATTTGCAATGTTAATTAAATTAAATACAAATATCAGGAGACGGATGGATTATGTTTATGTTTATGAATGTTATAAGTCTGCTTATTCACTATCTAAAATTCAAAAGTGGTCAAGTGAATTTAAACGTGGGAGGAAAAGCAACGATGACGACCCTAGACCTGCAGGGCCTGTCAAAGCTACTTCACAGGAAAATGTATAAAAAAGTGGAGAAAATTATAATGGAGAATGGTCGAGTGAAGGTAAAATCGGTAGCTCAAACAATCAATTCTTATTAATTAATGTATACTTCTACTGTATAACGATATCGTCCTTGACCCTCTTAACATTATCATACATAAGTTAGTGTGAAATGGGTGCCGCGAATACTGACAATGCTTCAGAAAGATATTCCTGTTGCTTGTTGATCTGACTTTAACTGAGCTATGCAGTGAAAATCCTGATGAGGTACTCCAAAAGATTGTTACTGGAGATGGGTTCATCATTACGGCCGAAAGAGCAAACAAAAGTCCATGCAGTGGCACATTAAAGGAACACCTCACCCCAAGAAGTTCAAGGTCGTCCCTTCAGCTGACAAGCTCTTTGCCAAAACATTCAGGGATTTTGAAGGAATATTACTGATCGATTATAGAGATAAAGCGTGTAAATATCACAGGACAGTACTACGCTAATATTTAACGGCAGTTAAAGAAAGTAATCAAAGAGAAGATGCGGGTAAATTACCCAGGAATGTTCTGCTTCTGCCCGACAACGCCCTTGTGCATACTGCTCATATTGTCGAGGCTGTTGCTTTTGAATCTGGGTTCTAAACTATTATTCACCCACCGTATAGTCCAAACTTGGCCCCCAGCGACTTCTTTTTGATTCCTAAACTTAAAAAGGTTCTGGGCTGAAATCGATTTTCTGACGATGACCGTTGAATATGTCGTAGATATATTATTTAAAACTAGGTCTGAACGTTTAAAAATATCACTACATAATACAACAAAATACATACGTCATAATAAAACAAAGTCGCTTGCCGCTGTTTGTCCCTATTTATGCCTTTAAAACTACGAAACGGATTTTGATACGGTTTTTTTTAATGCATCGAGTGATTCAAGAGGAAGGTTTATATGTGTAATAATTTAACCCGGAGCGAAGCGAGGGCGGGTCGCTAGTACTTAATATTGCAATAAACGACCCAAATCAAGATTTCCTGAGTACCTCGGATGGGTACGAAATTGAACCGATTGAATTCGGTCACTTAGAAGAAAAGCAAGCTGTAACATTATTTTTTACCCATATCAAGTAGAACTTGTACACAATTTCGAAATTTTGTTTAACTGCGCCCACTTTTGAGAACATGCCACCTTGGTCGAAAGAATTTATTTTTCTTGTACGAAAAGTCAAAAGATGTTGAATGAAAAACGAGAAATGTAGTGATGGCTTAGAAAGTATGAATTTATTCTGAATACGTCAATATTTTGGAATAATAGTTTAATGCAATTTACTTACGTCATTGAGAATTGAATATCAAATAGAATTACGAATTATAGGTAATTTTAGCCAAGGGAGGCAAAGGTAACATTTTTATAAGAATCATTCAAACCTTAATACCTGTAAACTAATTAACAGATAAGAAAATTAAAACTAACTAACGTATTAGAAACTTAAAACTATGGGAATGTAATAATATTTACGTCAATATCTGGGGCACCCTATATGTTATAAACTTTGGGTTTAACAGCGAAGTTTTACTTTAAAGAAAATAAAGAGACTAAATTCGCTACAATACGGTTTATGGATTATTTCTAAATACCCAATATTTACTGAGATACAATACTTGGAACTTGCAGAAAAATTCAAACGAGACTCTTGCGCGGGGGTCACCTTGCCGCCTTCTAGTTAGGCAATATCGTGTAGCTGTGATTTAATTAAGCAGGGATATATTTTTATTACTATTATTGCTAGCTTATAAAGCCGTGACGGCATTTTTGGTATGTATTTTGATAAAATTAAATTTTATTTACAAAACAATAAGGTGGCTATTGGACATTAACCGCTTTTTTCTTAAGTATACACGGATTGACCGCCTTTTAATCTGTGACCTCTTTGCAGGTGAGTATTGTGTTTGTAAGCTTTAAGGCGGCAAAAGTCCAAAAGCCGCTTTTAAGTCGTTGAAAATCAAATAGCCGCCTTTAAGTCTTGTACATTATTACGTAAAATTGGCAGCTATCAACCTTTAATCACCTTCAAGTTAAGCAAATGTCAAATAACTGCCTTTTTAGTAGCAATAGCCCAAAAAATCGTCATTTAGCCGCTAGAGCGAAGGCTGTATCTCGGTGGTTTTTAAAGATATTGGCACCAAACCTAGATAGATCGATAGCTAATAATTAGCTGAATCGCGCTGTATAGATAACTCAAAAAGGTCGTATGATCCTTTAGTCGCCTTTTAGTTTAAGGACGGCAGAATATCCATTGGGAAAAGGTTTTAGATAAAATAAAATAAATTGGAGACTGTCTAGGGTTATGATATATAATATACTAGCGACCCGCCCTCGTTTCGCTCCGGATTAAAGTATTATACATATAAACCTTCCTCTTGAATCACTCTATCTATTAAAAAAAATCGCATCAAAATCCGTTGCGTAGTTTCAAAGATTTAAGCATACAAAGGGACATAGGGACAGAGAAAGCGACTTTGTTTTATACTATGTAGTGATATCGGTACAATGAATTAGTGTTTTTATTACTGCTGTTTTACCTTGCTTTATCTTGAGTGGGAAAAGGGAAGAGGACTAAATTAGGAATATATTAGTTGGACATTGTCAAATAGTCGACCATGTGGTCAGCCAACTTGGTAGTGAATCTGAGTTGTTGTTCCTTTAAAAACGGCTCTAAGTCGAACGGTCGATTGACTGAGAGAAGTCATAGGAACAGGCTCACTTGACGGATAAATCGGCTAAGCTGAGAATGTACGCCATTAAATGTGGTTTTTATACTCTGACGGGACAACTTCAACTTGCCGGATAGTAATGGATCCGTCGAGTTCAAGAGAGTTGTTATAGAGAATAACCTACCTGCTTAAGAAACTAACGGTATCTGGTTTTATTCTGATTACGGTGTGATGAGTGCGAGTATTTATTCCTGGGCCTTGGAAAAGTTTTTTATAATATACAACTCTTGTAATAAGAAAGTAATCCATACTAATCCATAGGTCAGTACTAATATTATAACTGTAATGTGAAAGTAAGTAACTCTGTCTGTCTGTTAGTTACGCTTTCACGGATAAACTGTTGAACCAATTTAGATGAAATTATGCATGTAGGTAGTTTGAATCCTGGGGAAGGAGTAGCGATAAACAACTTCTACGAGGACGGAGTTGTGGCAATCAGCTAGTTGTCTATTAATGTATGTATGTATGTATGTATGACAGAAGCGCGAGGAGCTAACCCTATGTGCTTCTGCTTACTCCGCACTAAATACTCTTCAACCAAACATGTTTTCACGTGTGATGTCCATGTACTTATTTCTTTAATAAATTTATGGTGTTTGTCTAAAACTCGACATTCGCAAAACGGAGCACACCGTGTTAAACTGGATTTAAAGCCATTAATTACTTCTACATAGATACTTATATAATATGATATCACACCTTCTTTCCCAGAGTGTGGTAGGCAGAGCTACAGAAATACCATCTTCAAAAATACTTGTTGATTATTCTGTAATCACATTTTGCACAATCAGGCTAAGATGTTTACCAGTTTAGTGACAGGTTGCAAGCTCATCGCCTAACAGTACTAGAAGTCCTCATTCCCTTGGTCGCTTCTTACGACAACCACGGGTAGACATGGAGTGTCACTATTCTAAACCGCCAACCACACGGGAAAAGCCATTGCTGTCGATAGGCTTACATTATACAACTTTATTTTTAAGAATCGGCAATAATTGTATGCAATTATTTCCTGCGAATACTTAGGCTGTGGTTTAGTTTGAGCAATTTTATGATTTCCTCAATTTTATTGTATGTAATGTGCAAGAAAGTTGTATAGTGTAAATGGGCTTTAAAACATAGTTAGAGATTATGTCAAATTGTGTCGGAAACTCGCGGCTTATAAAATCGTAAAGGGTAACGGTTTATTTGTTGAATTACATAAGGTTATACATATTAAAGATGGGCTTATAATTTATAAATACTAACGCTACACCATAGACTAATTATTAGTTAACCTGGGAAATAGGACATCCAAAGCACCAGCATTAAATCTGGAAAATCACGATTAAAAGTCACCGTAGTCATCACAAATACAGTGTTGAAGAGAAGTATAAGTAAATTATTGCATAAATAATGTCGACTAAAAGCTAAAAGGAATAACTTCGCTTAAAGCGCAAACTCTCAAGATCATAACATAATTAAAAACTCCTTAATCGATTCTACTGGCCCCACTAACTTAGCACTTGCGTTTAACTTGGTGCTTGACCATAAATTGCAAGTTATCCTGCTTTCAGAGCCCCTTATGCAAGTTAAGCTCCTTATTTAAGTTATGAAAGATGTTAAGGATGTCTGGAACTGCTAAATTTGTTGCCTTTTCGGCGTTAATGTACTAAGTAGGTTTGTGGAAGCTGAATATTTAGCTCGTGGGATATCTTGTGCGAAATAAATAATATTTTTGCAAATTGGTTTCTATTACCAAGCAAACAAATTACCTGAATGGTAAGTAGACTTTGAAGCTCATAGATATTTGAGATCTCAAGATTGCAAATGTTACGATGGCAACCCAAAGGCCTTTTTTATTGCCTTCGACTGGAAAACAGGCGGCGCACTCTTTTTAAAAAGCCCCATATTGTAGCGCTTAGGGAAAATCTCAACAGGAGTTCATTCCAATTTTTTATTGTGCGCGCGAGAAACGTTCTATATAATCGGCGCGTAGTTGAGCGCAGTGATCCAAGAAAATGGGAATGAGCATCTTGTAGATGACGAGAAGTGCGATGGTAGAATGAAGCCGTTGGTACCAATCGAAACAGTTCCTCGGAACACTCCCAATTATACAGGCTTTAGAAAACGCAAAGAGATGCAAAGTCTGTCCGGAAGTTAGACTTGAAAGTGTAGGGCTTGAGTATGCCGTATACCAAAGAAGGGGGCTAACTGCAATGTATTAGTCAAAGCATTCTATACTCTATTGGTAACCACATTACATTTAAAATGCTTAGTAAATAGTTAGTGGCCTTCTTTGGTATCACGGCAGAAATCCTTCCAACCCTGAGGACTTGGATGGAATGCCTCTCTGCTAGTAATTTTACCGGTTGTCGTACTGCTGTTTGTTGGCAGGTTACAGGGTAAGATGGTGGTAGCGATGCGGGAGGACCCTGAACAAGGTCCTTCTACTACTAGACTGGTCTTGGTTTTTGTTTGGAGTAATTTTTCAATAATTTATAAACCTGTTTAAAAAAATTATCTGTTAGGATGATATACTCATAACCCCACTCCACCCTATAATTTGGGCATAATGTTTTTATCTCAACTCAACAATCAGTTTAAAAAGTAATATGATTTATTTTGTGTTTTTCGATTGTTAAGAAACTAAAAAATTTAAAGTTGAAATAGTTACCACAGTCGATATAATAAATGAATAATACAAAAAGCCTTTTATTTCCAGACAATATAGTAATTATATACTAATTTAAAATGAAATGAAATGAAATTTTAATCTGTTTACTTTTAAGTAAAGTATACATTACATTAATACTAAGTTTATAAATCTTTACACTTTTAAGTAAAGTATACATTACATTAATACTAAGTTTATAAATCTTTACACTTTTAAATTATTTTTAACTTAGGAGTGCGGAGGACAGGCAATAATTAATTAAGTAACTTGTAAAATTCAATGACGGTAACTACCTAAACTTTATAACGTAAAAAAGTTAAGACAAGATGTACATAACCAGTCAAGATGTTGTGTATGTTATGTATATAAATAAATAATTTACTGTAAATTAAAGTCTACACTTTCCAAACATAAGGTGTATCCCAATTTGACTCTAAACTTTATTAATCCAAAGTACGTATCTCCAATAGTTGAACGCATTGTATCCAACTCCCACGGCTTGCATAGAAGTCGAAGCAGCATCTGTTTCGGTCAAACTTCCCGGCCATAAATCTCGTTGCGTCGGTCTCGGGGGTGCAACCCTGCCCTTCCTTGCTTACCGTGTGTGACCCACTTTCAGGTCAGCTTCTTTTAGAATACTAAATAAAATGATATGAACAATTTTATAGTTCTGTCGGCGCCTATGCGCATTATGAGAAGATTGAGAAGCACAGTTTGAAATATGGGCGTTTCCAAAAAAAGTTTACATCGTTAAAGACAAAAAATAAGAAAATTTAACTTTTCCATTTCGTCACGAGAATTAACGTATGTAAATGTATGGCTAATTTTCGTGACGAAATGGAAAAAAGTTAAATTTCCTAACTTTTGTCCTTAATGATGTACACTTTTTTTGGAAAACGCCCGAATGGGTTTATTTTTACATAGATAATTTATCATGTACCTAATATCTAATATTGGTGGTGGTTGAGGACAGGTTTTTCAGAAACTATCGTTCAAAGGTCCTGTAAAATGATAATGAATGATATCTAAAATTATTTTACGTATTTACTGATTATATTTTTGAAATTCTTATCACGATTGTAATATTAGTATGTTTAGTTACGTGGTAATGATAATGATGATGATTAGTTTCGTAGAATAGCTATAAACTAAGCATAGTAATATGGAATGTACTACTTGCGAATCAGCCCTAAAGTTTCCAGGAACACTTGTTTCACTGAAGAAGCTAACCTGCATATCGGACGATAACCAAAAAATTATAAAGTGTACAGAAATTGCAGTAACATCATCGTACATTTTCACTCATCAGTACCTACGCATATTTTTTCATATCATTTTACCATAACAATAAAATTATTTAATTTGTTGCCCACCAAACCCGTTTTTCCAATCGATTTATCACAATGTCCACACAAAATTGGATAACAATGCATTTAAATTATTTAAAATGACTATTATCAAACAAATTTGAAAGGTTTTTAACGTGCCAATACTGCCAATAAAAGCTGCCTTCTCCACATTTGCTGTAAAGCTCTTTTCACACGATCTGAACATAGAAAACGTCGAGAACAATGGAATTAATTCAATTTTACCTTACAAACTTATTTAAAAAATTGGAGCTGCAGGTTTTGACGGCTGTTTCTTTTCATGGCATGGATAAGGCAAATGAGCATATAGGCCACTTGATGATAAGTAGTCCTCTGAGGCCCATTGCCATTTTCAATATCTAGAGAGCAATATCAAGTCTGCCAATTCTTTGCCAACCCTGAGGACCAAGATGGAATGCCTCAATGCGAACAATGGTAGTAGTGATTCGGACGGACCCCACACAAGGTCCTGCCACCAAAACACTGAACCGATTTCAGCTACATTTTTACAATTGTAGACTTAACAGCCTGCCATGTTACTCTATTGAATAATTAATGAGCGACCACATCGACGAAGAAACACTTCAAACGTGCCTCGACAAGCCAAACTTCGTTGCAGCGTCAGTGGATGATATTAATATCGCAGTAAAAAGTAAACCATAAATCTCTTAATTTTACACTTAAATTTTTTACCTGCAAAGTTCTAAAGTAAGCCGGATTCCATTGAGAGACAGGGACAGAAATATAAACAGAGAGCAGGTCAGCAAAAATTTCAAGACAAAATAAATGGACAAGGCATCATAATGGATGCCACATTACAATCTAAAAGTATTCTGAAGCATGCTTAAGCATGTCAAGGCAACTTTTCTTTTGTAGGACCTAAAGTACCCATTTACGTGGCGGTTTTAGTCACTGATGCGTCAGACTTAGCTATTGGAACAGATATTTATCAAAAATTCAAGGGTGATCAGGGACTTTCGGGTTTTGTCAGGTTTTGATAATTTTTAGCAATATAATAACGTGCCGCAGTTGGTGTTTGTCTGTGACTGCCTTTAGCAACTGCAGTCAACGAATGCGTCGACACGCTGCCGGCCAATTTGGTCGAGTGCACTGAAACGTGACTTCAACATTATTTCCTCTATATTTTAGTATTGTATTTTTTTACGTGTATATAAACTAAATGTTATTGACACCACTTGACTTCGGTACTTGTAATAGCTTTCGTTTGCCATTATTTTCTTTTACTGTTGGTTAATGAAGTGAATAATATTAAATAACACTTTTATGTTTAATTTGCAGAAATACCTATTGAGAAGTTACGCCTAACAAATGCATAATGTCTTCATATATATTAATGTACCCATACGTTAACATACCCTTTTATTAACCTACTTTTCTTGAAAAAGCAATATAAGACAGCATGTAGAAGCAAACAAGGTTAATTTTAGCCCTTTAGACTCGTGGTCACACCGTTTCGTCACACCAGTGTGATGACGAGTAATTTATTTTCCTCGTAGCCACATCACTTTAAACAAGATCGCACTTTACTGAATATTATATTTATTAAGTGTTGTGAAGCACTTAACGTCAATGATAATTTTAATTACAATTTTCCACTTAATATTAGGCCGTAATATGGAGGTAGGTTAGGTCATGTTAGTTTTGCGGCAGGCCCGGAGGGCCAAACCGCCCATAAACAGAAGCTCCGCGGTAGCGGAGCTCCGTCGACACTTATTTATTTGAAGTTAGACGGTGTCGACGGAGCTCCACTATCGCGGAGCTCCTATTTCTGGGTGGTTTGGCCCTCCAGGGCTGCTGCAAAACTAACGTAATCTTTAAACAAACCTACGTGTTCTATTATAGATGTTTTCCCGCACTAGTAGTGTGACCACAAGTCTCAAGTTTTGGTAACTTACTATTGGTCACACCAAACAGTGTGGCTACGAGGAAAATAAATTACTCGTCATCACACTGGTATGACAACCTGGTGTGACCACGAGTCTGACCCGAATTTTAGTTTTTTAGTTTAAATTGCAGTCTGGGAACAGTCTATTAAGTGCAATGTTGCGCAAGCAACAGGAGCTTTAGAACTAGCAACGCAAGCAACAAGCAAAAGGATTAGTATCTGTGTAATGTTTTTATAGTAGGTAGGTAACACATATAGTATTAATAGTAGGTAGTGTAGCACGACTATTAAAAAAAAAAGCTTTTAAAATGATCGTACTACCGAACACACGGAGTATACCGGTGCTCAACACGTAGAATTTGTAGAATTAAAAATGCCGAACAACGTTTTAAAGACAAAGATTTATTTTAACCAAACCCTAAGTCAACGTACACAAATGAGAAATACACACATTAAAATAGCAAGCCGTACAAATTTATTTTAACATAATCCTAAATATAACGTTGATGTACACAATTCAAAAGGTACCTAAACAGATAGGTCCTTGACACGGTAAAGGAGGAAAGCGTGCCGGTTATGAGTTCACAAATAAAATTATCATAGACCAAATTAAATACCGAAAAAGAACATAATAAATGCTGTTCGATCAGGCGCGCGGGCCTTTTTTGAATTTAGGGGGTTACTGGGTTGAATGAAGGGTGTGAGATGGTGACTAAAATACCAGTCAACAAATACTGGAATGCTACTCTAGAGACGTCGCTAAAGCAACACTACGAAATGTGACAATGGTATACTCACGGTTTCTGGGGTGACGTTTGTGTACAGAGACTACCGGTTAAAACAACTTATACAGAAAAAAAAATTAAAAAGGAAAAATGCACGCGCGCCGGGTGTAGTCTGGTGCGGGCTGAGCGGTGGTGGTGCGGAGTCAACCTCTCCACGCCGTGGTGCCGGTTAGGGTAGGTGGAAGGACTGGAGCCTGGTTGGTGCGTAATAGCACTGGTGCCAAATGGGGTAGGCGGTAGGAACTGGAAAGAATGGACTAATAAATCTACGAGAACCAAACGAGGGGAACGGAATCTTGGGAAAACGAACACAGACGAAGCGTAACTTACCCGGGGAATAAACCGGTACTGCGGTGCCTTCGTGAGGCAATACAAGGCTCAAAGTTGGCCAAAAAAAGGTTGAAGACTGAGGCGTCTTGCAGGCGATACACTAGAGAGCCTTCACTGATCAAAACTTTTCTTCAAAAAAAAAATAATCTTTATGTGACTATCAACATGTCAGCTCCGAATTCATAATGACCGAGAACAAGCGAGCGGAGAACGTCAGGAAAAGTTCGAAAGTTTTTGAACTTAAAAATTTAAAAACATATATGACAAGCGACCAAAGAATAACATCACGTACCGGAACAAGGAGGTAACAATACGACGGTGCAAAAAAGGTTTAACTTTGCAGCGGTAATGCTGCAATCGGTATATACATATAAAATAGTATATTATGTTGGTGTGTACTGTTCCGTGTTCTGCTTTTTTTTTGTGTTCTATAAATAGTATTTGTGTTGTATTGTATATTGTAATTTTTCTACTTTTATATGATTTGATACTAATAAATAAAGCTGAAGTTTGTTTGTTTGCTAAAACGCTCTAATCTCAGTAACTACTGAACCGTTTTAGATGAAATTTGGTATATTATAGTCAATAAAAATTTGAATTATTTCTATCTGGCACTAAGTCGTCCATTTAGTATGTTTGTTTGAAGTGTGCATTCTACTTTAAGTAAATACATGTCAGGGGATAATCTCAAAAAAATTGACCTGGTTCCAAACTAGCCTTGAATAATAATAATAATAATAATAATAATAAATATTTATTCATATCACTTATTTTACAATATATAACACTAGGCTAAAAATATCAAAAGACAAATAACTAGCGTGCCTGAGCTAGGAAGTTCCTGTGTTTCAGGCGTAAGAGGACTTACAAAACTAAGTTAAATAATAAAATGAAAAAATACATGCAAAGTACAGTGAAGAGATTTTGAGTCGATAATTAACTTATAAAACAATATATAGGAATATTTATTAGTTCCCATATACTTACATATTATAAGGAGAAAATAAAACTTAAATACATACAAAAATCCAAGATTCATAAACAAGTTCTCGCGCTAAGCACACAAATATTCGCTCATACCGGGAAACGAACTCGAGGCAACTAGGTTCGAAGGCAAAGTCACTACCAACTAGGCCTACGCCGTAAAAACAGGCCCTAACTAAAACACAACTAAGTGCAATTAGATTTTATTTGATTGTCATTTTTAACCTTTTCAACGCTACGTCAAATAGAAAACCAGAGCGAATGTCAACTTTGCCTCATAGGTTATAAGGTCTATTTTGCACTGTCAACCATGACGGAAATATCCGTCAATGGCGTTGAAAAGGTTAAAGTTGAACATTGTGTTGTTTTGCCTCATTTGCCTTAAGTTGAACGGTGTTATTGGTAAATACTGGTTACAAAAAGTTAGAAATGTTTCCGTCCCTCAATAATATAACGATAATTAAAAATAAATAAATATTATCTCTAAGTTGACATGACTTCTGGTGTACTTTATGTTTCTGTAAATCTTAAATGTAACTGTCCAAGAATTGACGAATAAACTACTATATTCTATTAATTTATTTTATCTTCTCAATCAATTATAATAACGTTGGTATATTGAGTTACCTTAAACTTAATAAAGTAAGGGTAAAAGTATTGTGTGCCATCGGATTGTGGGTTAAAATAAAAACCAGTCAAGAGCATGTCGGGCCATGCCCAGTGTAGGGTTTCGGAGCCGTTAAATACTTACTATAAACATAAAAATCAATAAGTACTAACTAATTTTCTATTTAAAGTAATTTGGTGCCGACACTTAAGTCTAACAAAAATTTGCGCTTTTAAGCTTAATATTTCATAAACGAAGTACTTACTTAATCTAAAATCTTTTTTTATAAACCCATAATATTTTTGAACTACCTATTCAACGACACCGCACACTATGGGGTAGACAAGAAAAAAATACATCCCCACGTTACGGGGGAGGAACCCTAAAAAAAAATTTTTTTTTATATTTTATTGTGCCACTTTGTTGGCGTGATTAACATGTATATTCATACCGAATTACAGCTTTCTAGTATTAAGAGTCTCTGCGCTAGGCTGCGGACGGACGGATGGGCGGACGGACATGGCGTAACTGATCCTAGTTTTACTACGGAACCCTAATAAAAAAGTCATAACATGATATGTCTTAGATTGCTGTAGAAAATGTACCTTTATTGAATACTCTACCTTATTTTAATATTAATAGACTTATTACTTCAGATCAAAGCATAATTCGCTTTGTCATTCACGTTTGATAATGAATTTCATTTTACGTTTATTCAATATTTTGTGGTAAACGTTACTTAAATTAGAATAAAAGCATTTTGCTCGACAAATATTATCTGAAGCAAGTACTCGGGATCCATAATTCTAGTAGAATCCGAATAATGAAAGATTCGCAGAATAGAAAAATATTTCTCGGTTTTATTTTTGGGCGGTGGTCCAAGTTACAGGAAATTAATCATTTCATTTTTTTTTCATTTTTTTCTTTAATAATTTTAACTTATTTATTGTTTTTAGGGTTCCGTACCCAAACAAAAGTAAAGACGGGATTCTATTACTAAGCTTCCACTCTCTATCTGTCTGCCCATCTGTCTGTCCCACGTGACAGCTAGACAGTTAAAATTTTCACAGCTTATGATGTATTTCTGTTGCTGCTATAGCAGTAAATACTAAAAGCAGAATTAAATAAATATTTAAGGGGCTCTTTTGCTCGATATTAATAACGGTAACAGGTAGACGATTGAAATATTTCAAGAATATTCAGTTGTATGTTCACTGTAGGAATACATAATTCGACTAAAATAAAATAAATTAAGGGGCAAACGTGTTTTTTTCTCAATCTTACTACAGACAGCTTGTTTGTGTACATAATGATGCGGAACCCTTCGTGCGCAAGTCCGACTCGCGCTTGGTCGGTTTTTATATTTGTAAGACACATTTGAAAGCTTGAACATAATGTATAAAAATTGCACTTTTACATTTCCGACTTTACCACCGCACCGCTTCCCAAGGTAAGAAAGTTAACTGTTAAATATCTGATAACAAAGATATCACTACATAGTATAAAACAAAGTCGCTTTTTCTGTCCCTATCCCTATGCATGCTTAAATCTTTAAAACTACGCAACGAATTTTGATGCGGTTTTTTTTAATAGATAGAGTGATTGAAGAGGAAGGTTTATATGTATAGTACTTTAATCCGGAGCGAAGCGAGGACGGATCGCTAGTAATTTAATAAAAAGTAGCAGTCGCGACGCTAAAACGAACAAACCTCCCCTCCTAAAACGAACTTACCTCGTTTGTCAAAATGGGGCTATCGGTTGAGGACCTACGATGAAACAAAGATCTGGGGGTTACTATAAAATAGCTATGCATTTCATTTTACGGCGAGCGTAAAGGACAGAGTTATGGCAGTTATATAGCTCTGCTCTTTACGCTCGCACACCCGGCACCCCTGTGGGCAGAGCACACTGCCAGGGGACTTAGTGTCAAATGAAATGACGTCAAACGGGAACTAGTGAATTTATTAAAATGACAGCCACCCGGGGATTAAGTTGCTTAGTAATAAAATGACTCAAATCACTCAAAACACACTTTTATTTTAAACCTTAGTTCTTTATACTTATGTTGGAATATGGAATAGGCGAATTTAACTCCGACCCCAAGTCAAAAATTGACCCGTGGCAGCGTGCTCGGCCTATTGGGGGTAACCCAGAGCTATGGCAATTATATAGCTCTGTCCTTTACGCTCGCCGTAAAATGTACTGCATAGCTATGTCATAGTAACCACCCTACATGAAACTATCAAATTGTGTTTAAATAGTGTAGTCTATATGTCTACACCCGAGTAGAGCTCGCTGACCTAGGTACACACGAAGACACTGTTATCTGACCACGCCTAGACTATAATACTTTGCGATAAGGTTTATGTTCGTTTGTAAATGTACAGTTAACAGTGTCTTCGACTGTACTATGGACCATGTACGCACATACAGGGTGTCTCATTTAAATCGGTCAGTATGGGAAATTCTGAAACTATATGACATATGAAGATGTGTTCTTAGGAACCCTGTCACCCGATTTTAATAAGAAGAAAAACTGCATTCATACATTTAAAAAAAACCTGTAGTCAGCTCGGGAATCGAACCAGATTGTTTTGAAAAAAAGACTTACTATCGATTGTGTAGGTTTTAAGCAGTAAATGGCACTGTGAAACATGATGTCTTAAATGAATAAAATGCATTGTTTTCCAATACTTTAATTTATTTCAGTAGGTGCTCGAAGTGACCACCGTTACAATATCCGACAAGTTCAGGCATGTAAAATTGTCTCTACTAAAATAAACACCTACAAAAATAAATCAAATTAAAGTATGTGAAAACAATGCATTTACTGCTTAAGACCTACACAATCGATATCTAAATAGAAATAGTGTGAGTTTTTTTTTCAAAACAACCGGGTTCGATTACCGAGCTGAGTACAGGTTTTTTTTTAAATGTAGGTATAAATGCAGTTTTTCTTCTTTATAAAATCGATGACAGGGTTCCTAAGAACAGATCTTCGTATGTCATAGTCAGAATTTCCCATACTGACCGATTGAAATGAGACACCCTGTATACATGCTTCTGACATGTTGTATTGGTTTTAACTCGGCCGCCATTACTGGCAAGTAAGAGTTATCATAACGTTGACGATATGATAACATATCAAAAGCGATATTGTTTTACGGGGTAAAATAGAGGCCTAGGTCAATAATATAACCCAACTTCTTTGACCGTATAGTAAAAACAAACAGTGTTGGTCGTCGCTTAACCCTCGCACTGCTCTTTCCGCGCCGGACCATATTGGATTACGGGTGCAAAACGCTGACGCGTCGCGGCCTGTCACCCGCTCCCGCCACGGCTGACTACCGCAAACGTTAGTTCGTGTCGCTGCTGCTTTAGCATTATTGGTTCCTTTCAAATAAATAAAAAATATCACATATGACAATTAATACTTACAGGTTAAGAATGAGATGATTGTAAAATATTTTTTAGATTAGTGAGAAATCCAGGAATAGGGCATCCAGGGAACCACACAAGACTTCAGAAATAATACGCGTCGTATAGCCAGCCGATGATTTATTGGAAACCTTGGGAGTTGGATCTACCGTACATCGTAATTTAATTAATCTACCCACATTGCACATATATTACACCTCCCCACTTAATTAGGCACACCTTATTTATTATATTATCCTAGGAACAACATTATTACAAAAGTACTTAATACAGTTAAAATATCTGCCGGTTATGGATTATCATACATGTAGTCTATTTCTAGTGGAGCCCTGCGAGTTCTACTCGGCAGGGGCCGGAGGTTCACCGGCGGGCGTTGCGGTGGCGGAGGCGGACATGGGGAGGGCATTCGCTGTCGGAGATCGTCGCTAGTATTTGACTGTTCAGTCACTACTTCCTCACTTTGTAAACGATCAGTACTCTCCCTGCCAATGTCCCCCTGGCCGCTCGACTAGGCGACGACCCCTTCACACCCGTCCGACCTTTCGGTCACGTCGTTAGTTACTGTCGGACATGGAACAGTCGATAACCTAGATCTGCGTCTGATTTGGTCGATATGTCTAACTAGAGGTTTTCCCGTACCGTTATCCAGTGTGTATCTGTTAGTACCTTCGGCTGCCAGCACGGTTCCGCGGCGCCACCGGTCCGGGCCGGTGTAGTCGCGCGCCCAGACGGTGTCCCCGGGCGCGAGCGCGCGGCGCACCCCGCCCGCCTGCTGCACTTGCCGGTGCTGCGCCGCCGCCACGCTCTCCTCCAGCGCGCGCTCGCTGCGCAGCAGGTCGAGCCGCGACCGCAGCGAGCGTCGCTGCAAGAGCATCGCCGGGCTCTCCCCCGTAGTACTATGAACGCTGTTTCTGTACGCTAACAAATAAGTTTGCAGCGCTGTGTCGACATCGATGTTATCCCTATAAGCTTTCTTTATTGCGCGCTTGCATAAATTAACCGCATTTTCCGCCGCGCCGTTGGACGCCGGATGATACACCGGCGAGAAAGACTGTTTTATACCATTTTTCTCTAGAAATTCCCTTATCCCTGAGCTCGAGAATGGCGGCCCTTGGTCCGACACTAACTCTGTCGGTAAACCGAAACGTGCGAAAGTACTTCTCAATATTTTAATTACGGCGGAAGCATTTGTTCTACCTATTTCGAAAATTTCTAGCCATTTCGTACTCGAGTCTATTAGCACAAGGAATGTTTTACCCCTATACGGTCCGAGGAAGTCTATGTGAATTCTACTCCACGGCTGGGTGACGTGCGGCCAGGGGCTCGGCGGCGCGCGCGCGGGCGCCGGCGCCTCCGCCGCGCACGTCTCGCAGCGCCGGCACAGCGCCTCCACGTCGGCGTCGATGCCGGGCCACCACACGTAGCTCCGAGCCAGTGCCTTGGTCTTCACGATACCCATGTGGCTAACGTGAAGCTGTTTTTGAATAGACTCCCGCAAGACGGGTGGTATAACCATGCGATAACCCCACATTAAACAACCGCGGTCTAAATACAATTCATGCCGTCGTGAAAAATAAGCTTTGACTTCCTCATCGGGACAAGAAATGGGCCAGCCAGACTGCACATACATTACTACTCTACTCATAAGAATGTCCTTAGCTGTAGCCGCTTTGACATTGTCATTTGTCACGGGTAAAAAATTCTCCACGAAATTGAGATATGTGATTTCCTTATTTCCCGAACAACTGTCGCCTGCCTGAGGGAGTCTAGACAGTGCATCCGCGCAGTTTTTACTTGAGGGTACATACTCTATTCGGTAGTCGTACCCTGATAACAAAACTGCCCAACGCTGAAGTCTTGAGGCCGCCATTACCGGGATGCCTACTTTGTCCCCGAAAATATACGTTAAAGGTTTATGATCCGTTCTGAGTATGAATTTCCGCCCATACAGATATTGATGGAATTTACGAATTCCATACACGATCGCTAAGGCCTCCCTATCTATTTGCGCGTACGCACGTTCGGCTGCGCTCAGTGTGCGCGACGCATACGCGACGGGCCGCTCGCCCTCCGGCGTAATGTGTGAGATGACGCATCCGAACCCCACCCCCGAGGCGTCCGCCGTCAGCACCAGCGGTAGCGAGCCCGAGTAGTGCACTAGCACCTCGCTTGAGCCTAAGGCTCTCTTAATCGATTCAAAAGCGGCCTGGCAGGCCCTGTCCCAAACAAACTTAGTACCCGCCCTTAATAGATTGTATAGCGGCGTAAGTATGGAACTAACATTTTTCACGAATTTAGCATAATACATAATCATACCTATGAACGCTCGTACTTCGGAGACATTGCTAGGGGCCGGGGTACTCCCTATTGCCTTAATTTTATCTGGGCACGTGTGTACACCCGCCTTGATAATCACGTGACCCAGATAGTTAACCGATCTTGCGAAAAACTCGCATTTCTCTTTCTTTACCCTAAGTCCATTTGCCTGTAACCTTTCGAATACTTTGTTTAAATTATTTATATGTGACTTGGTATCAGTCCCCGTTATTATTACATCATCAAGGAATACCCCTACATGGGGTAGATCCGCAAATAATTGCTCTAACTGCCTTTGAAATATACCGGGACTCGATGACAACCCATACACCAAGCGATTGTACATAAATAGGCCCTTGTGAGTATTTATAACGGTATATTTTTTTGAGTCGTCCAGCTCAAATTGCGCGTAGGCCTGAGACAGGTCTATTTTACTAAAACGGTCCCCTCCGTGCAAGCGTGCCAATAAGTCTTCCACCCTGGGTAACGGATAACGATCGACCTCCGAAACTCTGTTTAAAGTTAATTTAAAATCAGCGCAGATCCTAATGTTACCGTCTTTCTTGACGACGGGCACGATGGGCGTCGCCGAGTCCGAGCGGCTGACGGGCGTGAGCACGCCGTCGCGCACCAGCTGCTCCAGCGCGCGCTCCACCGGTTCGCGCAGCGCGTACGCCAGCGGACGCGCGCGCAGGAACACCGGCCGCGCCCCCTCACGCAAGTGGATGCTCACACGGCCGCCGGTAAACCTTCCGAGCCCGTCCGCGAACACTTCAGAGAATCTGGAACTAAATTCTTTACAGTTAAAATCGGTTGAACTGACGTTATTTACATCGCAAGGTTTGGAAATTTTAGCTATCGGAATCTGTACACTCAGCTCCGCTAACCACTGTCGACCGAGTAAAATTGTTTTCCCGTTCCGAATAATGTACAAGTCTAAACTTTTTTGTCTGTTCATATACTTAACTAAAGGCCTAATTACTCCAACCGGACTGACTAACTCGCCGGTGTAATATCTCAGACTCAAACTACAACTTTTTAATTCTAAATCATTAAACAATTTGTAATACAAATTTTCACTAATACAGGACACCGCACTGCCCGTGTCGCACTCCATATCTAGGTCAGTACCATGAACGTTAACCTTAATAACAATTGGCTTGTACGCCGTTATCGACAGTTGATTTAAAGTAGCAATGAATACCTCGTCACTGTCCTCACTTTGCTGCGTAGCTGCCACCTCCACGCTGTACTGGTCCGTTAAGCATGGACACATGCGACGCAAGTGCCCTTGTTTGTTGCACACTCTGCACACGTAGCGACTAAACCGGCAAGTTCCTGCGTCGTGTGCGTCGCCGCAGGCACGGCACCGCTGTGTCTGCCCGCCCGGCGGCGCCTGCGCGCCCGCCCGGGCTGGCGCCGGAGCTCCCGCTCGGGGCCGCCAGGTTCCACGCCTGGAGCTCGCCGCCCGATCTGCCCTCGCCGCAGGGCCGCCCGTGCCCGGCCGCTGCGACGTGCTTCCCGACATTGCCTGATACTGGACCGTAGCCGCTCCGCCTGACGGTCCCGCGCGTCCTTCGATTATAGCAGAGTCTCTCTCTGCCGCTTCCATACTGACCGCCAACTGATAAGCTTTCCCGTAATCTAAACTATCCTCCGTGAAAAGCCTCTGGCGTACCGTCTCACTATTAATTCCACATACCAGCTGATCGCGCAAACTTTCTTGTAACCAAGTTCCAAATTCACAAGTTTTCGACATTTTCTTTAGTTCCGCAACATATTCAGCGATCGACTCACTTGTGCCCTGTTTCCTTTGTCTAAATTTATAACGCTCTGCTAATATGCTCGGTTTTGGTTGTAAGTGCTTTTCTAGAATGTTCGTTACTTCCGTGAACGTTTTCGTTTTGGGTTTGTCCGGCGTGCACAAGTTCACCAATAGCTCGTAGCATTCTGCCCCGATCACTGTAATTAGTGTTGGCACTTGTAGCTCACTTGCAATTTTATTTACAATAAAGTATTGCTCTAAACGCTCCACGTATAAGCTCCAGTTATCCGTTGTCACATTGAACTCGGGTATTTTTCCCACCGACATCGTTTACACATAAACCAGCGTTCCCTTTTATTTTTACACGTTTATTATGGTTCTAGGTATCTCGTCGCCACTGAGAAATCCAGGAATAGGGCATCCAGGGAACCACACAAGACTTCAGAAATAATACGCGTCGTATAGCCAGCCGATGATTTATTGGAAACCTTGGGAGTTGGATCTACCGTACATCGTAATTTAATTAATCTACCCACATTGCACATATATTACAATTAGCAGGACATTTATGTTGACAGTGGTTTTAAAATATTAAAAATAAATGGGATAAGGGCAAGAAATTTATAAAATATGAGTGGTTTTAAAAATTGTTCTTTTGAGGGTGTAGAATTATCATATTATTATGACCTCAATCTCATTAAAAAATAACTTAAAAGCGTAATATTTCACAAACTAATCCCTTAATCGAAAAACATACTAAGTTAAACTGGCTAACTTCGATGTTTTGAGTGGCCTTGCTTCGTTAGTAAGTATCTAGTATTTTTTGCCACAAAAAATTTACTTTTAAACAAATATTTTTCAATAAATATTCACCTTTTCAACGCCATTGACGGATATTTCCGATGAGGTAAAGTTGACATTCGCTCTGGTTTTGTATTTGGCATAGCGTTGAAAAAGTTAAAACCTTAATTATAACTTATTAAACAAAACAAGCACCCAGTTCATGAGGTTTTCAGAGTAAAACAAACAAAGTATTTACTTACTTTTCTGTAAACGTAATTTTAAAATACAGAAAACGTTCAAATGCTTCAACAAATAATAATAACTAGCGATCAAGATTTAGCCACAGTCAGACCATTCTACATTCTTAAATAATATGAAGAGTCAATTAATTAATTAATTATATGAGTCTATATTCTTATTTTCTTCAGTCTATATTCTTATTTGTGTGATGAGTACGAGTATTTGTTCCTGAGTCTTGGATGTTTTCTATGTATTTAAGTATATATTTCTCTATCTAAGTATGTTTATCGTTGTCTAGTACCCATAGTACAAGCCTAGAGCTTAGTTTGGGACTAGGTCAATTTGTGTGAAATTGTCCAGTGTATTATTTATTTATTTATTTATTTATGTATTTATTGTGTTCTCTAAATAACAAATCAATGTGTCCCTACCTGAAATTATTTCATCAAGACTTTCAACAAAGTACCAATAAATCCTTGTTTTATCCAAGCGGAAGACTGTCACAAACAGATGTGGGCGGATATTTAAAGCTGTCCGGTTAATATCAGCATCCGGAACTGACAAGGCCTGCTACTGACATTATATTAAAGGATAAATTCACCTTTAGCAGGGTTATTATATTATCGAATCATTTATTGCAAAATTCCTGAATTATTAGGGGAGTTTTGGTTAAATAATCTCTGAATTTACATACATTCCTGTTTTCCATGTATAGACTTTATAATATGCGTTATGCATCATATAATATACAGTCTGTGTTTGTTTTTCAATTTTGGTCCTTAACCAAAATTGGTTATAGGTTGTGGAGGGCTTTTTGACGACACGCTAGCCTAGTTGGTAGTTACCCTGCCTTCGAAGCTAGGTGTCCTGGGTTCAAATCTCGGTAAGGGCACATATTTGTGTGATAAGCACGAGTATTTGTTCCCGAGTCTTGGATTTTTTCCATGTATTTAAGTGTATATTGCTCTATATGAGTAAATTGATCGTTGTCTAGTACCCATAGTACAAGCCTAGAGCTTAATTTGGGACTAGGTCAATTTGTATGACATTGTCCTGTTTTTTTTTTTTTTTTTGATATATGTATCTATGCTCTCAGTTCACTTGCTATCTTAGTCATCAAATCAAAAGAAAGAAAGAAAACCTTTGCTTAAGACTGCGTTTCTACCGGAGCTTTGCGAGGTATTAGAGCGGTGTGCGAGGAAAAATCCACCAATAGGAGAGCTGCGCTGAGTGAGGCTAGGAATACTATTGGTGGATTTTTTCCTCGCACACCGCTCCGCTACCTCGCACAGCTCTGGTGGAAACGCAGCCTAAGTATAAGAAAAAAAAAACCAATCCCAGTATTTTATAGGTTATTGGTTGTGGCGGGCTATTGTACGCACTTCGACGACTTATGTATGCGCCTAATTTGCATAGAGCCTAGACATTGCCAACGACTTCTGGTAGCGATCTCGGCTCTAGTCCGAGGTGTCGCGTCCGGTATGTTGCCACCACAGGACGTTCCATGACGACGTATCAGCAGTCTCCTCTGCCGTCATACATACTCTGCACAAGGCCAGTTTGTAACAACTAAGGTGTATAAGTTTTTGTTTGATAAGCCATTGCTTATTGTCCCAGTTATGAGTCTGACTTGAGCCCTTTTAACTTCTGTAGTTTCCGTGACAAATAAATACTAATAATAAATATCACAAGACAATGTCACATCAATTGACCTCGTCCCAAACTAAGCTCTAGGCTTGTACTATGGGTACTAAACAACGATAAACCTACTTATACATAGAAATATACACTTAAATACATAGAAAACATCAAAGACTCAGGAATAAATCCTCGTGCTCAGCACACAAATATCTGCCCTTACCGGGATTTGAACCCAGGACCCCTAACTTCGAAGGCAGGGTCACTACCAACTAGGCTAGCGTGTCGTCGGAAGGGCCCTTAACCCAAACCTTAAAACATTGGACCGTAATATTATAAGCACTGTTCTCTAGCGCCAAAATAATCGGGTAAGACGGTGGTAGGTAGTACATTTTGTGGTTTCTTCACTACATACTAGTATAAAACAAAGTCGCTTTTTCTGTCCCTATATCCCTATGTATGCTTAAATCTTTAAAACTACGCAACGGATTTTGATGCGTTTTTTTAATAGACAGGGTGATTGAAGAGGAAGGTTTATATGTATAATACTTTAATCCGGAGCGAAGCGAGGGCGGGTCGCTAGTTTAATATATTTTTCAGTTAGAAGCTATTTTTTTTTCATATTCTTAATAATTCAAAAGAGTAGCAACCTCAAAACATCTGAAAATGGTGGATACTCAATCACTCTATAATAATAATAATATCAGGGGACAATCTCACACAATTTGACCTAGTCCCAAACTAAGCTTTAGACTTGTACTATGGGTACTAGACAACGATAAACATACTTAAATAGAGAAATACATACTTAAATATATAGAAAACATCCAAGACTCAGGAACAAATACTCGCGCTCATCACACAAATATCTGCCCTTACCGGGATTTGAACCCAGGACTGCTGGCTTTGGAGGCAGGGTCACTCCCAACTAGGCCAACGTGTCGTCCTCAATGTCAGTGTCAACTCAATGAAACATTTAGACAATTTATTTCACTTGAAGAACGTTTAGGTCAGGGCCGTTAGACATTAGACATGCAATGCCTTTGTCAATATTATAGAGAAAATGGTTTAACTTCGGTATTTTATATGACTTCAAATAATACTCATCAAAAAATTGTAGAAATTAGAAATATTTAATGTACCTGTTTAAAATATACGACAGTGAATTAGTTTAGCACCCAAGCTGATCACCCAACTATCATGAAAAACTTTGTAGCACGACTAAAATCAATACTTATATCCGCATTTATACCTCAAATAGAAATACCTCTAGACTCGTCCAAATTTAAAAAATACGAGCGTTCGAAATTTAAAACATGATTATTTAAAACGTGCATTTCCTGCCTGCCAGCAACTTTTGCTAATTTTCATATTTCAGTGGCAATATTCCGGGCGGCGCTTGATGACGTATATCGTAATGCAATATGGCGGCGGCGTCATGGCCGCGGGCGTGTCATAACCTCAAAATCTTGTTACCTCGTCACAGATTACCGGTAAATTAAGCCGATGGCGGTACGGCTTAACTGGTTTAGGGGTCGGACTATCCAGGAGGAATTCATAGTCTATTTTGTGAAAGTGAGGACGAAATAATTTGAAATATAGTCAAAATAAATGCACTTACTAGTTATAAATTGAAAAGCTACTTAAACACCCCACGATTTAGATAGGCAGCTTTAGCGTCAGAATTTGAGGATCGAAGTAAAATACCAAAAAATCTCCTTGTTGTATTAAGTAATCCGTCAAGTTCTCGTGTCGGAAAGAAACAAGGAAACGTACAAATACCACTAGTGGTGTAGTAGTGTAGTATCCACTTTTGGAACTTATTTATTACAACACAACAAGGTGAAAAAGTGAATACATCTCTTTGCAACCAGATAATAGTTATTTGTGCAACTAGAGAGCAAAGTTGTTTTTTGCTGCGAGTGTTGATTTTGAATCCCGAGCAAGCGAAGGATTCTAGAATTGAATCACGAGCGTAGCGTGTGATTCTAGGTTAGAATCCTGAGTGCAGCGAGGGATTCAAAGACACGAGACGCAAATAACTTTGGTCTTGTGTAGCACATACAATTTTTCACCTTACCATAAACCCTCAATGATACGTTCAAAAACCGCAAATTACGACTAGCATAAAGATTAACTGTTTTATTAGATCACATTTTATATTTGTAAAAATGTTATTATTGCTTAATAATGACATCAAATTCGATATCTATATTACATTCAAATTTCGAACATCTTTGAAAAACAAAGCAATTTTATTTGCCTCGATTCTAATATAAAACAAGATGAAATTGTATTTGCAATGAAATGTCAATTGCATACAAATTTGACGAATCTCGCTTGTTACTTGATATCGAACGATATGATAGTAGTTGACCGACTCTAGTTTCTCTCTGAATTAAAAATAAACTACGGGTGCTGCCATTGTTGACGTTCTATTTGTTTTGTCGCAAGAAATAGTTTAGTTTGTTTTGTTTTTTATAATAATATATGTATGTAGATTGTAACTGTACATAATGAGGCACATAAACTACCATAAGGTAAAAAAAAACAACATGGTAAGTATAAAACGACATCCCCCAGCCGCCCGTGCGCCGCACCACGGCCTCGGAACAAAAATTAAAAAGGTACTTTGCCTCACTCTCGCAGCAAAATCGTATTTTGCTCACTGTTTTTAAACAGCAATACCATCCTTTTTAAGGAGCTGAGGTGAAAACATAATTACCTCTTCTTCTTAGTCAGTTAGATTTTGGAACGATTATTAACTAAGGTATGAAAGTAGGTAATCAATTTTATTGCTTTTTAGGGCCCCCTATTCTACTGCGTAATAACGACATCGCGTTTGACCTGTTTCCGTATTGTCAATGTTTTGATAACTCTTATGTCATTTACATAATGGCGACTGTGACATAAACGATAAAAAAAAATGTAAAATAGAGGCTCTGAAATCATTATTATCCGTGCCAGATATTTTAATTAATACTTTTAACAAAGTTAAATCCCTTTACTTTTCATTTCAAAAAAAGTTTGGAATTTTATCCCGCTATTGAGATATGACAAACCTTAGTTTCCGTACTTGAGAGATGAAAAAAAACTGATACTGAACTGATACCGAAGACTAAAACTATGGTTGTTAATTCCCAATGGCGTTAAAGCTAGGGTGCTAATATACTCGTAATAGGCGTCGAAAAGGTTCAAAGATCTGAATTCAGCAAGTGGCATTTTCTTGACCTTAGAGTCCTGTCTTGAGTGTAAAAAAGAGAAAACAATGAAGACCAGTGTGTCCAGTGAATCTTAGCAGAATACAATACAATAAAAATACTCTTTATTGAACACAAAAATGAATAGAACACGGAACAGTACATTTAAATCTTAGGTATACAACAGGCGGTATTACCGCTAAGTAGCGATCTCTTCCAGACAACCTTGGATAGAGAAATAACTATGGACACAAATTCATGCCAGGCGGTGTAAACTAATTCCTTTAGAACTCAAACTAAACAACTACAAAAAACGCTTAAGGTATTTAAATTTTGAAAAAAAAACTATTTATATATAAACTAAATAAGTATAAATATATACTGAATACATATATATAATAATTAATTATACATACATAAATCCTCCAAAACAGCCAAACAATATGCCGATAAAACTTGTAAGAAATAACGGAGTGATTGATTACATCAACGAGGATAAAGATGTAAAAAGACCAAGGTAAAGAAAGTTTTAAGGTATTTTACAAATCACTGCAGAAATTTCATATCCTAATGTACTCATACATTAGACATTTGCAAGTGCTCGCTTCAAACTTCGCTCTCAAAAATCCTCGTCCAAGTTTCCTAAAGGAATACGTCAGGAAACCGACTCAGCGTGTACCAAAAGTCATATGTGCCGTTGAAAATTGAGTATACATACGATCTTTCAGAAGGGCGGGATGAAGGAAAGCTATGCCACGTTAGGCTTAAATTGCGCGACGAAAAATTGCTTGCTCCAAAGTGTAGTAAGCTGTTCGGTGCCATCAAAATAAAATGCCGGTTTTAGGCAAAGTGCATGACTTATTTTTATTGGGTAATTTGGTGAGCGGCTGTACTTTTTATTGTGGTTTTTATCGATTGCAATAAATCGTTCTTTACCGGGATATATTAAAAAGATCCCTGTGGAGTATGAAGACGCGTTTCATATGTTTTACTGAATTGTTTTTTCTGCTGAATTCGTGTTATTTGAGATATGTAACGTAAACAAGTTAATGTTGGTACAACATAATTTGTTCGTTCTACTTATGGTGGAAGGCATCATTTGTTTAATCGGACAAACATTTATTTTAAGAGTGAAAGAGCCCCATGAAGATAATACGGAACAATTAGACAAAATAAATACATACTATTAGCTACAGACGTGATTTTTGTGGCTCTAGTGAAAACGGATACAAGTCTACTTAAGCTCTTAATAAGAAAGGGTAAACGTAATGTACAGAGTAAACTAGACAACGTTTCTCACCCAAACAAAAGAAGACTTGTCAGTCGTTCAGAAAAAAAATGGTTTTTTTTTTTAAATAAAAATATGTCACGGAACAATGTCACACAAATTGACCTATTCCCAAACTAAGCTCTAGGCTTGCACTATGGGTACTAGACAACGATAAAAATACTTTAAATTTAAATACATAGAAAACATCCAATACTCAGGAACAAAAACTCGTGCTCATCAAACAAATATTGGCCCTTATCGGGATTTGAACCCGGCTTCGGAGGCAGGGTCACTCCCAACTAGACCAACGTGTCATTGAAGGCTAGTCGTAACCTTCGTTAAGTACGCAAAGGAATCAATTAAGTTTTGTTTTCATTAAAGCCCTTAACTATGCACATTTTTTTTAAAACGTCCCTTGTATCCTTTACTAGGGCTACAGATTTTTCGTCGTTTACGATGTTTTGCATTAAATAGAAGTCTTGGTTTCATAAGAACAGTTATCTAAATTAATCCCTGTGGACGTATACTTATGTAAAAAACAAGACACGTGATGCATTAATGACCTAATCAACCCCAACCCGATGAAACGGGGGTCGATTCCGTTCAAATTGGTGCTCGTTAGCATTCGGACGCGATTTCCGAATTCGTTAGACCTTAACAAGGCTTCGGAAACTTTAGTTGGGAAACAAAATGGCCGGACATGCCTCAATTAGTAGGAGTTTGGGAGTTCAGAAGGCTTGAAGAGACGATGCGGTAGTCAGGGTAAAAATATTGGTTGCTTGAGCTACCACAATCTCATCCGTTAAACTACCGCAAGGCAGCACTGCAGTGTTCGCTTTGTAGAATTACAGCGTGGTATAAGGCGATCGGCTAAATTACTGGCATAAATGCATTTCATATTAGCCGTCAGGGCACACTTTTGCAGTTTTAGGATTGCAGTCTTGGTTTGTAGCCTTGAGATTGCAAATGTACTATTTTTGATTCTCCAGTGTGCTCTTGTACCTTCCCACAACGACGTAAAGGATATTCTTTTGTAGGTTATGACTTATGATGCATAACCTACTAAATTATTATTTGGAATTCTCATCGTAACTTGCTCTTTCTTATTTCGTGTTTCATATCATCACTTAATAAACAAATTAAAACTATCTTATTGCAGGACCATGGACGCCTTCGATTGATCCTATGCTTCTACTATGTGTCAGGCAGTTAATTTTTGGTCTTTAGAGAATGTTTTTAATTTAAATTCGGCTATACTGACTGAATTAAGAAGGATTTTTGATATATACGTGTAGCAACCGCTTGGACTTTAGCCACTGGACCACCGACTTAAAATCAAAGTGAAAGAAAATGCCGCATCCGACTCGCCTCGCCCCTCGATATTGCAACAAACAGACGGCGGTGGGATGAGTCATGTCCAAAGTTTTGAGTAGATGCTCATTTGCAGGGTCCCATGGGCGATTTAAAAACAGGAACATAGCTTTTAATTGTGTGCTTTGTTTAGGAAGTGGGTTGCTAATGGGGTGACCTTTGGTTATGCCGTGATTATAGCGTAGGCAAAGAGTAACATTAAGGAGACAGTGTTTATGTTGATTTGTTTGCTTTATTTTAATTCTGATCTGAAGTTCTTTCTGTTTTTTTTTTGTTGTAATACTTAACTACGCTTATTATTATAAAACATGTCTAACAAAACGGTAGTTTTTAATTTCCTGCCTTCGAAGAAGACGGATTGTAACATCAAGACTGGGGAATTACATACATAACATCACGCCTTCATTCCCAGTGTGGGGTAGGCAGAGCTACAGACATACCAACAACTCTAAAAAGATTTGTTGATAATTAATTCTGTAACCACATTTTGCACAATCAGGCGAAGAAGTTTACTATTGAATTAGTGACAGGTTGCAAGCCCATCGCCTTACAGTACTACAAGCCCTTATTCCCTTAGTCGCCTCTTACGACATCCACGGGAAGACACGGAGTGGTACTATTCTAACCCGGCAACCACACGGGGGAACTGGGGAATTAGAATTAGAATTTTATTAGAACAGTAAATTAGACAGGCATCCTCTGTATATCATCAAAATTTGATGATCTAAAGTTAAATATGAGTATGAGTTTATGACACTCACGTTTATGACAACTTATTTTAGTTTTGGTTTTTTTTTAGTTTTTTGTGGTCACAAATCTTACCTTATCTTACCTAAGTATAGGTAACAAATGAATGTTACTTGTGTAATATTATTTAACAGTTAAAAGGCAAAAAAACGTTTTTACGACATTTAAGTTTGTAAACTGATACTTTTGCCTGACAAACCTTTGGCAAAATTAACATAATTTAATTTATTTACGAATATAACCTAAAACACATATTAAGGTTATATTTTGTACTGCGTCGACACCTATAATCTAAATATATAAACCTGGCAAGAGCATGTTGGACCATGCTCAGTGTAGGGTTCCGAAGCCGTTAAGCACTACAAACATAAAAACAGCAAGTAATAACTAATTTTCTATTTAAAGTCATTTGGTGCCGTCTTAGGTGATTTTAGTAGGTATAAACACCTCAATCGCATGTATCTCAAGAACCAATGATGACTACTTAGTCGTGATAGTTTTCCTTTAAATTCGTTATTATGCGCTTTTATTAAGGTAATCAGATTTTAAGTATTTGTAGTTTTGGCTGTTAATATTTCCTTAACGGATTGTTTAATAGAAAAGTTGTTTTAACAAACCCGTAATATTTTTGAAAGCCCTATGAAACGGGACACTATGGGGTAGACGAGAAAAAAAATCCACAAGTTACGTGTAGGGGACACTTTTTAAAAAATATATAATTTTATATGTATAATCATGTCAAATAACAACTTTCTAGTACTAAGAGTCTGAGCTAGGCTGCGGACGGACGGACGGACATAGCGAAACTATAAGGGTTCCTAGTTTGACTACGGAATCCTAAAAATAGACCGTGACTGACTGACTGACAACACACAACCAAAACCGCTTGAGCTAGGAACTTGAAATTTTGGAGGGAATATTCCTTGGATATCCTAGAGGTGCACTAAGGAAAGATGCTTAGAAATTCATCCCCTAAAGAGTTAAAATAGGGGCACTAGCGGGAAACGAATTCTACGCGTATAAAGTCGCGGGCATTCTTCTAGTAGACAATATTATAAAATAAATAAATCACAGGACAATGTCACATAAGTTTACCTAGTCCCAGACTAAGCTCTAGGCTTATACTATGGGTACTATAGAGAAATATATCTTAAATACATAGAAAACATCCAAGACTCAGAAAAAAATACTCGTGCTAATCGTGCTTACCGGGATTTGAACCCAGGAGCCCTAGCTTCGAAGGCATGGTCTAGCGTGTCGTCAAGGTATACGCTATACAACCTTTCAAAGAGGCACAATACACATATTCTCTCCTCTTTTGAACCCAGGATGAAAACTGCCCCATGTGCGTGTATAATAACATCAATTACCAGTCATATTCCGTCTCCGTCCCGCATGTAATATCGTCTCATTTTCAGCCCATTACCCGATAACGAGTTCCAGCGCCGTCGGCTTTTAATATCAACGTTGGGAACGCGATCAGTTTATTTTCTCGTTGCGCTAATTCAATTTTGTAACGGAATATTGAACGATGTTTATGTGGACGTTATGATCTGTTGTAATATGAGGATAATTTGTGTGATGGGTATAAGTATTTGTTCCTGAGTCTTGGATGTTTTCTATGTATTTAAGTATGTGTTTCTCTCTATGAGTAAGTTTGTCGTTGTTCAATACCTATAGTAAAAGCCTAGAGCTTAGTATGGGATTTGGCCGATTTGTATGACACTGTCCCCTGTTTTTTTAATATTTGTTGTTTTGCAAAAAAATACCCATGCAGTTGGGTCGGTAAAATAACTTTCACAAGTATATAATGTCTTTGACCAAATCTATTAATAGTTTAGTCTGGAAACTCCTTTATTCGCATCACGATAAATTATTCCGTTTAACAACTGTGGAATATTATGCCCGTGAAATCGAATATGACGGCTATGAGCCATGCCGCTCGAATAGGGTGAAACATTAATCCCAAATAAAGGATATTGGTACTACAAAATACGTTTCACAGATACATTCATACTTCCAAACATTTTCTTTTATTTTGATTGCAAAGCGAAGTAATTTGGGAATACATACATACATAACATCACACCTTCATTCCCAGAGTGGGGTAGGCAGAGCTACAGAAATACTAACAACTATAAAAAGACTTGCTGATAATTCTGTAACCACATTTTGCACAATCAGGCCAAGAAGTTTAATTTGGGAATAATTATGAATCTTCTCCGTTATTACATTCCTATTTATCTTTGACCGCAATGGGAACAGGCTGCGAAAGGACCGTTAGCATAGTAATATAATGACGTATAAGGGCTTGTATTACTGTTAGGCGATGGGCTTGCAATCTGTCACTAACACACTAGTAAACTTTTTGGCCTTATTGTCCAAAATGTTACAGAATTATAAACAAGTCTTTTTGCAGTTGTTGGTATTTCTGTAGCTCTGCCTACCCCACTTGGAAATGAAGGCGTGATTTTATGTATGTAATTACTTCATATTTCAACTCTATACTTAGTAAAATTAATTTCAAGTACAAAAAAATAACTGTGGCATATTTATAAAAGGTTAAGTGGCGGGATGACCACACCTTTTTTTGCTTTGAGCGTACTTAAATGTATTCATCATTGACTTATGAGGTTAGGCTCCTCACAAGTCAATTAGTCGTGAAGTCAATACAGTAACAATCACATGCACTTTCATTTGAACAATACACTTCCCAGGCCCTAATGGTGCCCCATCGTTAGTAGTTATGTAAAGCCCTTCGGGCAAAGAGAGGCCTCGAGAGAAACAAATTTTATCTACTAGTATTTTTAATGTTTTTTTTTACTGCTTCGATGGAACATTTAGGTTTTTTGTAATTACTCTTTTTACATAGCTGTTCAAATGTAAAGATTCTTTGTAATGTTTTTCTTTTATAGCTAGAGAATTCATTAACCCATTGCTGAAATTCTCTGCTGTACTAAGTACCCATTTCACCATACGATGTTAACCACTTAGCAGACGATTGGAGCGTTAACTGTTGTCAAAACGTAAGAACTAACAGTCGATTAACATGGATCAAATTTAACATCGTATGGTGAAATTGGTCCTTAAGTTAGAAATCTCATAGATATAATAATATGACAATCGCTGGGGCTCAACTTCAATAACTTACACCACTAGGTCACTTAGGTCTTCGCTAGTAACAAAAACCACTTTTGTTAGTTGCTGTATGATTATTTGCTTGACTGGTAGCGAATGCTATTACGCATTAAGTCGGCCATACGTGCTTTTTTTTGCAACAAAAATAAATACATATAAACCGGCCAAGTGCCTGTTGGACTTCCCACATTCAGGGTTCCGTACCAAAATCTGATTTATAAATATGTTGGTGTTGGCACGAGTCGCGTATAACAATGTGAAAATATCTACATCATATAATAAATAAATAAATATCAGGGGACAATCTCACACATATTGACCTAGTCCCAAATTAAGCTCTAGGCTTGTACTATGGGTACTAGATAACGATAAACATACTTACATAGAGAAATACACACTTAAATACCTACATAGAAATCATCAGAGACTCGGGAACAAATATTCGCGCTTATCACAAAATATCTGCTATTACCGGGATTTGAACCCAGGACCGCTGGCGTCAGAGGCAGGATCACTCCCAACTAGGTCAAAGTGTCGTCAAAAAACGTACTCTTGAATACAAGTTTTTAAATATAAAACAGTTTCAGATGATAAAAAAGCAGTTTACTCACGTGATCATCAGTAATTTTTGAGTGAGACCGTATTAAAAACCAGACGATATGTTATATAGATGATAGCTTAGCGCGGGCTAATGTCTGCAACTTGACGCAAGTCTTTTTTGCATGCTGGGTTGATAGCACTACTCTTGCCCACCCAGTTCCACCAGGAAGCCTAGCAGACCCTTAATGTTGTCGACGGCTTCTCGTAGTGACCTCGGCGTTCCGAGGTGACGTGCCTGGTATGTTGCTACCCCGGGGCATTCCATGATGACGTTGGCTGCGGTTTCCTCCGCCGTCATACAGACTCTGCACAGGGGGCTGTCTGTAACACCTAGTGTGAACAAATGTTTGTTATACAAGGCATGACTAGTCATGGCTTCAGTCAGCAGACTGCATGTTACTTTCTTATTAATGAAAATTATATTCAGGGTTGTTACGTAGTCCTAATAAAGAACAACACCACGGTGAGAAAAGGTTATGGCTTTGAGTCCCAATTCATTTTTTTAATGTCTTTTGTTTCTTAAATTTAGAACAGATGTTAAGAAGAAGATCCTGAAACGTCTTCCAACGACGACGACACATTTTCACCGACGATGTTTTAGTATTTTTAAAAACCTAACAACACACAATATAAAGGGTAGTATTTTTTAAAAAAAAAATCCAGTATCTTTATGCTATAAATACGCCGTCCTGTCAAATTAGAGCCAAAGTCCCGGTAATTCAACGTAGAATAGATCCGACATTCGGATAGTCAGATAAATAAATAGACGAAAATAAACGACAAAACTATGAGGACTATTCTGGGACTGACATTATATTATTATATGGTAGTAATTTGCCTATGGAACGTTGATATGCTCACTGATATGCACTGAATCAGAACGTGTCATATCATAACTATCTCTACTTATGCTTAAAATGAAATTCGATGAAATGATAGACACCCGCTATCATTTCATCGAATTTCATTTCATCGAACACACGTATCTAAAAAATCTAACCTAACCTAACCTATGTAATCAATGTTTAAGAAACCCTGAAAACATTATGGTATCAGCAGAAAATAGCGTTCGATGTAATTAAATTCGATGAAATTATACATTCGATGAAGTGTTGAGCCGCTTAAAACATTATGAAGTGATTAGTAACCTCTACCTAATAAAATTAGTCCAGGTTAGAGATCATGTGCTCTCTCTCTTGTCGTCCCCATATGTACATTCAATTATCATTGCGAAAGTAAATTCGACGCGTCCTCGGAATAGGACCCTCGGGTCGTGCTGATGCATAAATTACTTCCCTCTGTCCTACTGGGGCTGTGTTTTTAAAATAATATTTAAAGTAATTGAAAAGAAATGTCGATGGTTCAATAATTGCACCAATAGGGTCGAATTTTTACAATAGACGTTAGAAAAATAATAATCCTCAAAGTTAGTTAAGGGCCGGTAACCATTTGTTACGGTTTTAAGCACTTGACGACACGTTGGCCTAGTTGGGAGTGACCCTGCCTCCGTAGCCGGCGGTTCCGGGTTCAAATCTCGGTAACGTACTTATACGGGAGAATACAAAGGGTAGACGTGAATGGAGTACGATCACCTGGGTCATTGGTCTCAATGGGCGTACCACAGGGCTAAATATTGGGTCCATTTTTATTCCTCATCTACATAAATGACTTACCTTACCTTATAAAGGACAACCATGATATAGTATTGTTTGCTGATGATACGTCACTTGTGTTCAAAGTTAAACGACAACAGCAGTTTAATGTCGATGTAAACAATGCTATATCAAAAGTAGTCGATTGGTTTAGTGTTAATAATTTATTACTGAATGAGAAAAAGACGAAATGTATAAAGTACATGACTACTAATGTGAAAAATAGACAAACTACTGTAACTATTAAAAATGACAAATTAGAACTAGTTAATGATACAGTGTTTCTTGGTAAAACGTTAGACTCCAAGCTCCAATGGGGTCCTCATCTTGCTGGATTGGCGGGTAGACTCAGTTCTGCAGTTTTTGCAGTTAATAAGATTCGGCAATTAATAGACTTAGATACCGCTCGATTAGTTTATTTTAGTTACTTCCATAGTGTTATGTCATATGGTATTTTACTGTGGGGTAGTGCTGCTGATGTAAATAGCATCTTTGTTCTGCAGAAGAGGGCTATTCGTACTGTCTACAAGATGGGCCAGAGAGACTCGCTTAGAGATAAGTTTAAAGAAATTAATATATTGACCATGCACAGTCAATACATTTATGGAAACATTATGTATGTTCATAAAAACATCGCTAAATTCAGAAAGAACTGTGACATACATAATGTTAATACCAGAAATAAACATAAGCTCGCAGTGCCCTTCACGCGGCTCCATAAAATAAAAAAACTCTTTTATGGGTAATTGTAATAAGCTCCCAAGTAATGTTACTGAACTATCAGTAAATAAATTTAAGCGTTACGTTAAGCGTAAACTAATTTCTAAAGCATATTATAGTATTAAAGACTATATTTATGATAACAATGCTTGGGACTGAATTGCTTGTAATAAAATGTTTAGTCCTTATAACAAAAGGTTGCAAACGTCGAAAAAAAAAACATCCGACAGAGTTTCTTACAGGTTCTTCTCTGATCGGTCGCGATTTGATCCTGCAGTCAATTTAGGCTAAGTCGCTACTATGACGTTTCAAAAGAGTTTATTATTTGTAAACCTACTTGAATAAAGATTATTTGTTTCTGAGTCTTGGATGTTTTCTATATGTTCAAGTATTTATTTCTCTATCTAAGTATGTTTTTCGTTGTCTAGTACCCATAGTTCAAGCCTAGAGCTAAGTTTGGGACTAGGTCAATTTGTGCGAGATTGTCCCGTGATATTTACTTATTTTATTTATTTATTTAAATCTTAGCAAAATATATCAGTCTTACTTAGAGTTATCCGCCCTTACTGAACTATTGTTAACATCATAATAACCTTTTTTGAAATAATAGTACAGGGTGACTTCAAATTGGTAATACAAAATCAATGTTTTACACACATTTCCCCTAAACTTAGCCCCTCAATTAAGTCTCATACTTTTAAAATAATCAGAAGTATTTTTTTTTTAAATTTTAAACTATCCTATTTTTGTTGGCTTAACATGGTTATCCTACCATAATAATTTACAAAGAAGTTTAAAGAATTTCAAATGAACACTTTCCTCTTTGGTTATCCGTCACCTGTCGCAATTTATGAACAAAACGTCTTTTGATTAGTTGATAACATCGAGTGACAGGTATGACAGTTAGGTATTTATTGTAGTGTAACCACACTTTGGGATTTTAATTATTTGTTTTGTTCGAAAATGAGCATTAATTAAATACAGTTAATTTTAACAAAGGGGTTAATGTATTATACTGTGTGGCATTAACTAAGCCACAATCAAGTGTTTTGTATTACCAATTTGAAGTCACCCTGTATATGTAATTTCGTCAAGTTACTCGTTTATTAGTCTTTAAAATCTTGTTTAAATTAAAGTTTTTGAGCAAAATACCTGAACAAAGAAAACCCGCAATGCAGAATGAATGAAATTACAAATGGACTACACTTCAATTAAAACTACACCCTACATAGTCGTCTTGACACTCAAAGTACGACCGGCCTTATACGTAGCTTCACACTTTAGTGCTTTGTCACTTTAACGTCATATTTGAACTGCTGCACAAATCTATCAAAGGCTTTAAAGCAACAAGGTATATAACTGCGCAGCTACATAAGAACGCGTAGGAAAAATCGTAAATTTAAAAAAAAACACTTCGATTTCCTTAACAGTCCAATATTTTCCGGTTTTTATCTCAAATTTCCTGTTTAATTTGGTCTGGCGCGCCCGCTGGTGGCAAGTAACAAATCTATTATTATCGTGTTATCTGCGAGTAGGAACCGAGCAAACTTGTCACTCCCTTTATCTAGTGAACCCATTTATCATTTTACCCTGTCAGTTTTTATTAGGACCTGCACAGCCCTTATGTGTGGTGTAAGGGATGACCTTTTAAGAATAATTTGTAAACATTACATATTATTATATGGCATTGAACTTAGGTTTTAAATTTATATGCGCATGTTTAACTTCATCGAATTTCACTTCATTAAATGTAAAACATTAGTTACGTAGTTTAGGTAAGGATAGATGTTTAAGATATCCTGAAAACATAATGGTTTGAGCTGAAAATAGCGTTCGATGAAATGAAATTCGATGAAATGATACATTCGATGAAAGGTGTTTCGATGACATGATAGACACCCATATTGATCAGATGTACTGACTAATTGTGTCGTGTCTTATCTAACCTTTATTAATATTGTAAATCTATCGAAAATTCATAAGAGTAACGTTTTGAATGTACCTACAAATAAAATAATACAAATAATTATTGCTTGATTTCTAGAAATCATATATATCGTATTCACAGCCAATTAAGTTTACGCAGAGTAAAGTGCCAGTAAGGCCTAAAGTAACGGCACCAGTACTCGACTTAGGAACAATCTTCGACACTGACTCTTATGCAAAGAAGATAAGAGTTATTCATTTGTTTTGCAACAATCAATTTGTAACCCTATGATCTTTGAATTAAAAGCTTCTGTCGATTACTGGTGCATGTCAGCTAAATGTGTCGAACATTGGTGCTTTTACCTTACTTACTGAATAAATACTATTATAGAGGCATTCCATCTTAGGCCTCAGGGTAGGCAACGCATTTAAGGTCTTAAGAATTCAAATGTCTATGGGTTCCACTTACCATCAGGTGGCCTAAATGCTCGTGTGCCTTCTCCTTAAAAAAAAAATATGTTTTTTACGGTTAGTTACTTACACGACCTGCGCAGTATCTGAATAATTAAATGAAGCCCATGCCACGTAATAATAATCTAGAGATTTGCTACAATATTACAACGAAGCTTGTTTTATAGAAGAAGCAAGAAGCACTACTAGTCAGTAACTTATTGAATTAAATATGTAAATTCTGAAGCTATTTGGGTCATACACAGAATGAATGAATGACTGAATTTCCTGTGGACACGCCAGAAGTTAACGTTTTTAAGGCCTAACTTTCTGGCTAAGCCTATTCCCGCATAAACGGCGTCACGACTGCTTTAGACCTATCACATAAAAACAACACACCAGCCACCATTGCCATTCACACCAGCTTTTAACTATTTACCACAAGAAAGACAACTTTTGTTTTTAAGAGTGTGTATGACCCATTTGGTCATCTACTTTTATGAAATGCGCTTTATTTTTTGGCTTCTTAACTTTCTTATTCAAATATCTGTACCCTTTGCCTTGTACCACGCCGTTAGCGTCTTTTGTTTCCCTTATCTTAATGTAGCCTGATTAAGTCGCTCTGTATCACAAAGCCGTTCCTCCGCTAATTAGGAGAGCGACTAATGAATGCCTCTTCTCTCCTTTACATTGTGCATTAGAAACTTTCTTATTTACTTCCACGACGTTGATATGCAAACGATTAGGGATTGTTTTTCTTATTAATAGAACACGTTTGAAATAATCTGTAGGTATGTTTTAGGGTTCCGTACCTCAAAAGGAAGTTGTCAGTCCGTCCGTCTGTCTGTCGGTCTGTCAAGACCCTTAATCTCAGGAGCGCGTAAAGATATAGAGTAGAAATTAAAAACATAGACTCAGGTCCGGTACGTATATTTCGATACTCAAGGTAATTAAAAAGTATAGGGTACTTCTCATAGAATTAGAACCCTCAAATTTGGCTAGAAGTAAGGTATTACAGCTCAAGTAAAGGAAAAATCTGAAAATCCTAAATTTGTTGCTTCAGTACAAAAAAAAGATATATTGCAGTTAGTAAACAAATCGCGATCTCTAAGACGTCGATGTATGGGCAAAACAGTTTTCCAACGGTAAAGCTTGTCCCTCAATACAATTTTACATTCTTATAAGTTTGTACGGAACCCTCGGTGCGCGAGTCCGACTCGCACTTGACCGGCTTTTTCTATGTCTGCGTCTACTAGTATGTACTTCCCAGGAGGAGGCCAAGGATGAGAAGGAACGCTGAAAGAAACTTGTGTTTTGTTAATCAATCAAATGGCCAAATAAGAACATAAAGTAATTTAGCATATTTTATTCGTAACAACGTAATTTTGAAGATTAAGTATGAAAGAGAATAATAGGTACGTAATTATAAGGTTTCTTTAAAAATGTTTAACCCCACAAAACGATTCTGTACTCTATCGCCTGGGAGACGAAAAATTATACAATAGCTAACAATTTGTACAGATTTAATATTCGATTAATGAAATAAATTTGAAACCGAACCAATAGAATTGTTTATTATTTTTCGTAGAACCGCAACGAAATTACTTTCATTTTCTAACGTTGCAATTCAATTGCTTATTGAATGCCCATTTTAATTATAGAATCGCATTAAATTAATCCAACAAATGAATTATGCATGTGGGGAGAAGCTCTACATACGCACTGTGCTAATTATCGCTGCTTTTATTGTGGGCGCGTGTAGAATTGATTGCACAGCCGATTTGGTTCGAATTGATATTTTATGCAACTTAGGCGTGGTTTGCGCTTTAGTGAACAGAATTGCCTTATTTACGGTTTCAATGCTGAGTTATTGATGTCATTTTAGGCGTCGGATTTTTAATTTGTTAGTTGTATTCACCACTACATTTTTTCTACGATCTTATCCCTTGGCAACTTTAATAAAATCCAGGATAAAAAATCATTCTACATCATTTTCCTTGCAGAAAGTTGGTTCAGTGTTGCAATACGAGCGTAGGAAACGAATTGACAGATGAGATCATTTTCGCATATCTACTACTTTTGTAGGCGTAGCGGGACTCAAATATTTCGATCGTAAGAGAAAACTTTTCCTTCAAAAGTTGGAACACTTTTACAAATTTTTGAACACAGCCAATAACCGTCAAAAATATATCCTCCTAAAAAAGAATGGACAAAATAATGCCTTGTCACGATTGGTCGAAATTCTTTCTTCGCCGTCCGCATTCGCGAGCCCCTCGTCATGCCGCCAACAACTGACCGATGATTGGCGAGAATGCGAAAACAAAGAGGTTTTGTTCACAAAATTACTTTTCTCTTATGCCCCCGGAACCGGAATAGCCAGTGTTTTCTTCAACTGTTTTGTTGTTGCTATCTGAAGTTTCTTTGGCGGAAATGTTTTGCTGATTATCTCTATTGACTTGTTAAGGCGGTTGAGTGACGGTCGCTTTTCGCTAAATTATAGCCAAGTGTTATGCAAGCTGTAGATCTGATTCACAAAAAAATGAAAGTGATTTGCATAACAACTAGTGTACGAGGGCTGCACTGAAACTTTCGGGAATCTAATACTTAGAAACACATTTTTGACACATATCATACCTTTTTATAATCTCTAAAGTTTCATTTTTTTAACACACTGGCCACATAGAAAAAAAAGCGATGGTTCGATTTCAATTGTTTTTTGAAGTCGTCGAGTCGCTGCTGAAAATGGAATTGTCCAGTGAAAATTTAAGAGCTATGATTTATTACGACTTTAAAAGTGGATTATCACAAAAACAATGTGGAGACCGGATGATTGTTGCTTTTAGTAATGAAGCACCTTCAAAGACGACAATATACAGGTGGTATGCAGAATTTCAACGTGGCTGTCTAACCCTCACGGACGACGTGCGTGAAGGTCGACCAAAATCGGCAGTCACGCAAGAAAACGTCGATGGTGTGCGTCAGCTGATAAAGGAAGACCGACATGTGTCATATCGGGAGATTCAAGAGTGTTTGGGCATTGGAATGAGTCAGATACAAATCATTTTACAGGAACAATTAGGCGTGTGAAAGTTGTTTTCCCGTTGGATCCCTCACTTTTTGTCTGAGGAGCAGAAAACGACTCGTGTCAATTGGTGCCTCAGAACTTTGAATAAATTCAACGGAGGAAGCTCAAATGCAGTTTTTAGCATTGTATCCGGTGACGAGTGTTGGATATATGCATATGAGCTTGAAAATAAAAACCAATCTCGAGTATGGGTCTACGAAGATTAGCTCAAGCCGACAAAAGTTATTCGTCTCGCAACACGGCCAAAAAGATGGTGGCTACGTTTGTCTCCAAATCGGGTCACGTGGCTACTATTCCTCTTGAAGATCGTAGAACGGTCAATGCCGATTGGTACACCACTATTTGTTTGCCGAGTATCTTTGCTGAACTCCGAAAAAAAAAACCCTAGTTGCCGCATTATCCTTCACCACGACAATGCCAGCCCTCACACCGCTCGGAAAACAACTGAGTACCTGGGCCTCTATTCAACTGCGTTATAACGATATCGTTTTTGACCTGTTTCCGTATTGTCAACGTTTTGATAACTCTTATGTCATTTACAATAATGGCGACTGTGACATAAACGATTCTTAAACGTGTCAAACACGATATCGTTTTAACGCACCTGAATAGAGGCCCTGGACGGTGAAAAAGTCGAATTACTGGACCATCCTCCATACAGCCCCGACTTAAGCCCCAATGACTTTTTCACATTCCCCAAAATTAAGGATAAGTTGCGTGGTCAGCGGTTTCAGACGCCGGAAGCAGCAGTGGAGGCTTTTAAAATGGCCATTTTGTCGACCCCTCTTCAGAGTACAATAAGTGCTTTAATGACTGGTTTGATCGCATGGAAAAGTGCATAAAATATAAAGGAGAATACTTTGAAAAACAATAAAAATACTTTAATTCAATTTTACTGCATATTTTTTTTTATTCCCGAAACTTTCAGTTTGATCCTCATACTCGTACACATTTTAATTTTGCCTAAAACGAATTCCTGATAGTTCTGTATAATTTTTAGCTTTATCTTAAAAAAAATACATACATAACGTCACGCCTTCATTCCGAGAGTGGGGTAGGCAGAACTACGGAAATACCATCAACTTCAAACCTGTTGATAATTCTGTAACCACATTTTGAACAGTCAGGCTAAGATGTTTACCAGTGTATTAGTGACGGGTTGCAAGCCCATCGCCTAACAGTACTACAAGCCTTTATTCCCTTAGTCGCCTCTCACGACATCCACGGGAAGACATGGAGTGGCACTATTCTAACCCGGCAACCATACGGGGGATCTTAAAATAGGATAAAATAAAGTCGCTATCCTCGTCTGTCTGTCTGTAATGTCTGTATATCCGCTAACTCCTAAACCACGTAACGGATTTTGAGGCGGTTTTTAACATCAGTTAGATATTTTTTCATGGAAGGTATTTATCTATAATAAATTGTAGTTTATTTACGTGTATTACATTAATCGAAGCGAAGAGTGGGCGGGTCCCTAGTTTATTATAGTATAACATAAATAGGTTAAAAATACACATACATACATAACATCACGCCTTCATTTCCAGAGTGAGGTAGGCAGAGCTACAGAAATACCAACAACTCTAAAGACTTGTTGATAATTCTGTAACCACATTTTGCACAATCAGGCCAAGACGTTTACTAGTGTATTAGTGACAGGTTGCAAGCCCATCGCCTAACAATACTACAAGCCCTTATTCCCTGAATCGCCTCTTACGACATCCACGGAAGACATGGAGTGGCACTATTCTAACCTGGCAACCACACGGGCTCAAAAATTAGGTAAGAAGAAACTAACCTAAAATATAAACCACCAGAAAATTATTGTCATGATACGCATGATAAATGAGTCTTATATTATGTCAACGTAATCGCACCTTCGGTAGAACAAAGGCACAATGTACAATGTTACTGAAGGGGAAATTGTTCTCTTGTCCGGTAGAACAAAGGCACAATGTACAATGTGACTAAAGGGGAAATTGTGCTCTTGTCCGGTAGAACAAAGGCACAATGTACAATGTTACTGCAGGGGAAATTGTACCCTTGTCCTACCAAAGGTGCGGTATGCCTGAAATAACATAAGATTTGTTATTAAGCTAAGCGTATATTATGCTATTTGAAAGCAGTTAAATAAAGTTAAACGGCACCCGTTTTTAATATTCGTAAACTTCTTTTCATTACACGTGCTACTTTTTGTTATTAAGTTATTGGTAATCCTAGATAAAGGTTTAAGCTTATAAAGGTGTGCTAGGTACTCGTAAGTGTCTCATTTAGTTTTGACTCGTGATTTATTTACAAACGTAGAAATATACATTTTAGTGGTGATAGGACCCTGTGCAGGGTCCGTCCAGATCGCTACCACCATCTTATACATTAACCAACCGCAAAGCAACAGTGTTCGCATTGATGTGTTCCGGTGTGGGAATAAGACAACTGGTGACATTACTAACATAGAGGCATTCCATCTTAGTCCTCAGGGTTGGCAACGCATCTTAGGATTTCAGTCTTATGATCAGGTGACCGGAGTGCTCGTATGCCTTCTCCTTATCATAAAAAATATATTTATTTGTATCTGCTTACATAATATCTCATCCATAGCCAAAGTCTTCTTTTAATTAAATATTAAGATGCGAACTCAAAAGTAGCTATAAATTTTAGTTCCTTGTCGCAGCAATTGATTACCAAATTTAAATCACTCTAAAGTGAGAGTGATTTTTTGGTAATACGTTTTGGAGCCGACCGGAATTCCTAGAATTGATGGCATGACTGAATGACCTTAGTTCCGTGGAAAATGGGACGGATGCTAGACTGCTAGTGTGGGATGAAACCTGTGTAGACACGCCAGCCTCGTCACATCTCCACCGGACCTCTCATAGGGCTGGTGCGGCAGCTGAAGCGGCTGAAAGCATTGACGTTGGCAAGTATAGTGGTTTCGGCCCAGAGTATAGTTTTACTTCATTCGGCATCGAGACCTTCGGTCCATGCGGTCCGAGCGCTCTAAGTCTCTTCAAAGACATTTCGAAGAGGCTCATTGACCTCGCTGGAGACAGAACAGCTGGCAGTTTCCTCGGTCAACGCAGCTATTCAGCCAGGATATGCTGCCAGCATCGTCGGTAAAATACCATAGGGTCCCTTTTTTAGACTTAGCCTTTTAGTTTTAGTTTTAATTTTCATTTGTAAATTTGGTCTAGTAGCTCGTTAGATAGTTGGAATAAATAACTTACCTTTCAGAAAATACGTTATTACGACAAGGTACGAAAATGTTAACTTACTTATCAATTCGACTATACCTGTGCCAGGAGACCCCAGAGTAGTTAAACACATAATTTAGTTCTGTTACACGTTAAAACAAATCTCTAAATGCAAATGCAGGAAATACATTTCACTACGACGCTTTATAAAATCCTTAAAAGTTATTGCCAACGATAAGTGCACAAATTTATTTATTTGCTCTAAGGAACTATATATCTATGGAATAAACCCTGCTACAAAGGAAAACACGTCTATTCGCTTCGAAGAAGATTTAGAAAGGTATTTAAGTCGCATCTACCGAGTTTGGCGTAATCTATACAATTCCCGTTTGCTCAATATGCACGAACTCGAAACATTAAAACGAATTGAAAATTTATGGAACATTAGTTGGATTAAAAACACGTCTAGAAACTTACTTAGTTGCCGTGACATTCTGTATTTTGTCGTGTTGGATTTGAATGGACTGTTATTGGATTTATAGACAATTTATAGACATAATATGAATATTTCATGCATACATGACATAATTCAGCTAAGTCACTAAAAACTAGAACCTTTTTTGCAAGCTCTCAGTATAACATAAAATCCGCACACCTATACAATAACATAAATAAACAACAACCTTACCATGAATGTAAAAGTATCGTGATATAATGGCTAATTACTAAATCTTAACGGCACTCTCAACACACACATTCACATACACACACACACACACACACACACACACACACACACACACACACACACACATATATATATACACAAAAATAAACCAGCTTTCAACTGTATTAATAGTTGGTTTATTGTAAATTAAACTGCATTAATTACCTGCTTATGTAAACTCAAATTTAAATTATAAGTCAAATCTTAATCTATAAGTAAATTTAGGAACTAAACTTCTACATAAATAAAATAACTATATCTTACCTCACGTCACCGAAGGAAGAGCGGTGTTGCCCAACACAGGCAATATTTTGCCTAAAGGGTAACTCCATCCCTTGTATCAATTACCACATTGTATCTTATGTATATAGAATTTTGAATTTTGTATTTGTATGAATTATAGCAGAGTCAAAAACATTCACAGCAGCACACCAATGACCCTTTTTGCTAAGGAGGCAGATCAATGCCTTGCCAAAGCCAGACGCATGAGGGAAACCGGTTTCTTCCTCATTAAAAAATATTTAAAAGTAGGTTTCTAGGGTAATATTTTGGCATCGGTATATTCTGACTGTTCTACGTGTTGCGTAAATACGAATGCACCCATCGTAGTCCATACCACATCCATGGCGTGTCGTAGAATTCGTTTATTGTCTTTCCCTGTGGAACTATATAATTAGCATAACATACATACATAACTCAAAAAAAACTGTTTATAATTCTGTAACCACATTATTTTGCAAAATCAGTCCAAGAACTTTACTAGTGTATTAGTGACAGGTTGCAACTTCATCGCCTAACAGTACTGTAAGCCCTTATATCCTTAGTCGCCTCATACGACATCCACGGGAAGACATGGAGTGGCACCATTCTAACCCGGTAACTACACAGGGTTAGGTGGGGTAAAAAATAGGGCATAAGTCAATGCGGAGTTTCGTACATTCGCCATTTGTATGTGTTCATCTCACCACCCTAAAAATCTTAAAAACTAAAGAATAGGTATAATATTAGTAGGATAGGTTTATAGGTGAAGAAATGGCTATCTAACCGTAAGACTGCTTATTGACTCATTTACATTTTATTCTGGATTTTCTTTCCTTGCTGTAATACAATTATATCTGATGTTCTATAAGCAGTATGTATTTATATAAGAACAGGTTACAACCTGTCACTAATACACTGGTAAACATCTTAGCCTGATTGTGCATAATGTGATTACAGAATTATAAACAGTCTTTTTCGAGTTATTGGTATTTCGGTAGCTCTGCCTAAGCTGGGAATGAAGGCGTGATGCTATGTATGTATGTTATGCTAATTATATAGTTCCACAGGGAAAGACAATAAACGGATTCTACGCGGGCAAGGTATGATCAAATATACCGATACCAAAATTACCCTACAAACCTACTTTTAAATATTATTTAATGAGGAAGAAACCGGTTTTTTAGAGTTCTTGGTATTTCTGTAGCTCTGCCTATCCCACTCTGGGAATAAAGGTGTGATGTTATATATGTAGAACAGGTATAAACACTATCAATTTTGCTGAAGCTTATTTACTAGCTGAACTGACAGAATTTTTGATCTATCAGAAACAAGCGACGATTTCAGCCGTCACACGTCAAAATTACAAAACATTTTACATCCTTTTCGACGTGTCAAACTGAAACAGCCACTAAAGCACGGAAGTGTAATGTAACATTAAAATTTTCACGCATCACACTCGTAACTCCCCCCCTCCCCCCTCCAGTAAGGTCATTCACCACGTTGGCGGTTTATCCCCATTTGATTGCGGACTGTCCGCGGTAATCCACCATTAGTGGCCACCCTGCGGATTATGCGAGGGACGTGGTCACCCTATTTAGTTATGCGACAATCTTCTTCAGGGATGCGAAGGGTGATTATGATTTGATTTGATCTTGTCGTTGGAACTTTGAATGTTTTTTGTTAAACTAATTTTATATTCTTAGGATAAATACTAGAGAAAAAAGAGTATATGTTAAATGTACCAAACACAGACCAATAGAAACCAGATAAAAACAAAGGAGCACCCTTGGAATTTATCTGTTTCAGTCAACTTTTTTTCGCGGTTGCGACGGCAGCTAAAAGTTACATCGATTAAACAATGACGTCACACACACCAACGAACCATCAAAACGCTTCCAACGATAACCCATTTGTTAAATTATTTATGATAAGTGGTTTAGAATTTATGAGGGAATAGATGAACAAACATACATACATACCAGTCAAAATCATAACCCTCCTTTTTGCTTCGCCGTAGTCGGGTAAAAATAGGCTTAAATTTTCACAAAGATAAAGTTCAGTTAAATCAAATTGATAATGTGTACAAATTAATAGTATGCCCGACGGTATGTATGTATGACGTAGCCCGTGTGGTTGCCGGGTTAGAATAGTGCCACTCCATGTCTTCCCGTGGATGTCGTAAGAGGCGACTAGGGGAATAAGGGCTTGTAGTATTGTTAGGCGATGGGCTTGCAACCTGTCACTAATACACTAGTAAACTTCTTGGCCTGATTGTGCAAAATGTGGTTACAGAATTATCAACAAGTCTTTTTAGAGTTGTTGGTATTTCTGCAGCTCTGCCTACCCCACTCTGGGAATGAAGGCGTGATGTTATGTATGTGTGTGTGTTAACAGTATGTAGCCAAAACTTGTTCCGTAAATTTCAATAAATTTATTATAATATTTTAAAGTACCGGACACTATACATCGTTTTTTTAGGTGAGAATAATAACGGTCAAATTCGCACATGTTTCCTTTAATTACGTAGCTAATACTGAGAAATATTTGTGCTAATACCTATCCTAATTCTTGTAATTAATTACTTAAAGTAGAGACAATTGTTTTTAAAGTCTAGTTTTGACATCGTTAAAGGCAAAAACGGGTGCAAAGTATGGGCACTTATTCTCAAAAGCCAAGTACATGTAGGAACAAACCTATGTATTATACTTATATATACACATAATATATTTTATGCATGTATGTACTATTTATATACTTATATTATTTAAATAATTATCTAAATTACCCTGTGTTATTAGGACTACCTATTTGTTTTCATATTTATTATTAGTTAAATTGTGACAAAAAAAATGTTTGGTTGTATCATTCTCAGGATCCCTTATATTGTATCTGTTTTGCTCATTGGTTGAATGGTAGAGAATGCCTGAAGGCTTTAAGTCCGCCATTTGTACCTACTATTGTGCAAAAAAGTTTAAATAAATAAATAATACCTACTACGACTTTGACAACGCGTTGGCCTAGTTGGGAGTGACCCTGGCTGCGAAGCCAGCGGTCCCGGGCTCAAATCCCGGTAAAGGCAGATGTTTGTGTGATGAACACGAGTATTTGTTCCTGAGTCTTGGATGTATTCTATGTGATTAAGTATGTATTTTTCTATATAAGTATGTTTATCGTTGTCTAGTACCCATTTTACAAGCCTAGAGCTTAGTTTGGGACTATGTCAATTTGTGTGAGAATGTCCCCTGATATTTATTTATTTATTACTAACTCTGATATTACAATCTTAAGATTTAAACCTAGTTTATAGGCCTTCTTATTTTAACCGATTTTCGTACGGAACAAAACTGATTTAAATCACGCACGTTAAGTAAAAAAAAAACTTTGAAGGAAACAAAATAAGGTTACATTAAGGTTAATTCGATAACAGAATTTGTAGGTATACAATATTTTTTAAAGTTAATCTTGTTTCGTATAAGAGTCTTCATAGCCGTACTAAGGAACACTTGTATCAAAATCGTTTATGGCTCACATTTAAGTTAAAATGGCGACTCAATTTTTTGATAGTTATAGCCAATACAAGCCCAATTTAGTGTAAAGATAGTAAATAATAATACATATCAGGGAACAATCTCACACAAATTGACCTAGTCAACGATACACTGGGCTCGGATACCGGTTAATTTTTCAAACCGTTATTATATACTTGCCGCAAAACCTTTTCTTTTCGGTTTTATGCGCATAAACCGGTTTCAGTAACCGGTTTTTTGAGAAACCTTATACAATGTGTTACAAAATAATTCGTAAAAAAGAAATTACAAAAGTAGTGTCAACCCTTATTAAATAACGTCAGCTCAGTATCTTAGGCACACAGTATACTAGGGATAACACTACTTTCGTAATTTCTTTTTACGGATTATTTTGTAACACGTAGTATAAACTTCTATTCGAATTAACCGGTATAGAGATAAAAAACCGGTTTAACTAGACGCACATCACGCACCATAAACAGGCGTTGCTTAGTGTTTTTATGCAGTGCAAAACTTTTGGTATCTCGACTCGCTGCTCGTGGATTAAACCGGTTAATTAAGGTTAAAATAATGTCCTCAAAACGTTGGCGTTCCCTGGAAAAATTCGGAGCAAAACCGGAATAAACCCGGTTCCGAGCCCTGGATAAACATTTTTAAATAGAAAAATACATACTTAAATACATAAAAAACATCCAAGACTCAGGAACAAATATTCGCGCTCATCACACAAATATCTGCCCTTATCTGGATTGGCAGGGTCACTACCAACTAGGCCATCGTGTCGTCAACGATACTTAAGAGGCCGTACACGAAATTTTGCCGGTTTTGCTTATTTTTGTGATTTTACAGTTCAAATACTGTTTTTTTATAAGTTCTAATGCACATTATCAAATGTTGTTTCAGTTATGATGGAATAAATTAGTTACAAATGAATGAGCTACTTTTTTAGTTTTGTCGAGTATTATAATGCGAGATTTCGGTTGTTTTAAAACATTATATGTTGCTATTTTTTGAACGTTTTTTTAAGGTAATGGATTTTGAAACTGAACTTTATTACTGTAGTTTGAATTTTATGAACAAGAGTTTTAATTAGTAACTTTGCCAAGTTAGTAACTTTTTTATACAAAATAAATATGAAGGAGGTAAAAAATAATTTATACATGTTTTAAACGACTTTTACAGCAATAAATTGTAATTTTTTCATACCTTTTAGACGTCAAAACGATTTGTGAATATGCGATATTCTAAACCTCTTACAGCAAAATTCACAAAACAGTCGCCGGTTTCAGGTCGATTAATCAAAATAAAATACAGTAAACAAAAAAGAAGCTCGAACATTCGTTGAAAATCCAAATTATCTTTCGTGTTGCGCATTAAAATTTGTAGAAGTAAAGTATTTTAACAGTAAAATCACGTCTGTAAAATCAGGTAAATCAGCGAAGTCGGTAAAATTTCGTACTTATACGGCCTCTTAAATCGCTTCTGTATATACGAACCAACCACCACCAACCTTGCCTAATTGTTTTCGTTCGCTTTGCCTCCTTGATCGACTGGTAGAAATTGTCTTTAACTATCAAGTCTACCATTTTAAGAAACTAGCTTAACTTAAAAAAATTGTGTCGGATTTTTTTTCGCTAATTTGAAAGCGATTTAAATAGGAACATATTAATTAATGATAGTTTAACACAAAAGCGGGCTAGAAAATGCATTAAACTATTAAATATACCATTGTTACTTTGTGTTTATATAACAATTAAGTATTACAATTAGATTTAAGTTTGATTAAATGGCCGTTTAACATCTTTTATTTGGATTTTTTTTTGCATGATAAATTGTCAAAAGGTGACATTTATAAACATGACATTTACTGATATTTTGTCAAACAAAGGAGTAAATAAATAATATATTTATGTTCACCAAGAAACAACCAAATCTACATATATAAAAATCAATTGCTGTTCATTTGTCTCGCTAAAACTCGAGAACGGCTGGGCCGATTTGGCTGATTTGGTTTTAAAATGTTTGTCATAGTTCAGGGAACGTTTAAAAGGTGCGAAAACAATTGAAAAATCTACTGGGAAAGCCAGAAATTTGCAGCGGGGTGAAGCCGCTGGCGGTCCGCTAGTAAAACATAAAATATATTTTATGTATGAAAAGTTTTGATAAAAATATTGGCTTCCAATCCTGTAATATTATAATTTAAAAAGATTCGTACAAATATTGCTCAAAGAGTTCTGTTTGCAACCATCAGATTGCCATTATTTGTGGACCAAACACGTTGAAACTACTGGGTTGATTGCTTATCATCCGCCTAAGTACCTTTTTTTATTTAAATCAGAGTAATTCTGGAATAGTACTGAATCTTAAGAACCCAAAAACGACGTGCATGCATGAATAGATGTATGAATGTGGAAGAAGCAAAAGAGATTTGTCAGGAAGGTAGTAGGTAGAAAGAAGTGGAATTAGTGTTCTTAGTTATTTCTCTAACCAAGGTTGTCTGGAAGAGATCGCTATTTAGCGGTAAGACCGCTTGCTGTATACCTATGATTTAAATGAACTGTTCCGTGTTCAATAAAGAGTATTCGTATTGTATTGTCTCTGCCTACCCCGTCTCTGGGAAAAAGGTATGATTTAAGGTTTGTATGTTTTTTGGAATGCCCAATTACCTTCTAGATACCAGAGTTAAACTATCAGACAGCAAGCACCTGTTCTACAGTGTTGTACTTTACATCGCCAAGTTTAATTAAGCGGTTAACTGTTACTATATAAACGTTTTGTCCCCACCCTACTCCCAGGGTCAAGTTATAAGAGGTTTTCTTGCATTGGTTCTTAATATGGGGTCTTTCCTTTCGTCAAACGAGTTCGTCACGCTTATTCTAATTTGACAAGCAGTCAGATGAGGGCGTTCAGTCTCCCTATCACTAGGAGTTCAGAACTCGCAAGGGTCTGCTCCAAACTGGCTTTACGGTCTTACAGGAGTTAAATCCTCTAGAGGCACACCTTAACAGGGATATTTTTGCGAGTGGGAATTTGAGTTTACCATCAAGTAAATAAAGTTCAATGTTCTTTGCTCTTAAATGCTATTTTCAATTTCGAAACCAATTAAAATTAACTTAATACTCATTAATCTATACATTATAAAATTTATTGTTTTGATTATGTACCTCCTGTGGCACACCAGGTCCCACGAGAATAGAGATAAAAACCCCCGATATAATGGCGACTCCTCTCTACATGACATGAGAGATAGAGACAGAGCTTCCTAATTACTATAACTCTGTCCTTTACGCTCATCCTACACTAATTTGTTTCGGCATGTCATGGTAAGCTCCTGTGATATCTCTTAAGGTTGGCGCAGACATAACCACTCGGCAACGGACCCGAGCCGTTCAGCATTCCTTGTAACTTTCAACTGCAACGCGCACTTACCAGCACCGTAATGACGTTGCCTCGCATATAAGTAAGGCGAGGCAGTGCGTCCGTTTCCGAGCGGTTATGTCTGCGCCAACCTTTAAACGGCCAAACCGATTTTCATGAAAGTTAGATAAGAACCATCCCGATTATATTAGCATTCTTGTAAATAAGAGTGTTGATCTGTGGCATAGTAGATCCCAAATGGATGAACTGATTAGAATGCGGAATATAAAAAACCGGCCAAGTGCGAGTCGGACTCGCGTACGAAGGGTTCTGTCTGTTCTGATCTGTCTGTATTAATATGCAAAATCGGCAAAAAAAATTACGTTTGTTGTATAGAAGCCCCCCTTAAATATTAATTTAATTTGAATTTAACGTTTTATTTTTAAAGTGAACATACAACTAAATATTCTGTGAATATTTCAAGCGTCTACCTGTTGCCGTTATTAATATCGAGCAAAAAACTTATTTATTTTATTCCGTTTTTAGTATATGTTGTTATAGCGTAATCGTTTGGTAGGACCTTGTGCAGGGTCCGGTCGGATCGCTACCACCATCCTAACAATAACTAGCATAGAGGCATTCCATCTTAGTCCTCAGGGTTGGCAACGCATTTGCAGTCTTAGGATTGCAGTCTTGTGAATGCAAATGTCTATGGGTCACAGTTTCCACTTACCATCAGGTGACCTGTGTGCTCGTATGCCTTCTCAATGCCATAACAAAAAAAAAACACGGTGCATGACACATAGCCTGGTGACAGACGGACGGACGGAGTCATAGTAATAGGGTCCCGTTTTATCCTTTGGGTACGGAACCCTAAAACGGAGACTAGTTTAATCGGAATCGGGATGGTTTTAACTAGGTTTTTTGAAAGCTTTAAGCCGTTTAATAACCAAATCAGTTTTAATTTTATACTGTTAGTAGTAAGGTTGATATTGCCACAGGAGTTTTATCTGAGATACTGCCTATTGGCTTACAAGGGTAGTGTAGATGTGTGAACCGTCCACATAAGTTTATTCCTTGGACCCCTGGCTCACGGTCGCTCGAGTTATAAATCCTCTACCACCTTAGGGTATAATTTACCCGCCACTTCGGTGAGGCAGGTTTGCGGCGGTAATATAATAACCAACTTATTTTGCGACTTGGATTAGGTTTCAATGTATTCATAATCTTGGATAGTTTGTATTTAAGTGGAAATTTGGGAATACGATTCAAACTTATCGCTGTAACAGTCATCACTACATAGCATAAAACAAAGTCGCTTTATCTGTCCCTATGTCCCTTTGTATGCTTAAATCTTTAAAACTACGCAACGGATTTTGATGCGGTTTTTTTAATAGATAGAGTGATTTAAGAGGAAGGTTTATATGTATAATACTTTAATCCGGAGCGAAGTGACGGCGGGTCGCTAGCTAGTATCTTATATTATGTTACAGATGGGTCCTTTTGGATACATTTTGACCCCTTTAGGGTCTTTTGTGCAGTTACCCTCTAACACACTCAGCTGTTCGATTGTGCAGGTTTCCTCACGACGTTTTTCCTTCAGAATAAGACCATCTGTGGGCCGAGCACGCTGCCTCGAGTCAATTTTTAACATAGGGTCGGGACTCTAATTCGTCTATTCCATATTCCAACGTAAGTATAAAGGACTATGGTTTCAATTAAAAGTGTTGTTTTTTTTTATTTTTTTATTTTTATGTTAAGGAGAAGGCACACGAACACTCAGGCCACCTGATGGTAAGTGAAATCTGAGACCCATAGACATTTGAATTCTCAAGACTACAATCCTAAGACCTCAAATGCGTTGCCAACCCTGAGGACTAAGATGGAATGCTAGTAATTTCACCGGTTGTCTTATCCCCACACCGGAACACAACAATGCGAACACTGTTGCTTGGCGGGTGGTAAATGGATAAGATGGTGGATGGTGGATGATAGTGTGATTTGAATCCTTTTATTAGTAAGCAACTTAATCCCCGGGTGGCTGTCATTTTAATAATTTCATAATAATATTTGACACTAGTTCCTGTTTGACGTCATTTGACAGTAAGTCCCTTGGCAGCGTGACGGCCCACTGGTAGGGTTTTTATTGCCTGAAACATATTATCGTTTTGTCAACATTATGATAGCTCTTAGTTAAAAGCAACTTGATAACATGTCAAAAGCAATATGGTTTTACAGAGCAGAATAAAACCCATTCATTCGCAGTAAACCAAATATTTAATGATAGTGTGGATTTTTTTGGCTCAAAGCATTTGACATTTCGCTAAAACGTTTTCAAACATACGCCATAAATCGGCTATAGTTTTGTGATACACTTCCATCCGCTCACTCCCTCAAGCTTTCAGGCTCTTTCAGCGTGATGCCTGAAGCGACGCTTAGGTATAAGGGCGAGAAAGCCGCTTTGTACGGAATAGTACTCAACTTGACACGTTGAAACCAAACATGTTTCAAGTTTCGCACTAGGCTTTCCTTTGTTTTTGGGTCAATGATGCATGAAACATTTGTTTAATGGTGCTGGGGGTTATAATGACTAGACCCCGCTATCGGAGGTGCTAATTGGTAGCTGTCAAGTTCTTAGAGATGAGTTAAAATTATTTTGAAATAATAGCTATGACGATAATTATAGCTATATGTCGATATTTTTCTTTACCATAATGAGAGTCTAGGACTTTAATTAAACTTGTTTATTTTATAAAACAGGACTATACCGGGTGTACAATCCAAATGGGTCAGTTTGGTGAAGTCGGAAACTATGAGAGATAGCGAGATCTGTTCTTAGGAACCATGACGTCGATTTTAGATTTAATAATAATAAAAATAAAAATATATATTTTTAATATTTCAATTTTGTTGTGCTTCTTGCGAGTTGCACAATTTATACACATTGATTTTGACCAGGTTCGATTCCCGGTTATGTATGAGAGTTAATAAAAAAGTTTGAATGTAATTATTATTAAATCTAAAATCGACGTCATGGTTCCTAAAAACAGATCTCGCTATCTCTCATAGTTTCCGACTTCTCCATACTGACCCATTTGGATTGTACACCCGGGATAATGACAAAATGAATGTGATAAATATTTTTCATTACTATAAATAAAAATACTTACAGTAAAATGAACCGCATAGCTAGGTCATAAACTCACAAAAATTATAGCCAACCAAGAGAGATTTTCTTTCAGTTGACAAATAATTACTACAATAGTTATTAGTAGCGATAGTAGCAACCCGCCCTTGCTTCACTCCGGGTTACACATATAAACCTTCCTCTTAAATCACTCAATCTGTTTAAAGAAACCGCATCAAAATCCATTTCGGAGTTTTTAAGATCTTAGCATTTATAGGGGCATACAGCGGAAAGCGACTTTGTTTCATACTATGTAGTGATATTGTGTCAACCAAAGCTGATATTAACACCAGCAAGTTCTAGCTTAACTAACAAATCAATTGATGTGTCTAACGTCTTGTTAGGCTCGTGTGTAATCAAGACACTCATGTGCAACAATCATAATCTTGTTAGTAGCGACAAAGTTTTTTTTCTGTTTTTTAGAGGGCCCTAGCCAAGATGCAAATTCTACTAACGTTTCTTTTCTACTGCCCATAATGTATATGTCTACCGTAACGCACGAGAATGTCATCCAATATATTTTGAGTGATAGAAAAGAAAAACGTTAGTAGAGTTTATTTATTTATTTTAAAATAACGGAGGCCACATTTTGCATCTTGGCTAGGGCCCTTGAGCATTTATTTAAGCGTTCCCGGTAGAATGATCGATGAAATGTGAATTGGTTGGAACTGAATACCCAATCGATATTTACATTCAGTCGATCAACTTATCGAACGCTGTAGTAAATACTCAAGTATTGTATCAGCTCTTTAAGCCAACGAGAGTTAATAATACATATAATGTAACTTCAAAAACTGAAAATCCAAATTGAAGACTGTTATTAAGAGGATTGTGAAGCGATGCCTAAATCGCGTAGCTGACAAAAATTATCCATAAAACTAGGTTTGTAAGGAAAACTTACAGACATAGTTTTTCATAATATCTATAACATATTGAAAAATCGTAAAATTCAAACAACGTTGAAGGAACGGGAGAAAAACGTTATCGCATTTTGTATGCAAATTTTTTGCTTCACAGTCTTTTTAAGACTAAATTGTTATAAAATTTAAGCTCCTTAACCTCTTTATGAGGCAAATGGGCAAAAGTCAAGTTGTATAAATAGGAGAAATCAGATGAGACTAGAATTTTATTTAGTACCTTTGTTTTGCCCTTTAGAGAAAAAGGAATGTAAAAAATAAATATATTATTCTTCATACTTTATTTGGAAACCTATACCGTTTCTGTTATGATTACAATATTAAACGTCGGAATAAGTCATGTCATATTTATTTGTTTCTTTTACAAGTATGTAACTCTTACTGTTATTGGGTGCTGATTTATAAGGTAAATAACCCTAGAAGCTTCTTTTTATGATATCGTTAGACACATGAATCTGAATTTTAATTTTAGCTTTACGACGTTGCTACAAAGGAGAACTGCACCGTTCCTTTCAGCAGTAAATGCACCTCGCGATAGCTTATGCACCAAGAAAGTGCATATCTTGAGCCTTTACGACACACTGCGGATAGATTTAAAACGGTAGTTAAGATACTGTCCTACTGAACTATGATACCGGTGGATCTCTTAACACATAAGGGATGTTTTTGGGTTCCGTACGTCCAAATAAAAAAAAAAGAAACCTTATAGGATTACTAGTGTGTCTGTTTGTCTATCTATCGCAGCCAATTTGGTCCAGATGTACAGGACATTGATTAGATTAAGTTGATATTTTGTCTAAAATGTTGTATGGACGTGTAATGAGAAATTAAAATATTTATTTTCTAAACTGAATAGCTTGCGCGAGAGACACTTTCAAAGTGGTAAAATGTGTCCCCCTCTGTAACTTCTAAAATAAGAGAATAATAAAACTAAATAAAATATAATATGATGTACACTACCATGCAAACTTCCACCGAAAATTGCTTTGAACCAGATCAAGTAGTTAAGTAGTTTTTTAATACATCACAAATCGTCTTGCTGCTAAGGAAACCTTCATGGGCGAGTCCGACTCGCACTTGGCCGCTTTTTTATATATTATTTGGTCCTATGTATGCATGCTTTGGTTTCTGCGTTCGCCAGTTTATCGCCGCCTTGGGCTGTAACTAGTAGAGCGATTCGAAGCGCGATTGTATTAGATGCATTTCGTATTTGGTACACTTCAAATACCGTAAGTTTAGAGATTGAGTTTTTAATTCCCTAGCTTCCTTTTATCCATATCTGACTAAAGTCTCAACCACATACATAACATCACGCCTTCAATCCCAGAGTGGTGTAGGCAGAGCTAAAGATATACCAACAACTCTAAAAAGACTAGTTTATAATTATTTTTAGAGTTAACTTTTACTACAAGCCCTTACTCCCTTAGACGCCTCAACCAATCGACGTTAAATTTGGCATATAATCGTAGTATAAAGACAAAAATAAAGTTTATGGTCCCGGTAGTACGAGGGACACACTGAAATGATCGGGAATAGAATATTTCGGATTGAGTTACAATAAAACCTTTTTTAGAATTTAAATACTGCCCTCTTAGAATCCTAATGACATTCAAACAATTAAAAAAAAGTTTTTAAAAACAATAACTATGTTGGTTTAAAGTTGACACGTCGTTAACAGAAACGGAGCTTACGCCTGAATATTTCTGTACCATAATATTTATCACAATTTTCGTCGCGGCTTATCTCAAGATAAATTTCTCAGCGAACTTGTTTCGATTTATGATGTTAAAGCACCGAGTCAAACGACAATATACCGCTGGTATGTCGAGTTCCGACGCGGTCGTGTGTCGCTCAGCACTGTTCCTTCTGCAGGTCAACCAAGAACAGTGGTCACGCCTGAAAACATCGCAGTGTTATATTAGATGACCGTCATGTGACATACAAGCAGATTTGGGCTGTTATCAGTATCGAAATGACAGTAATTCAGTCGATATTACATAATGAGCTGCGTGTAAGGAAGCTACTTTCCCGCTGGGCTCCCCACAATTTTTCCGCAGAGCAAAAGGCTGTTCGTGTTGATTGGTGGCGAAATACTCTGCAACGCTTCAACGGAGGGAAGTCAAATACTATCGTCTTAGGTGACAAATCATGGATTTATTCATACAAACCTAAAGGAAAGCATCAGTCAGCAATAAAATTTGGATCTTCGAAGACGAGGTCAAACCAACGAAAGTGGTTCGTTCCCGCAGCTTGTCAAAGAAAAAGTTCGCTACGTTTGTCTCGAAAAAGGGGCATGTTGCTACAATTCCTTTACAGGAACGCAGAACGGTTACCGCTAAGTTGTATATCACGGTTTGTTTACCAGAAATGATAGCCGAACTCCAAAAAAATAACCCGAAACTTCGCATCATCTTACATCACGATAAAGCGAGTTCCCATACGGCTCGGAAGACAAATTATTTTTTGAAGCAGGAAAACTTTGAGCTGATAAGCCATCCTCCGTACAGTCCTGACCTGAGCCCAAACGACTTCTTTGCGTTCCCTAGAATGAAAGATTGACTACGCGGTCAACGGTTTGAAGACCCCGAAGCAGCTGTGGAAGCTTACATTTGAGCCATTCTGTCAACATCAGCTTCAGACTGAAATTACTGTTTTAATGAATGGTTTGCACGAATGGAAAAGTGCATTAAATGGAACGGAAAATACTTCGAAAAACAATAAAATACAATTTAGCTATACCGTGCCACATGCACGTACGTATTTTAATGTTTTTCTTATTTTCGATCATTTCAGTGTGCCCCTTGTACATCTCAAAAAATGGTCAGTTTCCATTAGAATTGCGATAAAAGACTTGGACAGAATTGAGGGCAAAAGCAAATGAACTATCAAGACTGCCGCTATTTTATCTATTGAAAAGCCTTCCCGAAACTTACCTTAAAGCAAGTCGAATGAGTACCTACATAAGCCGTAAACACTGATTGTTATGAGAGGCCATTGAGGAGCATAATGCATAAACAATGCCTAATACTTGGAGCCTGCACTACCGCCGCACCCTTGCACGAGCAAGCCAGTGTGGTGCATGTAATAAACTTACTCCCTTATTCATCAACGCACATAATCTCTTTTATTATTTGGGTCTGGTATTCTGGGTGCGGCTTTTGAAAAGTTGTAGGGATAGGGCATCGCTTTTTATCGATATTATCGGTACTATATATTAGAATATTACTAAAAAATACTTTAAATGTAAAAAACTAAAAAAATACCTAAATCATAATTTATTTATTTATTTATTTTATTTAGGTATTTGGGTCATCAACAGTGATACATGTAATAGAATCAGTTACATATGATACAAAACAGTAAGCCAATAAAAGATGAAATAATAATATTTATTTATATAATAATTTCTCTTTTAATTTATCGAAGGCTAGGCAAACTAGCACTCAGGCCACAGGTCTCAGAGGGATCAGTAATATTTTCTCAATTTATGAACTATATTGTTTTTCGTGATGGTACTTATTTCAATAGAGCAATGTAATTAAACTTTCCGATATTTCGAACTATTTTATCATCGACCGTTGAAAAGAGTAGGTATGTATCATCGTAAAGTTTGAGGTTTTATAAAATACTATCGATTTGTCGATGACATCGATAAACAGTGGTGTTCTCTCCCTATAACTTGTCAAAAGCCGCCCCCAAAATTCCGGGACCTAATTACTAATGCATCACATAGTATAAAACAAAGTCGCTTTCCGAGTCTGTCTGTTTTTCTGTGTATCCGCTAACTCCGTAACCACGCAATTAATTTTGATGTGGTTTTCACCATGTATAATGCTGGTTTGTGTAGTTACGGGTATAAAAACTCACATAAAACGAATTGAAGCAAGGACGAGTCGCTATTAAACAATAAACCTGGAAAATAATTCCAATAATAACAGTACGGCCCCACACATCGTGCACGTAGAGAGTTTCCCGATAATTCCGTATTTTTTCTCGCAAAGGGTCGGTTTTCGAAAAATCCTTCCGTACTGGTACTGGGGTCATACACAGATTTAAGTTACCGTCTTTCCTGTGGACACACCGAAAGTTAACGTTTTTAAGGCCTAATTTTCTGGCTAAGCCCATTTCCGCAAAAACGCCCTCAGGACTGCTTTGGACGGTCATACACAGATTTTGGTTACCGTCTTTCCTGTGGACACACCGAAAGTTAACGTTTTTAACGCCTAATTTTCTGGCTAAGCCCATTCCCGCAAAAACGCCGTCAGGACTGCTTTAGACGTATCATATAAAACATAACTTATATGTACACAAGCTTTTAACTATTGACCACAGGAGAGACAAATTTTATTTTTAAGAGTGTGCAACCCTATTGCGAAAGAGTTAAAAATAATACGACATGTTAAAACAGTGCAATCAATCTCAACGTTAACGTTGGTAGTTTTCCATTAACCACTTGCCAAGCAACAGTGTTCGCATTGTTGTGTTCCGGTGTGGAAATAAGACAACCGGTGAAATTACTAGCATATAGGCAAGGCATAAAACGCATTTGAGGTCTTAGGATTATAGTCTTGACAATTCAAATGTCTATGGGTCTCAGATTCCACTTACCATCAGGTGGCCTGAGTGCTCGTTAGCCTTCTCCTCAACATAAAAAAAAACAGTAGCTCTTGTTTACTTTAAAGTAATGGCGGCCGAATTTCAAACAAAACGATAACATGTCTAAGGCTATTTTATACAGACTATTCCGCTACCGCTACCGCTCATGTATTAAGCCACAAACAATGTAAAACAATCGTAAATACTGAATGAGCTGCTTACTTTGGGATAGATGCAGCTGGGTCCAATAAGTTTGTGCGATGCAGCGTTGCTCAGTTGACCAACGTCTTATATGTATATGCTTATGTCATATTTATGATGTGGAGTGCGAAAATAAAAGTAGAATGGCGACGTAGAACGAGTACAAAGCTAGCGGTCCCGAGACCGATTCCCTATAAAGGTGTAATTGGTTGGACTCTTAGATATTTCCAAGGTATTTATATTTATACAAATATGTATGTTTTTCATTGTCACCACCATCTTATCCATTAACCACCCGCCAAGCAACAGTGTTCGCATTGTTGTGTTCCGGTGTGGGGATAAGACAACCGGTGAAATTAGTAGCATAGAGGCATTCCATCTTAGTCCTCAGGGTTGGCAACGCATTTGTGGTATTGGGATTATAGTCTTGAGAATTCAAATGTCTATGAGTCTCAGATTCCACTTACCATCAGGTGGCCTGAGTGCTCGTGTGCCGTTTCCTTAACATAAAAAAAAAACGTCTAGTACCCATAATACAAATCTAAAACGTAGTTTGAGACTAGGTCAATATCTGTATGTTTATATGAAGAAATACATACACTCGAGCAAATACAATTGTAGAAAAGTCCCCAAAACGTGCCGTGTCTCCCATAAGAGTATAATTGTATTATTTTAAGGACTGAAAGTATAAGCCCTAATATAATAAATACAATATGATATGTTTTGTTAATGTTATCATGCTTTTTAAGGGTTCCGTAGTCAAACTAGAAACCCTTATAGTTTCGCCATGTCCGTCCGTCCGTCCGCAGCTTAGCTCAGTGACTTTTAGCACCATAAAGCTGTTATGTGGCATGAATATAATAAATAATCACACAGGACAATGTCACACAAATTGACCTAGTCCCAAACTAAGCTCTAGGCTTGTACTATGGGTACTAGACAACGATAAACTTACTTATATAGAGAAATATATACTTAAATACATAGAAAACATCCAAGACTCAGGAACAAATACTCGTGCTCATCACACAAATATCTGCCCTTACCGGGATTTGAACCCAGGACCCCTAGCTTCGAAGGCAGGGTCACTCCCAACTAGGCTAGCGTGTCGTCGAATATACATATTAGTCACGCCGAAGTGGTAAAATAAAATCTTGAAAACAGTCTAGTCAGAAAGACACACACTTAATCCTTCTGTTACGATACCAGTAGGTAATCCAATTTTGTAGCCTCCTAGTAAACTCACAAAAGCTACAACCGGGCCGGAAATCTCTTAAATCTCCAGGGAAGAGCTAACGAGGTACTCGGCGTGGCTTCATTTTAGCTACGGCAAATTTCATACGTATACTTTTTAGGTTTCATACATACACGGTCGGGATTCTACACGGTAATAACGATATCGTGTTCGACGTGTTTCCGTATTGTCAACGTTTAGATAACTCTGTCATTTACAATAATGGCGACCGTGACATAAACGATTCTAAAACACGTCAAGGGTGAATTTCAACAAGCGTCAAATTATAACGATTTTACTAATTATGTACCACCAAAATTGTTATTATCCACCAAAATTACTTTTCTTAGAAAAACTCACGATCAATAATAACATATCAGGCTAATTAAAATATAATCGTTAGGGAATCTTCCTTGTTATTTTTGAAAATCCAAAACGTAAGTTTCTAATATAATAAATAATGATTATTTGTTGTTTAAATAATTTTGGTGGAGACCAGAAATTTTGATAATTTTGGTGTTTCGCAAAAGCCACCAAAATTGTACCACCAAAATTATAAAACTTAACATTTTTTTAAATTAAAAACAAATGTTTTAGTTTAACAAAAACTTAACTCGTTACAGTTAAAAAGACACCATAAACATACTTGAAAAAACTATCACACAACAAAACTTTTTGCGAAATAATGACTTATCTAAGTTATCACGATTAATAAATTCTATACCACCAAAATTAGATACTTATATGCTTAGCGGGAAGACGCAGAAAGATGGTACAAATCTTTCACCGTCTATTGCTGGAGTGAAACTGAACGAACAACTGACGCTATATTGGTTTGTTTAATCACGTTTCGTTCGATCATAAAATCAATTTCAATATTCACCACCAAAATTAACTATTTCGCTTGGACAGTTTTATTTACACTGCTCCCAGTTTCCTTTTACTTGCAAATGCAATAATTGATACATTTTAAAATACCTCAACTAATAAGGAATACAGATAACTAAAATATAAGTCTAGTTGAGGCTTAATAAGTTTGTACCACGACATATCAGTATATGCGGGAAGTACAGGACACGACACCAAAATTGATTTTGGATTGAAAATATTTTTTTACGATAAATATAATAAGTTAATAATAATTTTAACTTTGGCTCAATATGGTACTTTGAGTGAGATTATTTATAAAATAAATAGTATTCCAATACATGTACTTTACACCCCAATTATTACGTCCGCCGCTCAAAAAATGTGGTTGAGATAATTACCCTCAAACGCCATGGGCCTCTATTCAGGTGCGTTAAAACGATATCGTGTTTGACACGTTTAAGAATCGTTTATGTCACAGTCGCCATTATTGTAAATGACATAAGAGTTATCAAAACGTTGACAATACGGAAACAGGTCAAAAACGATATCGTTTTTACCGTATAGAATCTCGGCCCAGGTCAAATACGATATCGTTATAACCCAGTTGAATAGAGGCCCAGGGCTGGAATTCTATAAGGTAAAAACGATATCGTTATTGACCTGTTTCCGTATTGTCAAAGTTTTGATAACTCTTATGTCATTTACAATAATGGCGACTGTGACATAAACGATTCTTAAACGAGTCAAACACGATATCGTTTTAACGCACCTGAATAGAGGCCCTGTTATCGTTATAATGGCAAATCGTGATTCAAGAATCCATGGAGTTTCTATTTCCCACTTATTATACATATACACACCAACTTGATTTTAACCTTCAGTATTCCAAAATAAACTGCTAAACTACTAAAGAAATATTTGGGTTCGGTTTATCCATATATACGTATATTTGTTTCTTTGCTTTCACATAGGGAAATTGGATTGGGTTCAGAGGATACCATACCAAGATATATTTTAAGTGGTTCAGCAGTTTAATGAATGAATGCATTTTTAAATATGACAATACTCTAGGTCCAAATCAAAGTGGTATATGTGTATAATGATTAGGAAATAGTGACTCCATGGATTCTTGAACCATGATATGCCACCAAAGGTTCCTAACCCTAGTTATAACGCAGTAGAATAGAGGCAAACGGTTAACGGTAATCAGTTCAGTGGTTTATCAATGATAGACAGACAGACAGACAGAGTTACTTTCACATTTATAATATTACTAGCAACCCGCCGTCGCTTCGCTCCGGATTAAAGTATTATACATATAAACCTTCCTCTTCAATCACTCTATCTATTAAAAAAACCGCATCAAAATCCGTTGCGTAGTTTTAAAGATTTAAGCATACATAGGGATATAGGGACAGAAAAAGCCACCTTGTTTTATACTATGTAGTGAAGTATGTAAAGAATATATCGGGTTCCGAATTGAATATTTGTTAGCAAGTACAATGAATAAATGAATGGGATTTTACAAAAGTTTGCAACATGACATTTAAATGGACGAAAGTTTTGATTCGTCGGGATTTCTGATCGTGAAGCTTTTGTTTTGTGGAGCACAGCTTTTGAGATAAAGGTCAGCGGGTTAGGGTTGGCAAATTCATGAAAAAACGTTAAAACTAATATAGATTTGTTAAGTTACTTATTGAAATACATACCAAGTTATAAGCAGTGTTTCAAAAAAAAACTCCTGTAGCAATATCAACCTTATTACTAAGAAAAGAAAATTAAATCTGCTATGGTTATTGAACTTAAAAAAAACTGTCTATTTTTGAGTAAAGATCATATTACATAAATACTTAGTTAATTAATCTTGACACTTTCAAGTTTTTTTTTTAATTAAGGAGTGCAGGGGACAGGCCCCCTGTATTAGTTTGATTTGTTCCTGATTCGTCATCTTCCAAAGTCGTCATACCATGTACAGCCTGCACAAATTTATTATAGAAATCCTCTGTGGTAAATGTTATGATTATTCCATTATTAAATTTGCCAATTCTTTTGGACTCCGCCTTAAGTAAATTATTGTCTAATAGCCGCAGTATAAAATATAACTACTAAGTACGATCTGTCCTAAAGTCCTAAGTAATATTTATTAATCCTGTACGCACGTGTTCGCGATTTAATTTGACTGTGCAATGACGAGTTTGGACGATGACGAATCTGGAATATGACAAATTACATCTTTCTAGTGATACTTTGCATAGAGGCATTCCATCTTTGTCCTCAGGGTTGGCAACGCATTTGAGGTGTTAGGATTATGGTCTTGAGAATTCAAATGTCTATGGGTCTCAGATTCCAATTACCATCAGGTGGCCTGAGTGCTCGTGTGCCTTCTCCTTAACATAAAAAAAAAAACTTAAAGACGGACGGACGGGCATGGCGAAACTATAAGGGTTCCAAGTTTGATTGAAATATTGCATCTGGTGATGTAGACAACGAACCAGCAGCAACCCTGGGGCTGCATAGGAATGAGTTATTTTCTCTCGACAATGCTTAAACTTTCGAGCTTTACAATGCCCGCGCATTATTGCACAATCGGAGTTGCAGTGGAGCTTTAAGTTTTACGTACACTGGAATAAAAACGTTATTTTCCACTGCATTCGTGATACTTTGTAAATTGTGATGAGAATGCTTATTAGAAATTCATGATTATGGCGTTCATGACACTCAATGACTCACTTGATGAATTTATTTATTTATTTATTTATTTAATCTTTATTGCACAAAAAAATACACTTAGTATACAAAAGGCGAACTTAATGCCGTAAGGCATTCTCTACCAGTTGACCTTTGGGCAAAGCAGAGATTCACAAAAAATCTTCATTAAGGTTTGTGAGAATATGTGCCGTTGAACAAACGTTCATTAAATTAAATTCATGTGCTGTCACTGTCAACCTTGTTGAACGATAAAGTGTAAGAAAGTAACCTACTGGAGCATTAATGCTAATAACCCACTCAAATTTAAAAAAAACAACATTTTTATTGGGTGCCTCTTGAAATCTCGACAAACTTTTCACCGAATTTAATTTCATCGAAAACGATTCATAGAATATTTAGTATATTGTCTCTTTTAGTATTATGGCTTCATAGACTATTCATTATTATTATATTAAAACAAATATTATGACAACGGTACAAGGATTTTTAAATCCTTAAATATATATTTCATAAACTATATAACAGACAATACAACAAAGTAAAATACATATAATTACTATTACTATAAACTAGTTTGAATTACAATACATTGATATGTAAACAGAAGTTTGTTATTCGACAGATTACAAATAGGTGCAACGACGAGCGAATCGAGGAGGAGCGTGTTAGGTGAACTGCGACCTAACAGCGAACAGCAAACAGAACCGACTTGTTTTATTCCGAAATATGCTACACACACAATGCTGAAATGATTTTCAAGCTTTTACAGCATAAAATAAAATATTGGATAATAAAGTATAAAATAAAGATCTGTGACATAAAGTATCTAGTAAAATAACAATTATACACGTCGTCACGTCAAACTAACGCAGTCTCCATGGTTTCAATTATAAAAGATGTATGTTACTTTTATGAACAATAAAGATTATTATTATTTGTATGTCTTTACCAATCACGGGACTATGGGAGTCCCGGACCTTTGGAAGGCGTACATGGAGCCGAAGGCAACACGCAGAGGCCCTTTAGACAACTTTAATTAATAAAGTGGTGGGACACCACCCGTCGATTGTTCCCGAGTTCACACTATAATAATAATAATAATAATATCACGGGACAATGTCACACAAATTGACCTAGTCCCAAATTAAGCCCTAAATAGGCTTGTGCTATGGGTACTAGACAACGATAAACTTACTTATATAGAGAAATATATACTTAAATACATAGAAAACATCCAAGACTCAGGAACAAATACTCGTGCTCATCACACAAATATTTGCCCTTACCGGGATTTGAACCCAGGACCCCTAGCTTCGAAGGCAGGGTCACTCCCAACTAGGCTAGAAGTATACTATAGAAGTATGCTCCCGCGGACAACCCCCGGTTAGTGTAAGACTATTTAAGAAGGAGGGGAACATTAAAAACAGTTTATATTAATGAAATGCTATAGATTGGTGAACTAGGCTCAATAGCCAGGCAGACGCCAAAGTTTCATCAATATGAAACTTTGGCGTCTGCCTGGCCAATGCTAATTACTTTGGTTGAAATGGCAAACGGTGACTCGCCAACTCAATAGAATGGGCCTCCCAAAATAGCCGCAAATACATAGCAGCTGAGAGGCAACAGTTCCAGAGGGGCTAAGGGTGGAGAGGTGCTTCTGGACTTTAAACGACCATAAGGTGCCCACTCGCCACTTATGCAACACTGGATGTGTTCGAGTATATAGCTCTTCGAGTATAGCTCTAGCGACTCCGATCTCTGACCGGCCAAACAAGGCAAGCCAGAGGTGAGGGTCTGTTCCTCATCATCATACACTCCAGCCGGCCGGTGAGGTAAGAGGCAAGCGTGAGGTGAGGAATAGAACCTTCCCTCGGGAGCACTTAGGGCCGTGGTGTCGCTACTCACCAACAGCTCGCCACTAGCTGCCCTGAGGTGACTGACTGCACTGGAAGTACAAGTGGGCGATGAGGTCATCAATTCCCTACACCATTATTATTATTATTATTAAAATCGGTGTTTTAAAAAGACATCATTTAATTGCTCGATGTAAAGAATATTATTTGATCAAATGAAAAAAAGCGAAACGTTAACTTTGAAAAAAGTTGGTCGATATTTCAAGGGTAAACCATTTTTATTATCGACGACACGTTGGCCTAGTTGGGAGTGACCCTGCTTCCGAAGCCAGCGGTTCTGGGTTCAAATCCCGGTAAGGGTAGATATTTGTGTGATGAGCGCAAATATTTGTTCCTGAGTCTTGGATGTTTCCTATAAAATATTTAAGTAGGTATGTATTTCTCTATTCAAGTATGTTTATCGTTATTTAGTACCCATAGTACAAGCCTAGAGCTTAGTTTGGGACTAGATAAATTTGTGTGATATTGTCCCCTGATTTATTATTTATTATTATTATATCGCACCTTCGGTAGGAAAAGGGCACAATTTCCCCTTTAGTAACATTGTACATTGTGCCTTTTTCGACCAAACAAGGGCACAATTTCCCCTGTAGTCACATTGAACATTGTGCCCTTGTTCTACCGTAGGTGCGAATGTTGTTGTAGCAACACACACTTTGTGGAAGTTTTATGTTTTTAGCTATTAGTGATTCATGATATCCATCATAATTCATAACCCAAAACAGGGTGTGCCAAAGTTCATTATAAAATTGCAAAATTAGATTATTGGAACTCCAAAAATGTATTTCATACCATTTTACATCATAATGATTAGACCCCAGATTCTTGTCGCAATGACGTCACAATAGGGTAGTTTGGGGAGTAAATGGAACGGCGTTAATTAATAAAAAATAAATACGGTTTTTAACCTAATAAATTTAAATAACTAGGCATTGACGACAAAAATTATCTAGTCAATTGATCAAAATTATCTTTTGGTATATAACTTCAAACCATACATTAGTACGTTAAACTGACTTTTGACAGACTAAAAGTGGGCGACCAAAAAAAAATCCAGTTTAATGTACGCACAAATGTATGGATTGCAGTAATCGAAATATAACGTTGATCAATTGAATAGGTAATTTTTATCGTGAATACCTACTTAGTTATTACAATTAATTCGGTTAAATCCGACAGATTTTCGTATTAAATAACCGTGCCATCCAGTAAATGAAACAGTGGAACATAATTAAACATATTATAAAATAAATAAATAAAAAATAAAAAAATAAAAATAAAAAAAATAAAAAATAAAAATTATTTATTTTCAGATTCTCAGATCCATAGGTTGTTAGGTACAAAAACACTTATAAAACTACGTTAGTACAATAATATTGAAATTTACATTTACAAAGCCTATCTCAGGGTCGTAAGACATGAAGGTCGGTGTATCGGCGGAGAATATCCGAATCCCACCTCCCTGCTATCATTTTCAGGATGCTATTTGTGCTCCCTCTCATCTGCCTCACCACAGAGGCCGTCTTCTTCCGTACTACGGCATAAAAGTCCTCTACGCTAGCTCCGGCAAACATCTCAGAGGCGCTGCAGAATCGAGGAAGCCCAAACAGCATCCTGAAGATGTTATTATATTGGATTCGCAGGGTATTATAGGGCCTCAGCCTGAAACTAGCCCACAGGCCACACGTATAAAAACTTTGACAGTAAGCTCTAAATAAAGTCAGCTTCACTTGAGCGCTGCATCGCGCGAACCTGTGCGCCAGCATCCCGCCTCGGACCGACAACGCCCTGCGCTCCCGTTCTATATCGAGATCGTCTTTCAGGTCCTCGGTCACAATATGACCCAGATATTTGAAATGAGTAACATGATTTAAAGGCACTCCGTTCAACATTATCTTGGGCGAGTAGGCTGGACACTTAATTTTACCTTTAAAAATCATGAACTCACTTTTGGTAGCGTTATACTTCAAACCATGCTGTTGTGCGTACATCTCGCATGTATCAATAAGCTTTCTAAGGCCTGATACTGATGGGCTCAGCAGCACCATGTCATCCGCATAACTAATATTATTTACACAAATATTATCAATTCTACAGCCAGCACGAATGCTGCTGAGCCCCTCAATCAGTTCATTTACATATAAATTAAACAATCTGGGTGAGGTTAGCCCCCCCTGCCTCACCCCACACTTTAGCACATATGGATCTGAATATTCTTTAGCCCACTTTACCACATTTATCTGACTGCTATACCAGTGAGACATGATTCCTATCACAGCCGGATTTATGCCTGTCTTCTTCAGCTTTGACCACAGTATATCATACGACACGGTATCGAAAGCCTTAGAAAGATCTAGGAAACAAGCATAAATAGGCGTATTTCTCTTAACATAATAGCTTACTGTATGTTTTAAGGCTAATATTGCACTCTCAGTGGATAGTCCCTGACGGAAGCCGAATTGAGCATCATGTAATTTGACATGTAGGTTCAAAAAGGTGTCAAGAATCCTATCTAGTACCTTTGCGGTGACTGTAGCCAAAGAAATCGGCCTGTAATTACTTTTATCCGCGAGATCTCCTGTAGAATTCTTAACTAGGGGAATGACCACAGTTTTCATCAAATCCGAAGGTAAATAAGTATGTCTCACGCAGAGCGTGAACAACATAGATAATAACCTCCCAATGTGCGAGCCCGCGTGCTGGAGGTGCTCAATGCTGAGTCCGTCGTGCCCCGGGGACTTACCTCTTTTCATGTTAGCTATTGCTAGTCTAACGTCTTTAGCGGAGACTACAATTGACTGACCTGTCAGATTGGACTCATCATTGAACCCCTCCCGCACGGGTTGGTATGGGGGCTCCATCTTAAAATAATCCCTGAAGATATTAGCGACATCTTTGGGTTCACTCATGCCATCCACACTGGCCGACAGACTTGGTTTATAACTCATTTTTTTGGTACTTTTCCAAAACTTTCCAAACTGTTTCGTTGAATGTTGTGTTGCCAATATGTCACATTGAATCTGCACTTGATTATTTTGACAAAACTTAAGCTTAGATTTAAAAATTCTACGACTAGAGCACATTTTTTCATAAATAGGACCACTTTTGGGCTTCCCATGTGATACATATGTAAGAAAATCTAACCTAGCTTCCTTGTGACTGTTTGATACATGTTTATTCCAGCCCAGAATACTTTTACCTTTGTTATTCACATTCGACTTATGTACACTACTCTCTACAGATGCTCTAGTTAGTGCACTTATTATGTCACCGTATAGTTGATTAATAACACTTCTGTGTGAAGTATCTTGACACATACTATCTGCACAGTCTTGAAGTTCATGCGGAAAGTCTACTACTTTTAAATAGTTATTACATAGCTCTGTGTACTTAGCCGTCTGTTCAGGGCTTCTAACTCCCCATAACACTTTATTACCTAATTCATTTGTTGGTATCTCTTTTGACCTAATTACGTTAGTATTACATTCGATTTTTAATGGATAGTGATCAGACCAGTATACATCATATAGAACCTCGATATTATTTAATGTGTGCCATGCAGAAGTACTTACCACGCAGTGATCCAACCACCTTTGGGATCCATGTGCATCACTCACAAACGTGTGCGTTCCAGACGATGTACCTAGCCGAATCACATCCGCACATAACCATTGCCTTTCATTACAAAAATTTAGCATTTCTTCATAAAATGGAGCCGATGGATGTGCATTGTAATCACCCAATATGTACACATTTTCAACATTGTTGTCCTCGATTACAGCATTAATTTCGCCCAAACATTGCGTAAAAATTGGCAAATTATCCGGCACATCAGTCGGCATATATACACATATCACTATGAACTCCTTTCGCTCCTTCGTTACGACTTTTATTCCAGCAATACGCTCACTGCTGCACTTTATAACGGTAACACTGTGAAACGCACTATTCCGCCATAGAATCGCCACGCCACCGTGAGGCCTGCCGCGAAGAACGCCCGCTGCCAAATCCACCGCAGATTTGCCTGTGTAGCTGAAGTCCTTATCAATTTGCCCTAGGAAGGCCAGGTCATGAGGCAGTAGCCAGGTTTCCTGAAGTGTAATCACATCAGCCTCTCTACAAAGTGATCTCACACAATCAACACTTCTCTTTATATTTTTACAGTTATATGTTATAAAAGCACTACTATTCTGGGCCATTTTTACTTGTATTGTTTCTTAGACCCTGCCCCTCACTCTGTTTTGCAAGGCCACTGGGTTTGAAGCGCATGAAACGACTAAATTTAATCCCGTCGGGCCATAATTTGTCGTCTAGATACATGTCTAACTTTCGTTTATCTACAAACATTTTATATGCATTGTAAGACCTCTCAAACTTCATGTTTACTTTTTGAAGAGTGATTTTGTCATTAGTTTGTCTTTTTATGTAATCACAAATATCTTTCTCCGCCGTTTCTTTGTCAACATTTGAAATAAATAACGGTATTTTTATTTCTGCCGCCTTAAATTTCATTTCAGGCACCAACGCGGCCTTACCAATACGGCTTGTAAGACGATTTCGCGACTTTTTCTTTTGTACTAACGTAAATTCATTTTTCTTAGTTTTATTTACGCTCACTTCCTTCTTAGCTATATCAGCATAACTTTCTGATTGGTGCGGCAACGTATTCTCCAATTTGTTCGCAGTACATTGCTCATTTTTCATCACGACCCTAGTATTGTCTACGGGAGAAGCCTCAATGGACGTTTCACATTCAATAGCAACGTCTTGCGAGACTGTTTCATGGTTCTGAGGTATAGGAGTCTCCGACCCACACATTTCAGTGTTGTGCGCGCCATCTTCAACCGCTCGGGGAACCTGCGAACAAGTACCCGCACATTCCGAGTTTATGCTGTGCGACAACCCAATGGGACCGCTATCATAAACATATCCGCCTCGTTTTCTCATATTTACGTTATGATCGTTAACAATAGATGCATACTTTAAATTATCCAAGTCCATTTGCAGCTCGCGCAATTGTGACACCGTTGCATACATTTCTTTGAACGAGTTATAAGAAAAACTCCCCGCTAATAATCCAAACCTTGAGGCAAAGGTTAGCGCAAGTAAATGTAAACACAGTTACCAACTGAAATATTATATTAATCGATTCGCTATTACACTTCTCGATTTAATTTTAACTTATTTGGCTAATGGCTCGCTCCGTAGGGCGCGCAGCATGGAATGCCCTGCCACCTATCGGCTCGAATGGCCCTCCAGTCTGTCACCCGGGAGATCATGCCTTTTTTTTAAATCAAATCAACAACCTACCAGAAATTATTATTTCGACTCAAACTATAATATAAATCAAGTTAAGCTAAATTGCTATTTTAATTAATTAACAATATACACAAATATATATTTTTTATCTACTTATTAAACAAAACAAGTATTTTACTCGATGTAATGTTACCAGGTATTCAAAGTATACACATATTGTAGCGAATAGCTTACAGACGGCCTTCCTGTTATAGGAATGTCCCCATTCCTAGCCGGCCATTCGAGCTTAAACTGTATGTCCACATACACAAAAAAAAAAGAGTAAACCAATAATGATTACAAACCGCAACGTCTGACTTCGTACATTGTAATATTTACCATAAGCAAGAATTGATAAGGAAAAGCACAAGAAAAAAAAAAAAAAAAAATAGCGAGTCTGTAGGCGCAGGTTATAACAATAAGGTCCTTGTAGCATGTAAAAAAAATTCTTGAACTTCCTAGTCCTCGTCGGTCGTAGCCGTCTGTGGAGCAGTCCCGCACCGGCGCCACCCGGCTCAATGGCAGCTTAGCTGCTCTGCTGCACCGCTCGTGACGATTGAGTCTGTTGATTACCGGTAATCGTGTTGAGTGACCGCACATATAGTTTATTATTATAAAGGATATTTTTGTCTTTGGGGATCTTAAGCCAATAAATTTAATTAATCTATGCAAGTGCAGTTAATGAGCTGTAAAGATTAGTCATAATTATGAAGTTTATTTTTTTATTTTTGTTTATTGTAAACATTTTATATTAACACAAACAAAGGAAAGGGGTGAATTAAAAATAATGAATAGGGAAATTATAACATGATTTTCTTTTGTACATTTAACTAAAATGTTATGACACGATTACCGCCCTGAGTTAGTGTAGTCGACTGCACCCTCAAAGGGTATATTTTCAATCGGGTGAGTACCGCTTGTGCCTAGGCCTTCCTTAATGGACAAAGCGCCTGCACTTCGGCATCCTTCGCCCTCATGTATCGGTCATTTTGGTGAGTACTGCTTGTGCTTCGGCATCCTTCACTAAGTGAGTACCGCTTGCACTTCAGCCTCCTTCACCATTATATGATTTAGATATTATATTGTAGAGAGTACCGTTGTTTCAATTTTGACGTCAGCCGGTGACATGATTGTAGTAAGAAGTTCCTTCATAAGAAAACTTCCCATTATGTTACACGGCGGCGATGACGAGTGATATAACTGAAAAATGGGGCTGGGGTTTGGAACGTCAGTAGCGTGATATCAGTCATAGTGTGAGAGTAAAGTAATACAGCTAAATACCTGAACCTCTACCTACCTACCTATAGCTATTTAAATAACGAAGTCTATTGTCTATAGTCAGACTACTACGAGTTCTAACTTAGTGTCATTCATTTTAGTCCGTCATAGAATTGTCAGATGTTACGTCGTCCTCGTTATCAGTCTCCTTACCAATTCGAAACGTAATCCATCTTTTAAGATGATCAGCCGGGTATATGCTTCTATACTTGCGTTTAGAGTAACCATCGATACTTGAAACTTCATACCTATCGTTTTCAAGTACGGCAGAAATTTTAAAAGGGCCTCGGAATTTTTGACATAACTTTTTACTCTTGCCGTTTGCAGGAAAATTATGATTTGGAATCATCACAAGGTCGCCTTTCTGGAAAAACACAGTAGGAGCTCTCGTCTGGTCAAACTTCTTCTTCATATAGCGCTGACTCTTTTCAGTGTTAACTCTAGCAGTCTCCCGAATCTCTTCAATACTGGGCATACTGTTGTCCATCGCTACTTCGGCCAATGAATTCAATAGTGGACCCTCCGTAGGATTTACGCTCCTCTGCCCAAATACAACGTCTGATGGCGCCTTACCCGTTGTTTTATTTTGCGTGTTGTTAAGACTCAACTGCAGTCTCCCTACCCTTGTATCCCAGTCACGTTCGTCCTGGTTATGATTTAGAGTAGCCAACGCGTCTAGTATAGTTCGGTTGTACCGTTCGATCTGACCGTTTGCGCGTGGTGTAGCGACGGCGTTTAATATATGTTTACATCCTATAGACTGAATAAACTTTTGAAATAATAACGAAGTAAAACTGGTCCCACGATCCGAAATAATTATTTTTGGGATACCTATAGTATCAAAAATATCTTGTAGGACTTTAATTGTGGTTTTACTTTTAAGATTTTTGACAGCTTTGACAAATATAAATTTGCTAAAACCATCGATCACACCTAATATGTACATGTTCCCTTGTCTGCTTCGGACAAATGGCCCCAGATGGTCCATGTGCAGTGTATGGAAAGGTGTATCGCCTTTGGGTATGGGATGCATATAACCCGATGGTTTGTTAGTTGAGTTTTTATTGTACGCGCAGTTTATACACGACTTAACATATTTATTTACAAACCTATTCATTTTAGGAAACCAATAGTCGTGTTTCATTTTTTCAATAGTTTTGTCAAATGAGAAATGACCCGCCTCGTCATGACACAACTGACATATTCTCCATCTAGCGCCATTTGGGACGACCCACTTTAACTGCTTACCTACTCGCCTATAGACTTTACCATCACGGAGCACATAATTGCTTAAAATCTCCTTCATTGCCTTATCGTCGTTTTCTAATACGGATCTTACGTGTTTAACCTTAGGGTCAGTCATTTGTACGGTCAGCAACCAATCGCTAGTAGTAGTAATATTTAAGATCTCGTATTCGCGTGCGTCAGTTAAGTTATCATAATCCTGCTTCGCGATGGGGTTTCTGCTGAGAGCGTCTACATGTTGCATATTAGTACCGGGACGATATTCTATAACGAAATTATACTCTTGCAGCAATAGCCACCATCTTGCAATACGCGGTATTAAATCTCTCTTAGTCAACGTTGTCCTCAAAGCGTTACAGTCAGTAAAAACTTTAAACGGTATGCCAATTAGGTAAGTTCTAAATTTTTTTAGGGAGTTCACCACAGCAAGCGTCTCCAATTCATACGAATGTAAGAACTCCTCGTCTTTGGTGGTTTGTTTGCTAAAATATGCAACTGGTCTAAGAGGAGACTTTTCATCGGGTTTTTGGAACAGTATTCCCCCTACCCCCAATTTGCTGGCGTCACAGTGGACCTCTGTAATATACTTCGGGTCATATAGCGCTAAAAGAGGACGTTCGGTCAATTTAGTTTTTATGTTTTGAAAGGCCGTCTCCTGTTCTTTCCCCCAATTCCACGGTGTATTTAGTTTTGTGAGCATCGTTAGAGGTTTAGCTTCCGAAGCGAAACCAGGAATGAACCTACGGAAAAAGCTAGCTAACCCCACGAATTGGCGCACTTGGTGTACGTTAGTAGGCTTAGGGAATGACGATACTGCCTCTATTTTCTTTTGCCCTGGACGCAAACCTCGGTCGGATACTTCATACCCGAGATAATCTAGTGAATTTTGGAAGAAAAAGCACTTTTTTAAATTAAGTGTTAAATTAGCGTTAAGTAATGATTTAAGTATTTTCTTTAATTTATCCAACCCTTCATCTATCGTGGAAGCTGGTGAAAGAATATCATCCATGTATGGTATTGCCAAGTCATACCTATCCTTCCCTAACGCTTTATTAATCATATGTTGAAAAACTGCTGGAGCGTTAACTAACCCGAACGGCATGCGCGTATATTCATAGTGTCCATCAGGAGTGATGAATGCAGTAAGGTGTCGCGATTCCTCCGATATCGGTATTTGATAATAGCCAGATTTTAAGTCTAGGCAAGTGAAGTACTTTTTACCATTTAACCTTTCTAGCTGATCATCAATCACCGGCATCGGAAAGGAATCTTTCACAGTCTTCTTATTTAGCGCGCGGTAATCAACGCAAAGTCTGTATTCATCATTCTTTTTATTGACCAACACTATTGGGCTCGCGTAGCAAGAATTTGACTCTGTAACTATATTATGATCTAAAAGTTCATTAACAAGATTACGCACTACCACTCGTTCGCTGTACGCGAGGCGGTAAGGTTTATAAGACACAGGGGACTCATCATTTAACTTTATATGCATTTCGGATATCGTCGTCCTACCTAACTCCGATAAGTCAAGTGCAAAGCAACTTCGATATTCATTAAGTAAGTTCAACAAACTCTTTTTCTGATCTTCGCTTACATGAGAGCCTATGTTTAACATATCTAAAGTTATAGCGGGCTTTATATTGCCCAAAGATACTTGCGACGCGTTATGTACAGATGTAACAGTATTTACCTCGAATTCAGACTTATGGTGTCCTGCTTCGGCACCTTCGGTTAGGGGTAGCAGGCGAGCCCGAGCTAAAAGCTTATTCCTCTCCAATTTAACCTTTTGACCGGAGAAATTTATCACCAATATTCGACCACTACCCTTCCTAATGAAATATACACCTTGCAGAACAATGGCTTCCTGCCCAACTTTAAATGACGTGTTACCCGGTATGTATATGTATCCTGTAAAGTCTATATTACAATATATATCGACTAAGTAAATACCGTCAAACATTATGTCATACTTTACGAATATGTCGGTTTTGTTCATCTCAAGCGATTCAGAATATAAAATAAGTGCGGTACTAGTTTTATGCACAATAACGTCTGCCATCTCGGTTAGATTCTGTCCTATTAAAATATCTGTACTCAAAAAGTCATCTGCTACAACAAACGATTCTATGTGAGTTTTAACAAAGTCTATTTCAACCGAGATTTTAACTCGGCCCAACGGCTGTGCAGTACCAAATGCGAACCCTTTAATTATTGGAAGACTTTCTGTGCATAGTAATAGCTTCAGTTCATCAGCAACGCTCCTCTTAACAAGACTGCATTCGCTTCCGAAATCGACATACGCTGTCCTAGCTTGATTGTTTAGTTTCACTGTTTTAGTGTAAATATCAATTGATCCGTTGTTAGAAGTTATTCTTTGAACATTGTTTGTGTTGATTGACGACTTATTAGCAGACGGTTCTGTATTGGTTGAACTAAAACTCTGATCACGCCTACAATGTTCTGCGACATGGCCCATACGGCTACATTTTGTACATTTCTGTAACTTTTTTGTACATTTTGGCACAGTATGTCCTACCTCGGAGCAGTTAAAGCATCTTAATTGCGAGCCATTGTTAAAATTAGCAGGGCGCGTAAATTTCGAATTACCTACAAATTTCGTGTCATTTTTAGCGGGTAGTACTAGTTTTCTGGTATCTCTAGTACTCCTCGCGGATACGTTACGTAAATATCTAAGCAACTTATCGGGGTACTTAAAATTAGAACCCTGTGCATTCAATCTTATATTATGATCGAATATGCCTTGTATAATGCAATCAACGGCGTCTTTTCCTTTGATATTACAATGCGCAACTAACTTTGCTTTATCAAAGAAATATTGCTCAAGCGTTTCGTCGCGTTTGCTTTTCCTATCAAGCATTTCGATGAGGCGATCAGCATAGTTGCGATCATCGGGAAAACATTGAAGAAGTTTTCTCTGCCATCGGTCCCAGCTAAGATTAGAAGTTGACAAGGTTTCGTACCACTGTTTGGCTATTCCTGACAATTTCGGTATCGCGTGAAAAATAGTCTGACTTTCTGTCCACTTATACATTTTTGCAGTCTCGTTGACTTTTTTTAACCAAGATTTAGTTGTTTGTGTTTTGGTGCCTGGATCAAAATTAGGTATTACAGCTTGCGTACCGGAGTAGGATTCGGACCCGCGACCGTTCAAAGCTTCGATTAACTGTTGTAAAGTAGTGCGATCATCTCTAAAAGCTGGGCTTCGCAAATGTCTGCGGGAACTACGATGTGAACTCGACTCGCGGCGACGTTTAGACCGTGATCGTCTTTCCGTACGCCAATAACGATTGACCCTATGCTCCGAATGAGATGAACTTATCGTCCTTGAACGCGTAGTTTCACGACTTGGACTACGATAACGCCGCCTCTTTGCTGCGAGGGGCGACCGACTTCGCTGCCTTTTACGGGTCCTAACGTCTTCAATCGGGGGAGTGCGACCGTTATCTGAACTAGACATGGCGTAGTCTATAATTTATCATAAATATCGTGTTGTTGAGTCAGTCGTATGAGGAAAAGGGATAAGAGGTTTAAAAACATCATTAGTAACTAGTAACATCACTTCAACAACAATATAAAGCAAAAAGATAGTCATGAGCACTCATAATAAAGTGAATGACAATAACTTGTCAAAATCATAGCATCACTTAATTCACACCATTAAAACACTGTACATTCGAACGAAGGCATTAACATCTATTCAGCCTTCGCATCAAATACATGTATACATAAAGATTATTTTCAGTGGCATAGAAGTGTGCGGATATTTTGACGTTTTTTTTTTTTACATGTGTATATATATAAGGTGTACACAGAAAAAGCAATAACAAATGGTATTTATTATACACAGCTCATTCTGATAAGAAAACCCCTTTATTAGGATACTAGTTCTCACAAGCGTAATGCACTTACACGAGCAGCATAGTGGGTGGTGTATGAAACAAACGCCCTACAGATAGTAACCCTGTCATAGCGTGTGTATTTGCATAAGGTATGTGGTACCATGACGTATTAATTCCGTGGTGCGCCCATGGTACGCCAATTTTACTTTATTTAAATGATTATTTAGTGGGTAGTCTTCTACGCAGAAGTTGAAAAGAGAAAAGGAATATGATAATAATAAAACACATAAAAAGTGGACATTTTCGACTCACCTGTGAGCGTGACTTACTGTAGCCACTTCGGATTATAAGAAAAACTCCCCGCTAATAATCCAAACCTTGAGGCAAAGGTTAGCGCAAGTAAATGTAAACACAGTTACCAACTGAAATATTATATTAATCGATTCGCTATTACACTTCTCGATTTAATTTTAACTTATTTGGCTAATGGCTCGCTCCGTAGGGCGCGCAGCATGGAATGCCCTGCCACCTATCGGCTCGAATGGCCCTCCAGTCTGTCACCCGGGAGATCATGCCTTTTTTTTAAATCAAATCAACAACCTACCAGAAATTATTATTTCGACTCAAACTATAATATAAATCAAGTTAAGCTAAATTGCTATTTTAATTAATTAACAATATACACAAATATATATTTTTTATCTACTTATTAAACAAAACAAGTATTTTACTCGATGTAATGTTACCAGGTATTCAAAGTATACACATATTGTAGCGAATAGCTTACAGAGTTTAGTTCGTTTTTCAATTTTATAACGTCTTTCAATAACGTAACTGCATCAATGTGGTCAACCGACGTAGGAGGCAATTTTTGAAGATCGCGAGCCACAAAAATCGGAATCAGATGGGCATCCGTATCATCATGCATGAAGAAACTAACTATGTCGTCCAAGTTTCTTATCTTTTTCCCCTCGCTCCGCCTCGATTTCACCGGCTGTTTTGTTGTTACAGATTCAAATAAAAGCTTCTTAGCAGTTTCCACTTCACTTTCCGAGAAATTTGCGTCACACATTTTTATCAAACTGTCCTTGTCCATTATGTCCTGTTTGTATTGAATATAGGATAATAGCTCACAAATCACTATATTGCAATTGCCGCATTTTAACGTATTTAACGCCATTTTAAACAGCACGAAACGCGCCCGAGTGCAACCGCTGCGCGAGCGAGACTGAATTAGAATTATATTTATTAATTAATCAGTTTTAACCTTACAACATAATTAAGTTTTGACCTAAGATATAAAATATCGTGAATGCCTGATTATAAATATTTAATTCCGTAGAACACCAATAGACTAGGTTACCTTATTAATTAACACCGTTCCATTTACTCCCCAAACTACCCTATTGTGACGTCATTGCGACAAAAATCCGGGGTCTAATAATGATCACTCCTCATAAAAATATTTCTCATACCATTTTACATCGTAATGATCACTCTTCATCATCAAAATTAATCATATACCTGTTTATTTTCAAGATTTGAATAAGGTTAGGTTAGGTTTGTTTTATAAACGTCCTAAAATCAGAACGGTTTTAGTAAAATTCACTTTAGGAGTTGCGATGATTATGAATAACAATTATGAACAAAAAAATTATAGTCAACATTTTTCAGAGCAATGATGAGTATATGTAGAAAAATTCGAAAGACCAATTTATACGACCCAATAATATGGACCCCCCAAAACAAGATGGAAAGATGTAGTGCTAAAGGACATGCAGGAGTGTCAGGCATCCCAGGACTATTTTTTTATGTTAATGAGAAGGCACAAGAGTACTCAGGCCACCTGATGGTAAGTGTAATCTGAGACCTATAGATATTTTAATTCTTAAGACTAAATGGAATGCCTCTATGCTAGTTATTTCACCGGTTTTCTTATTCCCACACCGGAAAACAACAATGCAAACACTGTTGCTTGACAGAGCAAAGTGGAGACGAAAGATTAGAAAAGCTAACCCTACAACCATGTGGGATTAATAATAGCTCGGAAGAGAGAGAGAGAAAGTGGTCCCGCTGACAAACAGATAGACCGAATTTAATTCATACCTTTGGGATATTTTTTCTTGAGTAAAATGCCATCTTAGGAAGTTTTGTTTAAGTTAGACATTGCATCAAAGAGCACTCATCCCCCTTCGCAAGGGACCTGATTGGAACAGTGTTTCCCCACCGTGTGTCGAGTGTTTGTCCTGCACTTTACATGGGATTCAATCGGGAATCAGAATCGGGGGAGTTTTAAACGCAAGTCAATGCCCTTGCGTGCACGACGATTGCATAGGTTGTAGGAATATTCTTGATCCTTGGACATTTTTGATGTGTGCAGTTTTGAACTGTACTTGTAGGATAGCCGGTAGAGACTCCATGACGTTTGGTTCATGCTATCTGCACAATTCCACCAGCAGTTCATCTTAAACTGTTTCAGAAAGTATGTTTGTTACGGCATCCAATTTGGGTTAAAGATAAAAGGGCCTAAGGATTTTATTGACTTATATAAGTAAAAATTGCTCGATGGTACAGAATCCTCTGTGCGTGAGTCCGACTTGCACTTGGGCGGTTTTTTTAATATGGCATGGGAAAGGAAAACAAGCAACCATGCCACCTGATGGTAAATGAGTTTTGAGGCCCATATACAAGTGTAATATCAAGATTGTAATCTTAAGACTGCAAATGCGTTGCCAACCCTGAGGATTAAGATGGAATCCTCTAAGCTAGTTAAGTATTTATTCGGTTACATATTCCCCCAGAGGAACACTACAATCGTAATTTTTAACAGTAGTAAGGATAAGATAGTGGCGATTCAGACTGACCCTGCACAAGATCCTTATACTTCAAAAAAAAAACACTTACTAAAATACAATAATTTAAAAAAAAATGATATTAAAACAACTATAAAATCTTAACTAGTTAGAAAACATTACATGAAAGTAGGGCAGAGGTACCGGTTGTGGACACTGTAGCTTTTTGCCCACTTTATATCAAAATCATTACTTACTAATAATAAGAATTTTATGAAAACAAGAAAATAATGTTATTTATTTATGACGACACGGTAGCCTAGTTGGTATTGACCCTGCCTTCGAAGCTAGGGGTCCTGGGTTCAAATCCCGGTAAGATATTCGTGTGATGAGCACGAGTATTTGTTCCCGAGTCTTGGATGTTTTCTATGTATTTAAGTGTATATCTGTATAAGTAAGTTTATCGCTGTCTAGTACCCATAGTACAAGCCTAGAGCTTAGTTTGGGACTAGGTCAATTTGTGTGAGATTGCCCTGTGATATTTATTTGTTAAACGTTCAAATTTCTATAAGAATATTATTTATAAGAATATTATTTTAAAATGATGACTTTTTAGGGTTCCGGAGCCGAATGGCAAAACTGAACCCTTATAATTCCGTCATGTCCGTCTGTCCGTCTGTCCGTCTGCCCGTCTGTCCGTCTGTCCGTCTGTCCGTCCGTCCGTCTATCCGTCTGTATGTCACAGCCATTTTACTCAGAGCCTATTGGCACTATATACATGAAATTTGGAGGATAGATGTATTTTATCATGATGCATGAAAGTCGCATAAATGCAGTAGAAATGCGCTCTTTGCGTAGAATGTGTGGTGTGAAACTGTGTGATAGAGTAAGAAATGAAAACATCAGAGAGAAATGTGGTCTGAAAGAAGATGTAGTGACTAAAATTGAAAAGGGCATGCTTCGATGGTTCGGTCATTTGAAAAGGATGGATGAAAAAAGATTGACGAAAGAAATATACAGTGCTAAAGTGAGTGGAAGGGTCGGAAGGGGGCGCCCTAGGCGTACTTTTTTGAATCAAATCGGGGAAATACTGGAAAAGGGCCGAATCTTAAGTACCCGAAACCGACGTGCATGCATGACTCGATGTATGAATGTGGAAGAAGAGAAAGAGCTTTGTCAGGATCGTAGCAGGTGGAAAGAAGTGGTCTCTGCCTACCCCTCTGGGAAACAGGCGTGATTTATGTATGTATTCTATAAACCGCTATACAATGATGTAGTAAAATTGAAAAAAAAATATATTTAGGGGTGGCACTCCATACATGTCACTAGGGGACGAAAAAAATGTTTTTGGGTTACATCAGCGTGTGGGGTATTTTTAGATAGGGCTTCCAAAATGATACAGAGGTTTTTAAGTGACTTTTTTACGTAAGTGAACAGTTGGCGAGATATACGCTTCTAAAGTCGTAAAAATTCTGTGTGGGTAGTTTTTGAACTGTTAAATAGAACATTCTTATAAAAAATACAGTAGTAGAACATACGAAATACTTCCAACCAAAATTGTTTTGAACACGATACGCTGTGTAGTTTCTGAGATTTTAATTTAAAAAAAAAAGAATTTTAACCATGAACGTTTATCCCAGCTACGGAACCCTTCACTGTGCGTGGTCCGACATGCACTTGGCCGGTTTATTATTTAATAATTAAATGCACAGTGGCCAAAAATAGTTATAAGATGGCCAAAACTGGTACTTCTGAGTATTATATCCTCTCAGTATTGTAAAGGTATACGGTCGAACCTGTAAAGTAGCTTAACATTTTAGTACCTTTTTTTAGCCGCATCACATGGCCCATCTGGGGGGAAGTGGTCACCGCTGCCGATGGACATTTACCGTCACCAATGCGGTTGCCAGTCTGGAAGAAGTTTTATGACACCCTTTGACAAAAGCTCCATATTCTAGTGCATTGGGAAAATCACAGCAGGAAGTTTTGAAGTTGAAGACTGAAGAGTTTTTTGCGGTGTTTCTTCTTATCAGGTGGAAACGCTGTTAGAGTTTTGGGTATGTAAAAGTGCCCGTACGGCTGAATAAACATCTTTTTTCTTGCTACATATTTTCATATCTTTAACCTCGCCTCTTGTACAAAAAATGTACTGGTCTATAACACGTTTATTAGAATATAGGCCTATCGCAAAGAAAATAAAATAGATTTTCCTTTGTTTTTATGGGGGACAATCAAACTATAAAATTAACTCTGTTGTATTTATAATAGGTTAATATTCCAAAGGCAAATTTCATCGTATGGCGTAGGCAACAAGTTCAATTACTGTAAGATTGTCTTCGCATATTTGTTTATTTCCTTAATTAAGTTTATCTTCGTATTTCCTGAACCTTCACCTGAAACTCTGTAACGGATACGACATCCTAAGACAAAGGCATCCAAGATCATAGATTCAAATCCGCGATAGTGATCTTCAATTTAACTTTACCGATTGGAGTTTTGCTCGACAATACACGAGCAGGTACGAATCGTTAACTTTTCCAATATATTCCAGTTAAAACAAGAACGTTGTTGGTTTGAACTTCGAGTCAACTGGTAGGTAACAACTTAGGAGATGAATATGTTTATTATGTTTATTTATTGTAGATTAGCGATCTGCCCTCGCTTCGTTCCGGTTTTATTAGTAAAAGAGTTTTAGAATCGTTTCAGTAGTTTCAAAGATTACCTTCACAAAAAACAATAAAACACACCTTACCTATTATATATTATTAGTAACCTATATAAACCAGATTTTAATGTACATAAAAAACCTTCTGAGAACATTATCTAACTGATGGTGAAAACTGCATCAAAATCCGTTGCGTGGTTTAGAAGCAGTTAGCAGATATACAGACATACATATAGACGCGGAAAACTTGATTTAAGCTCTCCACACACAGAGGGCGGAGGCAGCGCGGTGGCGGGCATATTACTGTATACATTGCGCTCTGTGAGAAGGTCTTTCGGATTATGCGTTACGTTACAAGCATTGTAACGGCAATACGGCCGCCTCCGCCCTGTGTGTGGAGAGCTTTATACTAAGTAATAAAGCAGATAGTGTAGATACTATATATAGATGACTGAATTTGTTTTTTGAAATAAGTAACAGAATCTCAAAGAAACGTATAATTTATTTTATAGCGATGTCACTAAGTTTGGCACCTACCTATGCCTATCAGCGTGGCTGTTGCTAACTAAATAGTAGGTAAAAAAGGGAAAAAAATAAATGCATTTTATTACGTAAAATATAGTCTTAGCTAGGTCAGATCTATTTGTTGGAGCGTGATAAAGAGATGTATCTACGTTGGCAACGCGTCTTAAAATTTTACTTACCATTAGGGTGGTCTGTGTGCCAGTGTGCCTTCTCCTTACCATAATATACATAAGGATCGTAACAAATGGCAACTCGTAGTTTCTCTACTTACTACCGTAGACAACTGGCTTTATATTTTTAAGTACAAGAATGTCCAGTTAAAATCTCCAACAATATGCGTCTTCGTGTACGAATTCTGCAATCACTTTGCAAGAGCCTCCTCTAATCTCAAGCTCTCCCCATCCTTTTGATCTGCATCCATACGACAAACGTTCAATTATTATATTAAACTAAACCATTTCCCCAAAGACTTGTTAGTACAAAGCGAACCAAATCTGCTTTCTACCTGCACAAAACAAAAGTCAATCCATTTTAGTCTGAGACAATGTGGACGTGGCTTCGTCCTTTTACCTCAGTTGTCTCTGTCACGGTAAATGTAGTAAAACAGTAAGATAAAATCACATTTAATATTTTTAGCTATGTTTTTATGTCATGCTATTTCGATATAATTGAACTAAAATAGTTCAAAATTGCGGGCGGGGCACATTGCTCGCAGGACTGATGGCCGATGGGGCCAGAAAGTTCTCGAATGGCGTCCACGGACCGGGAGACGAGCTGTTGGTAGGCCTCCAACAAGATGGAGCGACGACATCGTAAGGATGGCGGGATCGCGATGGATGCGGAAGGCACAAGACCGGTCTAAGTGGAGAGCCTTGGGGGAGGCCTATGTCCAGCAGTGGACGTCTTTCGGCTGATATGATGATGATGATGATGAGTTCAAAATAAAAGAAACATATACGACTTAACTAGTGGTCCCAAACTAGGCAATGCCTCTCACGTGGAGACAAACCCCACAAAATTTAGTACAAAATGACATTTAAATATAACATCAAGTTGTAATATTACAATTTGTATCGATATTCGGTAATAATGCCAATTGTTTACTAACACTAAAACTCGGCCCACACTAACACTAAACTTTTCCCATTAAAAAAAAAAATCGTGCTTTTCATCTCATCGATGTCACTACTTACTAGTAGATATACTAATTTGTCTCAACTCAATAGAAGAATTACTTACATTACACGGCAATTAAATTGTCCTGTCAGAGCCTACAAACCACATTTTAGAGTGTGCATTCTCATTTAAGTAGCTTGTCTTGATCGACGGATCATCAAAAATGCGATTTTAAGAGGATAAGATCTATGTAGCAGCCAAACGTAGAACTTACGGAAATCGTAAAATGAATTAATCAATAGCATTAAGTTTACAGTAACTTTCGCGCAAAGATCCAACTTTGACTCTGACTTACTTGTTTCCACTGTGGCCTCCCTAGTCGCCAGTCCTGTGACCACGAGAAGTCTGCAAACATTCCTACCGTTCCATTAACTAATTGTTAATTATCTCCCCTGTCTCCCCTCAAGGAACGATGACATCTTGATGGAAATGCCGAATTAATATTTTTTCCAAAAGGAAGGGGAAGCAGGGGATCTTGCTCATTTTTGAGTGCTCGTGATTAGTTTTAACGACATCTTTGCTAATTATTTTCCTGCGCTTTGGTCCGGGTGCAGTTTTATGGATTAAAATGGGGATACAATCAAGAGCTCAAATTTAAGTATATTTTTCTTGTGAGGGTGATAAATATACAATTGAATTAATCTGTTTTTTTGCAATTAATCTTCTTTTTCCTTCGAATTGTTGAAGATGTTGGTCAATTACAACTTAATTAGTCGACTTTTCCTCATATACATATTGTTGTAGTATTTTTTATTCAAATCGAAAAAAAATAGAAGAAAAGAAATGGTTTATTCGTGACTTACATACTCAATTTTAATACGGAATGGACTTTTGGACATAGTTTGTCACGAAACGGTCACAACTCAGCGTGATGCTGGCAGAGCCGGCGCTGTTCTTCCGTTATACCCATTCGGTGAAGAGACGGCGCAATAAAAAATCGAAACACGTCTTTTTATTTTTAAGTTTGAACAGCACTTTAAAGTCGCAAGTTAAACGAGCAAAATAAAGTCTCCTAGAATTATTTTGATTATAAATAAATGACCGTGAGTAAAAGTTTCAGTAAAAGTGTCTGGTTCGTACAGACAAACGGACAAGCAAGCTAAACTATTAGGGTTCGTAGTTCGATAACGAGTAGATACTTGGAGTAAAGATGATAAAAATGTAGATGAAATACCATCTTTACTATAAAATAAAACTTTATTATGTCTTTATACAGGAGACAACCAGATTTTAGTAAGTCAACTACAAAGAGATGATTCCACTTTTCCATTGCATTGTAATAAGGTCCGTAAGTGGATGCATACCTTTATAGTCGACTGTACCTAGTATTTTTTTTCATCTGTATAGACGATATAACTCGCAATCTAACCTCACTTCACGACGTCAACCGACCAAGGAAATGCTAAACCTATTGAAAAGCCAGACTCTAAACATTATTTATTCGAAAGTTTCCACCTTTAGGAATATAAACACAGAAGACCCATTTACGTTTCACAAATTATTAAAGTTTAGTAAATGTTTAATGTGAATGCAAAAGTTAACGCTTTAGATATCCGTCAAATTGTATGAGATTGACAAGTTATTACTGTTCTAGAAGGTAAATGTGCTAAGAGCCATATTTCAACTTTTTAATTTTAATGCCGAATGTAAAAAAGTGAACACCGTTTGCTCTTAAAAAAATATTTTTCGTTGTAAATATCACATTATTTCTACTAGCTACACCATCGATTTAAATTCTCAAATCATTAATATTGACGTTTTATTTAAAATTAAATTATTGTATTTGAACTGTCGAGCGTTGGCCGAAGTTAATTCCATAAACGACAGATTTGCTTCGTAGAATAAATCCAACGGTTATTAAGATGATTATCATAATCACCATCCCGTCAAAAAACTTGTTGACAAACTTGCAGCATCTGAGTGAAAATGTAATAACAATAAAATTAAACAGATAAAACCTCCCCCGATATAATAGCGATCAATTCTTTCAGAGCAGCCAAGATGCAAACGCTGTTACGTTTCTATTTTCTATAGACTTGAAATGTATGGAATTGTTAATAAGCGGTTGACGTGATCTGTCATCACCTTATTTGAAAATCGCTAACTGTCTCTTAAATGGCCGTAAAACCGTAGCAACTATCTCGATAAAACTAACCTTATTTTATAAAATCGCGTCCAAATCGGTTCATTCGTCGGAGCTACGACGCAATAAAGAGGAAATAAACATAAAGATAAAGATATATTTATTTGTTAATTTTATAAAGATGTAAATAAATATAAATAAGGTCTTCACACACCCACTTTGAACTTTAAACTTAAAGGGGGGTTGACAAAATAACTCTTTGACTTGCTTGTCATTCGGATCTCCCTTTCTATCTAGTCTGTAACGAAAGATGCGCACTGAGTGACGAGCGAGAAAATACAACTTTAGCTAGCCGTAGGTACAAAGCGGACCTACTGGTATTTTCTGCCTTCAATATATTTGTATGTACGTGTTGTCTAGGTGAATATGTAACCAAGGAACCCGGTTAGAATAGCGGAACGTATCGGAAGTTGCCCGAGAATGTTGAATATTGAGCGTTCAGAAGTTTAAGAAATTTAATATGTCAATGGTGGACTTTGATAGCGTACGAATAGACAGTCCTCATATTTTCGATTCTAGTATCTAGTAGTTCTAAGGACCTTTGCTCATTGTGCCATTTTAGTAGTTGTTTTAGAGTTCAAGTATTTATGTGTGTTCCATGGTTTCACCTGATGGTACTAACGGAAGACTAGCGCTGACTCGTTGAGTTAGGGAACATTTCGTAGTTACATTCTTCTTGTGCGTGTTTGCTTGTCCTTTATTACTATTTTATTTTCCTATTTAATAATTCTAATATTTCTAATGATTTGGATTAAATTGCAACCTGCAGACGTTTTTGATCATGCGTTCATTATTGATTTATAAGAGGTTTGTGAGGCGACATTTAAAATGCGTCGCTATCAATAAAAATCCATACAAATTTAGCTCCAGGCGGTGGCGTTTCTCAACCACTAAATCGAATCCGATTTTTAAGTTTTTTTAAATGTTGTACTCGTAGTCCTAATTTTTCATGATAATATTTACAATACTCGTATATTCATACATACATAACATCACGCCTTCATTCCCACAGTGGGGTAGGCAGAGCTACAGAAATACCAACAACTCTAAAGACTTGTTGATAATTCTGTAACCACATTTTGCACAATCAGGCCAAGAAGTTTACTAGTATATTAGTGACAGGTTGCAAGCCCATCGCTTAACAGTACAATAAGCCTTTATCCCTTAGTTGCCTCTTACGGCATCCACGGGAAGACATGGAGTGGCACTATTCTAACCCGGCAACCACACAACTAGGTTTAAAGAGAGAGAGAGAGAGGTTGTCGTACTTTGTATGGAAATTTACAGCCTCACACACAGTAACGTCGTAGCGTCAACAGTGTTATAACGATGCCAAAGCAATATGGGCTTTACCAAAGTGGATTAAGAGCCCAGAAGTAGATAGGCGGTATCTGCGTAATTCATTATTAATGAGCACGTAAGAAGTGACTTTCACAACTTAAACTGTGGATGCAAACTTTTTAGGTACTGCCTGTTTATTATTTCAGACCTTAAAAGTGTTTTTGTGTGAAAAATGTATCATACGGAAATCATTAATTATGCATACGTACACAACATCACGCCTTCATTCCCAGATGGGTAGGCAGAGCTACAAAAATACCAACAACTCTAAAAAGACTGGTTAATCATTCTGTAACCACATTTTGCACAATTAGGCTAAGATTAATGACGCATTTAAACATTATGTAGTTCATTTTGAACACTTCTTCTGCGTATAATTTTATACAATACAAGCGGCCCGCCAGCGGCTTCACCCCACCGCAATTTTCTGACTTTTCCATTGGATTCCTCAGTTTTTTTCTTTTATAAGAACCTTCTCCTGACAGTAACAAACACAATAAAAAAGAATTAGCGAAATCGGTTCAGCTGCTCTCGAGATTTGCGATTAGCGACACATTCAGCGATTTATTTTTATTATATAGATTATAATTTTCGAATTAACGAGCATTTATTGTAGTTTTTACTATGGGACATTGGACGTTTCACAAATCTTTCTCATTTGTGTAAAACTCTTCTAGTGTCGTATGAGTCGTCCCAAAAAAGGTCACCGTAAAGTCGTTGACCCCAGCCGTAGTATCATAATGCTTTTAGCCGAATGAAACTACCCGAGTGCCCGTATCGAGCTGGGTGGAGGTGTGAGGGATTCGCAAAGTTTTGGCAATGAATGTTTGGTTTTGGACGATTGAATTTGTTCATTGGATTTTTTTCATTCAGTGCAAACTGATGTTTAAGTACGGCTCTCCTTGGTTTCGCACTAGTGAAATATATACGTTTTTTTTATGATAAATCACAAGAGCACTCAGGTCAACTGATGGTAAGTGGAATCTGATAGCCATTAGACATTTGAATTTTTAAGACTATAATTTTAAGAATTCAATCCTTAGACCTCAAATGCGTTGCTAACCCTAAGGACTAAGATGGAATGCCTCTATGCTAGTTATTTCACCGGTTGTCTTATCCCTACACCGGAACAAAAACAGTGTGAACACTGTTCCATAGTTATAAAATTTGTTAAAATTGGTTAAATGATGGTGACAGCCGCATCGAAATCCACCTATTATTTTCTGTAACAATGTACATTTTATAACATGGACATCCACATAGTGTGTATTAATACTTTGCAGTAGAAGTAAGCTTATTGGTTTTTTACCCGACTGCCTAAGAAGGAGGGTAATTTTTCGACTGTATGTATATATGTATGTATGGTTATTTGTTTCCTTGTAGAAGCTGAACGGATTACCCGAATTCAACAACCGAGTTGTTAGATTCGTCTAGACTTCGCGTGTTTCCTTGGTACTTTTATACTGAAAAAATGCCAACATATCTGTGTTTTAAAACATATACATGGTAACAAACAAACGTCTACAGGCAAAATTATCAAAATATGCTTTAGGGTTATTAAAAGCCTGCTTTTTAGACTTATTTTAGATACTCGTTATGATCTGAGGCATAAGAAATAATCCTACTATAAACGCGAAAGTTTGTAAGTACAGATGTTTGGTACTGTTTCACGCAAAAACTACTGGAGGGATTTAGGTTTTATTTGGAATTAATTGGAACCTTACATATCCCTATTCCCTCGGGAACTGATTTATACGCGTAAGAAGTCGCGGGCAGAAGCTAGTAAATTATAGATTTAAATACGTAATTAATCCATTTTATTAATCCTATTCTCACATCGTCGCTCCCGCAGTGCCTGAAGACAAAAGTGTTAAAGCAGTGTGTTTTGCCCATGATGACCTAAGGTGCCGAGACGTGGACCTTTACAGTGGAACTAGTTTAAAGATTGAAAGTTGCTCAGCGAGCTATGGAGAGGGCAATGCTTGACGTGTCATTGATGGATAAGATTCGCAACGAAGTTTTCCCTCATAGATCGGAATCCTAGCAAGCTGAAGTGGCAGTAGACTGGTCACATATGTCGAAAGACTGATGATCGTTGAACCAGATTGTTGGAATGGAGACCACGCACGGGCAAGCGTATTGTGGATAGGCCGCCAGCTAGATGGACGGACGACGTGAGGAGGTTTGCTGGAAGCGGTTGGATGAAGGAGGCCCAGGACCGAGCCGTTGGCAAGCCATGCTAGAGACCTCTGTTCTGCTATAGGACTGCTATAAGCTGGTGATGATGATGATGATGATTTATAATCAGAAGCTCACTGACGTTTCAAAACAAGCGACAATGATTATTTAAAAATCAGAATATTTTACGATGAAAAACGATTGACGAAAGAGATATACAGTGCGATGGTGAGTGGAAGGGGTAGAAGGAGCCGCCGTAGGCGTACATTTTTGATACAAATCGGGTAAATACTTGAAAAAGGCCGAATCTTAAGTACTCGAAACCAACGTGCATGCAAGACTCGATGTATGAATGTGGAAGAAGCAAAAGAGATTTGTCAGGATCGTACCAGTGGAAAGAAGTGGTCTCTGCCTATCCCTCTGGGAAACAGGCGTGATTTAATGTATGTATGCAAAAGATATTATTTACGCAAAATTATTTTTATAAACAAGTTCTGCAATTCCTCTGGTGTTGTCACGGTATCCATAGGCGGCGGTGATTACGTTCCAACGGATTACTCGCTGGCTTATTATTCCTTTAGGACAAAAACAAGCCAAGTTTGAGTCGGACCCACGCGCTGATCTGTACCGCGTGAACTTTTTTTGTAAGGTTTGCACCAAATTTAACGTTTGTATGTATCCGTTTATAAGATAGATAATTATCAAAACAACGTTATAAAAACGGTTCTTGTATATCCTACCCCTTTTTTGTATGGAATCTGTTAAAAACGACTCAAAAGATCTCTAACGGTTAGGACAAAATCTTGGCACTTCAGGGCTTCTATTCTACTGAGTTAACACGATATTGACTTTGACGTATTTGTGTATTGTATTTAATTCGGCCGCCATTAATGTCAAGAAAATAAGAGCTATCAAAACGTTGATAACAATAACCACAGTACGAAACCACGTCAACGGAAATAACGTTTTAACCCAGTATGGGTAGGATAGAGGCTTGTTACAGTCAAATACTTAAATTTGTGACCCACCTTAGGTCCAAAGTCAATCTGACATTCTACAGCCATAAGGTTGGGTTGCCTCTAAGTTATAAATGACTTGGCATAAGGACATTGACAACTCCAAGATGTTTTTATTTTAAATTGTTTTTAAAACAACGCCAAACACAATTAAATCCTTATTGTGTGAAACTAAATTACATTGATACCAAACGTCCTAAATCGGTGTCACATCCAAAGGTCGTCAAGAACAGAAACAGTCTGTGACCGGCTGCTTTACTAATTAGCAATCAGCAAAGTCCGGCCGCAACTGGGTCAAACTTTTAAATCAGTCGTGAAATGGATTCTGTCCTAAACACTGTCTAAAAGATAAAGGCAGTATGTAAGTATGAAATCCTTATGCATTTGCTGCTTCTTCGCTTTGGACAGAAGAACAAATCCTTTGTTGATATAATGATAATGTCTTTGAGTTCCAAAGGTATCATGACCTTGGCACCAGGCGCGTTAAAAAGCCTGATCACCTGCGGCTATAGTTTACAATTATTTGTATGGTGTGCTCACGGAGTGTTTCAGATATGATTGGATATGCTAGCCACCCCCCCTTGTGGTTGCCGAGTTAGAATAGTGCCACTCCATATCTTCCCGTGGATGTCGTAAGAGGCGAAAGGGAATAAGGGCTTGTAGTACTGTTAGGCGATGGGCTTGCAACATGTCACCAATACCCAAGTACACTTCTTGGGCTGATTGTGCACACTGTGGGTACAGAATTTTAACAGGTCTTTTTAGAGTTGTTGGTATTTCTGTAGCTCTGTCTCCCACTCTGGGAATTAAGGCGTGGTGTTATGTATGCTAGCTACATGCGAGCACAAGAATCTGAGTTGAATACAGTCGCCGTGGTCGATACCAGCCGGGCGTAATGATGATGACGATGCTGAATGTCTTGCTGTAACAAGTCCACAAAAAACGAGATGGACTGGACCACACCATGAACGGCCAAGTGTGAAAAAACCAAATTGTGATCATCACCAATTAAAATAGGTTACTTAGTCAATAATTTCCATAGAAAGTGATTTCATAGCTCCTGAGTGTAGATTCGTTTGAATGGTTTCCATGGTAAATGGCAGTTTGAGAAGATTCGCAATTTGTAATGAATAAGAGGTTTATAACAACAGAAACAAATTGGCTATTGATGAAATAAGCTATTAAACTGATCACCGTTATAGCCTTTTGATATATTATTATGCTTTCAAAATGGAAAGATAGGTTTTTATGTAATATATTTATTGTTATTTGTAGAATTTATAGTATGAAATTGAGACGGAAAAGTTTTTGACATAGCTAAACAATTCAGTTTACGGTGAGAGAAAGAGACAGAGCCGTGTTACTGCTTTAGCTCTGTACCTTACACTCATCCTTAACTGAATTACTCAGACATGTCATGGGTAGCCGCCCGTCTCGTAGAAAGACTTACGAAGATACAGATTTCGACAGTGCCACTGACTTTGACTCCGTTGAACATAATAGTTACATAATATAATAACTTACATAGTAACTTATCAAACTGTCTACCTCAGAAGCTCCTTAAGATTAAAAGCCACAGTATGAACGCGAGGTATTATCGACCGCTGTCAATGATAATCCAAAATTAATTTGTATAATTTTCCTTGAACAAAAATATATTCTAACAACGCAACAGCAAAATGCCCAAGTTGAATTAACGTCTTAATCTGCTTGTTTCGCCTTAAGACTAATTTGTTTACTGCCAACATTACCATGTAGTCTTTATCCAAAATGAGATATCTCCCGAGCCCTACCAAGGCTGCCAACATAGCATTATCTCCTTTGTTGTACATTAACATGCTCGGCTCGAATTAGCAACACTTAGCAGTGGTGTTATTATTTTGGAAGAAGTCGAGATCTCTTGGTTAAATTGACCTAGTTGACCCCTGGCCGCGATTGCCGTATAACCTACTAGTCCTATGATGACAACTGAGACAATTTCATCCCATCAGTCACATGCTAGAAGTGGTTCTAATAGTTTTGCCCCAGAAGTCCCATTACCGTCATCATCGTACCGTATGAGTTAAGTTCTAAAAGTAGGAATTGGCGATACTAGAAAAGACATATATTTATTTATTTATGGTAATTATTTTATAAGTTGCATTTTTTGCCATTCCAAAAACCTAATATGCCCACGGAGCTCCTGTTTCTGGGTTGTTTTGGCCCTCCGAGCCTTAATAAATACGAGCCTAACCAAACCTGAAAATTGGAAAATTGGTGATACATAAATGGGGGATCATAAAACACAAGTTTGGTTTTAATACGATCTCACGATTGTTTAAGCCCTATACAGTTGCAAACATTATTTTATCTATATACACATGGTACTCTAAGAAACAAGAATCCGAAAGCAAATGGCCTGCATTGCTACCAGTGCTACCTGTAACATAATTATCTATAGGTGCTCAGCTAAGTTGCATCCCTATTGTACAGGGCCCAATTCTAGATTCAATTGTTTTTTTTATATTTTCTCCTAAATCGTTTCAATGAAACTCGATTCTGTTTTTCATGCATGATCCCTATTGTATAGGCCCCAATTCTAGAATCAATCGCAATTAAAACTTAGTGAATAATCATTCATTTTATGGATTTTAGGAGAAAATATAAAAAAAAAATTTGAAATGCAATGCACTAAGTTTTGACCCGTTTATTAAGATTTTATATAGAATCAAAATTTGTTAAAAATTTTAACTTCTTAAGCTTTAGATTGTTTTTTTCAGCGTTCTCATTTAATTTAAGTATATCTTTATTCAATGATATTGGTTCAAACATAGTAATTTCTGAAATAAATGCATATGGTTCATACATTTTAAACATAGAACAACGGATGTGACGTCATTCCTGTCGTCGATTTTGTATGGAGTGTTTTTGACTTTTTAAAGCTTCATATCTTATGAAACAATAACACGGCAATTGTTTCGCGTATACAGTTACTCTTCTCTGTCATAGCACGTTCCAGAGCGTAAGATTGAAAAATATGCATGTTCCCTATTCGAGTTGATATTTATTCCCTATTCCAAATTTGAAACTCATAGCTTTATCATATTCGATATCGTTATAAGAACATTACGTTATAGCCAGAGGGTGTGCTGGCATCCTTTGCCACGATCACACCCCTGCAGATAATGAAATTGAATGTTGTAATGCTGGTCATTGCCAACCGGTTCTGAACGCATTACCAGTATAGAGGACTTTATAATACGAGTGTCGATAAATAATTATATGTAACATGGCAAACAACAGGCGGTATTATCGCTTCATAGCGATCTCTTCCAGAAAAGCGTAATAACACAAGGAAAGTCCAAAAAAATAGGTGAAGGCAGGTGGTGCATTATAGTACCTAGAAGTTTTAATATTAAAATAAAATATGCTAATTGCCCAATCACATACAGGGATCAACTAAGACCAGCTCGGTTAAGCTAACTCTTTCGTTATGAGGAACGGAATAACCCCACGGCTCCTTACCGTGTACATACACACCCAATGCAAATTTGAAGACATTATAGTCGCCACTTACAGTGCTTGTACGCAGACATGACACTGATGCTGGTTTAAAATGAATATTTAAGCTGTATGTTATAGTCATTTGTTTTCACTTTTTTATAAGTAGTTTACTGTAATACTGCGTAAATCTTTGAAGTTAGTTTTCCTTCTAGTTTTGAGTTCGACGCATAAAATCTTGTGTTGAAATTATAAAGATGGCCCATAATGTCACTTGGTAAAAAAAACGCGTAAAAAAACCAAACCTGTGATAAACTATGTAGCCATATTTTAATTTATTTAAATAAAATTGACAAATCTATGAAGGTTATAAGGTCTTTAGCTTTTTAGTAACTGGCAATGAAATACAGGAAACTGACGGACAGACGGATGGTCAGCGGAGGCTTAGTAAAAGGGTACCGTTCGCTCCCTTATTAATTTATTTTATTAATCTATTTTGGAAAATTATAATTATCATTCGTTGAATCTCACGGTATGTTTTTATACAAAACAAGCCTGTGTCTAAATTGTACTTACCAATAAACGGAGATTACAATGTTTTACCTTGCACGTGTTAGAATATAATCAGTTTTGTTTTCCAGAATACACCGAAGCATTAACAAAATTCCTTTTGCCAAGGATTTTATCGGTGCTGAGCTCCCCAGCGTCCCCTTACGTCTGCAGACCTCAGTTCCGAACGAGTCAGGCGAGAACAGCAAACGAGACAGAACAAGACAGAACAATTTCTACTGCAGTTTTAAATTTGAAAGTGGATTTTGTTTGGTAAATGTTAAATAAATCGATGGTAACTGGTTTAAATAGGTAGAACGTATTAGTTCTTTAGATAACAAGTGAAATAAAATGCCTAATGCAGTTTTATATCTTCTAAGGAAAACAAGGGAGCATTCACGTCATTAAACATTTTTTTTTATGCTTGAATTTTATAATAATCATCTCAATTCATTTAATTTATAACGTTTATTTAATTTTCAAAGCTCATTACAATTTTAACAAATAAAAATACACTTTACAGTGGGTATGTCTGGTTCTGTTGGTACAGTGGAAGTCATAAATATGTTTACACATTAGTTCCTTGTCACTTTCATTCACTGAGACAAGTTCATAATTGTAATATATGAAATTAATTAATTAACTAAGGGAATGAGGGCTTCTAGTACTGTTAGGCGATGGGCTTGCAACATGTCACTAATACATTGGTAAACAAACATCTTAGCCTGTTTGTGCAAAATGTGGTTACAGAATTACCAACGACTCTTTTTGTAGTTGTTGGTTTTGTGTTTCTCTGCCTACCCCACTCTGGGAATGAAGGCGTGATAGTATGTATGTGTATGTATGAAATTGTCTCAGTGAATGAAAGTGACAAGGTACTAAAGTGTAAACATATTTGTGAATTCGACTGTTTATGCTAGATGCTAGGCTAGACATGTTGTCGCCACAAAATACACTAAAATAATGCGTGACGCGACACTTACATTTATTTAGCTACCTTATGGTTTACATAAAGTTGTGGTCGGTCCTTCCTGGGCATTTGTTTCACTATTCTGATATTGATAAGTGACAGGTGACAATTCGGTATACATTGCAAAGTTAACAAGATTTCACATCACTGGAATTTATATAAGCTGCTCCGTGTTTGACAACACGTTGGCCTAGTTGGGAGTGACCCTGCCTCCGAAGCCAGCGGTCCTGAGTTCAAATTCGGGTAAGGGCAGATATTTGTGTCATGAGCGCGAATATTTGTTCCTGAGTCTTGGATGTTTTCTATGTATTTCTCTATTTAAGTATGTTTATCGTTGTCTACTACCCATAGTAGATATTGTACCACTTTGTTGACGTGACTAATATGCATATTCATGCCAAATTACAGCTTTCTAGTACTAAGAATATCTGCGCTAGGTTGCAGACGGATGGACGGACGGACGGACACGGCGAAACTATAAGGGTTCCTAGTTTGACTACGGAACCCTAAAAATGTTAATGTTTATCACTGGAGCATGGACCATTAAAGTTACTTTTACCTAACATAACGTTATTTGTTATAATATAACCTTTTATTTAGGGTTACCTGTCCCAGTATCTGTTGTAAAATCTTGCAAGTTAAGATTGACCCACTTCCAGGTTTCTGATTGAGCTGAAATTTTACATGCATATGTAAATCGCGTGACAATGCAATATTATGATGACATGGGTGATAGTTTATGATCTGATGCTGGAGTCCGAAGGTGGCGACAGGGTCTCCACTATACTTAACGTAAGTAGACCCATCGATGAATTTGCAAATAAAGTGCAGTCGGCAGCAAAAACTTGTCTCTAAAATCTGACAAATACTTCTCTCTAATAAGAGAGTAATCGCCAACCGCTCCGGTCCTCTGTCAACTGCTTGACTTTCTAACGACCCAACCTTAACCTTTTCTTTTATCTGCTCAAAGTAATTTCTTCTTGTTTTTCTTCTGCCTCTCTTTCCCTCTATATTTCCTTCTATGATGTTTATAAGGAAAAGGTCGTGTCGTAGCAGGTGTCCTATCATTGTTCCTCTTCTATTTTCTATTGTTGCTAGTAAACTCCTTCTTTCTTTTATTCCATTCAGCACTCGGTCGTTAGATATTTTTTCTGTCCTACTTATCCCCTCCATTCTCCTCCACCACCACAATTCAAAAGCCTCCAATCTTTCTCTACAAAAACACTGACAAAAACTCATTTGTTTCAAATTTGTAAATGGCATTTATGAGCAAAGAAAACTGAACTTTATTTCGTTGATAGTAGATTTAAATCTCTCTGTGTAATGTGGGCCTCACAAGGTTAAAGCGAACTCGTTTTAGACGCAGTATGAACCTACACTGATAAGACTAAGACCGTGATATCTTGCCAAGAAGATAATCCCCCGCAACGAGATTCTTATTTAACTAAGTTTGTTTACCAACTTTGTTACAAGGAATTATCTTACCTTATTTCGCTAACTTGTAATTGAAAAAAACTATTTGCAAGTTTCAGTGGAACGTCAGCAAATTTTTAAATGATTATTTTTTGCTTATATTTAGAAGTTTGTGTAAAATTTGCTAAATTAACAACTTGGTACAGTTCTTCGTTTGCTTGAATTACATTTGCTAACTACACAGAGATTCAACTCTAACATGAGCTTAATAAATTAAGTGCCAATTTCACCATACGATGTTAAATTTAAATAATGTTAATCGACTGTTAGTTTTGGCAACTGTTAACGCTCTTATCATCTAGATAGTTTCAGCAGAAAATAGCGTTCGATGAAATGAAACATTTGATGAAAGGTGTTTCGATGAAATGATAAACACCCGGTTAACATCGTATGGTGAATTTCGTCAAACGCGGTGTGTACGACGACTCAACACAAACCAGCTAGTGTCAGGCGACTAGCAACACTCTGGCACAGCATTTTGACTGAGATTTATAACTCAAATACCGCATTCAACGAGACTTTTATGTGAACGATAATCACATTTGTCGCATCGTTCGTCCCAACGAATGAATCAAACGCTCGCCCCCGGCCATTGCCATTCTAAAATCAAACCCTTGACATCGCAATTACTTTTTCGAAATCGCAATCAATCCTCCATATCGGATTACGGTTTGAATTTAAATTCGGAATGTTAAAAATCAACAGGGGATAGTTTGGGGCGCGCGTGCGTAATTAATCTTCCGGGAGTTGTCCGGGCTGTCCCGGGTGTCCGGGACTGTCCGGCCGGAGCCGTAAATCTTGAACACCCGCGTGCGAATACTAAAGTCGGATTTTTCTTGTGTTGTTTTGGGCATAGGAATTCTAGCATGTTCTTGTAAGTTGTTCTAGGTTTCTTTGAAAGCGGAGTATGCGGAGTTTGCAAAAAAGAGTATCATGAAGTTTGCTTTGGCTTTTGGCTTTCGTAAAGTTTGGGTTTTTTATCACTGTGGTTTTTGTTACTAAATTTATTACCATTTACCTAGTTTTATTAAATAGACTTGAGACATCTCAAAAATAAAACACGTTCTGTCTAAATGTATTCCAACTGTGCAATCGATTCCAGTTCTTTACGACTTATCTACTGGTTCCGTACTTTGTCGTCTGTCCGTCCGTCCGTCGGTCTGTCAAGAGACCCTTTATCTCGGAAACACGTGGAGGTATCGAGTTGAAATTAAATCATATACTCAGGTCTACAATCCCTTGAAGATGTAAAAAAAACTTCTAAGTTGACAATAAAAAGATATGGCCGTTTATGCCGCAAAAAACGTACATTTCGACATTCTCAAGGATCAGAAGGAATCAAATTTTTGGAAAGAAGAAAGCTCTTACAGCACAAGTATAGAAAAAAATCGAAAAATGTTAATTTGTTGCTCCATCACCAAAAAAAATGTGATTGCTAACTTATTTTAACTTGTTTTTTTTTATTATTATTATTTGCTGTTAGTAAACTAATCGCATCCTGTGGAGACAGGGCTTTTCATTGGCAATGTCAAGTTTGTCCCTTGATACGATTTTATGTTCTTATTATGTTTTTGGAAACCTCGGTGCGCGAGTCCGACTAGCACATGACACAGCGTTAATTTTAGCGTCGAAATTTGTGGCTACCAAGCAGCTTACGCAGTTATCGAAATAAATCAAAAGTAAGCCGGACATTTCAATCGGCCATCTTCCCTCCCCGAAGGTTACCGAAAACACTATTATTATGGTAGAAGGTAACTACTACAATATCAATTGTGTTTATCTACCTTTCAGATTGCAATCCTAATGACAGGCGTCAACGTCAGCTTCGATTGACGCCACGGATCCCGCTGTCGTCGATAAGCAAACAGTAGCAGCGGAAGTGTTGACTGTCATATTGTTTAACCGGATAGCTAGGATTAGGTTTTTTTAAATAAAATGCGAAATATTAGGATTAGTAGAGTGTTATTTTCGATCGAAAAAGGTATATGGGCAGTTTCAAAATAAAGTGTACTCTAGTTAAGAAAAATTAAGGAACGTTTTTTAACTTCTGTCTGTTTTGTGACGAACATTTGCCATACATTAATATCTGTCTACCTACTGACAGAAAAAAGTCTAATTAGCATAAATTATCACTAAATAGTATAAAACAAAGTCGCTTCCCTTTGTCTGTTCCTATGTATGCTTAGATGTTTGAAACTAAGCAACAGATTTTGATGCGGTTTTTGAATAGATAGATCTGATTCAAGAGGAAGAATTATATTATAATACGCTAGTCAGGTTATATAAAATCAACTCTCTAAGCTACACGTGTTGAAATGTATGACTGCTTGTTTGTATAATTATTTTGAAAGATAACGATATTTTTTGAATAATAATTTCATGCTATTGTACAAAACTGTTTTTTCAGCCTAAAGTCTTGATAATTGTTGTTAACTAGAGGCCTTTTATCAAACTTCTAACTTATCTTTTGATTTCAATAAATGTAATGTTTGCAATGGGTGTTACAAAGATACAGTCTAAATAAATTAGGCAGTGGTTCACCCTTTGTTGATACTTTTATACCGATATCTGTAGCATAAAATTTTGCCATAAATGCTACATATCTCATCTTGCTCAACTATATCTCACTGAATAGCTATCCAGTTTCATATCGGTAATTTTATAAGATTGTTTTCATACCTTTGTTTGTATTTCCCATGACGCACTTCGTCGGTGAAAGACCCGTGACGCAAGATAAACCGGGTTTATTTGTTTGAGCCTGTATAACTGTTGTAATAGGTATTTGGGTAAGGACCAAATAGTTGGACCATAGTTAAGCGTATACTGTAATTCTATGGAACTTGCTAACTATGTAAACAAACAATATATTGAAATTGACATCTAATGTCAATTTTAGTATGGCGGCTTGTTTACATAGTTAGCAAGTTCCATAGAATGACACTTTAGCTAACCATACAAACAACAAAAGTGAAAAAAGTTTCATAGAAAATTTAATTGAGTAAGTTAGCGTGGTCAACTTTTTGGTCCTTACCCATTTATTAAATAGATATTTTAAATGTTATTTAAATTAGAAACGGTAACTTTTACACGTGAGTAATGAAACTTAGTAATGTATGACTACGTTTCGTAACTCACAGGTTACGTTACTGTTTCTTAATTTTAGTCCTTAATTAGGTAGGTAGGTATTAGTGGTGGTAGGGCCCTGTGCAGGGTCCGTCCGGATCGCTACCACCATCTTATCCATTAACCAGGCGCCAAGCAACAGTGTTCGCATTGTTGCGTTCCGGTGTGGGGATAAGACAACCGGTGAAATTACTAGCATAGAGGCATTCCATCTTAGTCCTCAGGGTTGGCAAAGCATTTGAGGTCTTAGGATTATAGTCTTGAGAATTCAAACGTCTATGGGTCTCAGATTCCACTTACCATCAGGTGGCCTGAATGCTCTTGTGCCTCCTTCTTAATATAAAAAAAAGGTACAATTATTTTGAAAACTACCCAAAGTTCATTAATCTTGAGTTTAACTTGACAGTAATGGCCAACGAGTTAAAAACAATAAGATAATAGACTCGACAGAAGCGCGTGGAGCTAACCCCATGTGGTTCTGTTTAGTCCACCAGAGAACCAAACACTTGTCCTCGCGAGTGATATCCATAGACTTGCTTTTCTAACAAGACAATAACCATGTTGTCTAAACTCAAAAACTCGACATTGGCGAAATACGTGTTATTTAAACAAGGAGTGAAAGCAATTAATAAAGAAAAAAGGACAAGAGCATGTCAGACCACGCCCAGTGTAGGGTTCTGAAGCCGTTAGGTACTACAAACATAAAAATCAACAAGTAATAACTAATTTTCTATTTAAAGTCAATGGTGCCGTCTTAGATGATTTTAGTAGGTATAAACACTTTAATCGCCTGTATCTCAAGAACCAATGATGTTCTACTTAGTCGTGTTAGTTTTCCTTTAAAATTCGTTATATGTTCTTTCATTATTTTTTTTTTCAGATTTTTTGTATTTGTAGTTTTGGCTGTAGGGGGAGGAGGGCGACGACACTTGAGTCTAACAAAAATTAGCGCTTTAAAGCTTAATATTTCATAATCGGATTACTTAATAGATTAACTGTTTTCACAGACCCATAATATTTTTGAAAGTCCTATTTATTGTACCACTTTATTGGGGTGACTAATATACTTATTCATACCAAATTACAGCTTTCTAGTAAGTACTAAGAGTCTCTGCGCTAGGCTGCGGACGGACGGACGGATGGACATGGCGAAACTATAAGGGTTCCTAGTTTGACTTCGGGACCCTAAAAACGATAATAATACGTGTAAATTATTCGAATTTAATATATAAATTCACCGGTCTTCAGATTGTAGTCTTGACAACGCAATTGTCTGTGGTTCTTCGATACCAGGTGGCCTGTGTGCACGCTTGTCTAACATACAAAAATATTCAGCGATATGTACATTTTTTATACAGATTTTTCTGGCAGTCATAATTTCAAACGAAGTTTTAATAAAATAAGTAGCATGACGATATCTTCCCGTGGATGTCGTAAGACGCGACTAAGGGTATAAGGGCTTGTAGTACTGTTAGGCGATGGGCTTTAAACCTGTCACTAATACACTGGTAAACATCTTGGCCAGGTTGTGCAAAATTTGGTTACAGAATTACCAATAAGTTTTTTTTGAAGTTGTTGGTATTTCTGTAGCTCTGCCTACCCCACTCTTGGAATGAAGGATATGTATATATGTATGTAAGTTGTACGACGAGTAGTTTACACGTATTATATTGTATATTTGTACAGCGTTCTGTGAGTCACTGTCAGTACCGGCGAAAATTCAGTTCTGTAGGTGTCTGATAGGTACCTTAGCATTTTGCTGAGCCAGTGTCCGTTTCACTGCCGTAAGGATAAACATTTCCGGTTGCCATAATTTACTTTAATATTTTTGTTTCGCACGTATGTTTGTCTTTTGGTTAGTGAATAAATGTATTTTCTTTTTCTATTCATACAATAACTTAAGCCAACAAGGTACCTAATAAAAAGGTTGAAACTTTTTTGGCTCCTAATAAAAGTTCACGTTAAAACTCGCGTTTGTCATTTAAAGTAAAAATTATAACTGGTACTAAATCACGCTAAGCTCAAAACTTGTCAAATTCCAATATATCTTGCAAAACAAAGTTCGCATTCGTGACTTTTCGCCGTAACCACTATGACTACCTTCTGACACGAAAGCATCACCACAATATAAAAACAAGTGGACAAATTTGGAACTAGAATATGGCTGTTAAAGTTTAAAATGATCATGCTTTGACAGGCAGTTAAAACATGGCAATAATATACAGAAGAGCCAATATACGGTTTAATTTCATGTAGGTGTCTTTCAATTTGGATGACTTAAATCGGTACTATATAAAAAAAGCCTTTTCTTTATAGACAGTGGCGCCATCTTCAAAGATATTATTAAGTTGGTAGTACTGAAATTATCGCTTTTTGTCCGACATTTTGTGTAAACAGTTTATAGATTCGAATCGCAATGTTACGTGACCTATGTTATTTGAGTTCAATGTGGAAATGACATTTTTATAAGATGACGAATTGGTTTTTAACCTTTAACTTTAAGTTCGTTTAGTTTATCTAATTGTTACACCACGATTTAATTTTCGATATCATACTCCGAAATGAAATGTCAATTGCATAACAACAACTTTGTCAAATCTCGCGTGTTACTTGATATCGAACAATATGATAGAAGAGGCCGACTTTAGTTTGTCTCTGAATTAAAAACAACTACGGTTGCCGCGATTTTTGACGTTCTATTTGTCTTGTCGCAAATGGTTTAGTTTGTTTTGTTGTTTATAATATGTATTTAATGCCTTTTATTATATAACAGTCACATAAACTACTATTTTGGTTACATTAGTTGTACCACAAAATCTACAAAAAAATGTTCGATCGTCCATATTATATGCATGCTCAACAAATAAAAATGTAAGTTTAAAGTACTGAATCCATTGCAAAATTTATAAAGTTGGTGCCTTAAAAGTTAATTGCAGTTAACTTTTAATGCAATTCGCTACCCGATAGGTATTAATTAATGCCACATTAAGCTTTTTTCATATAATCCAACATCTACGAGTGGGTATGTATAAAATTCAAGGACCAACAAGCAGTGTAATCTCCCTTTATATTCTCTGCGGTAATATTTCGCCCTCGGAATTATGAATAAAACTTAACCGGATACCAGCGGAGTTGAGACAAAATTGTCTTTATCGGCAGCTGCTTATTAAAAAATAACTGGTTTCAAGCTTTTACCAACTAAACTATAAATGAATCAAAGGGAGGAGTTTTGTTGTTTGAATTTCTGTTTTTAGTACACTATAGTGTTTACATACATACATACGTATTTTAGTCATACTTTTTATCGCTGGAAACGTAAACTTTTTCAGAATTTCTTAAATATATTAATATTGTATAGATAAGGCTAGGTTAGCTTAGGTGGGTCATTCTTCTTTTTTACCGACAACGGTGTTTTTTTATACAGAAGTTGTTGTTTTTTTAATATTTTATTCTTTTATGGGCTTCTGTAACATATCTCCGTGTTGTCTTGATATTTTATTTATATTTGTACACATTGATTTAAGCGAAATCATTGTGACAGAGTGGTCAAAAGGTGTGACCGCGGTGTATTCTTTTATAGAATGCTGTAAATATTTCTCGCAGTAATTATACTTAAATAAATATAAATAACAACGCAATTTAATGGCAACTCGATGATCAGTATTGTTTTTTTTAAATCTTTGTATAAAAAACAATATTAAATAGAGTTTATTTTGCGGGGAACGTGCCGTTTTGGTCAGGAATGACTTGTAAAAAACCTAAAATTCGGAAGTTTCTTAATAAAAAAACTTTTTTACTTGCAATAACTTTGTCTAATCCATAGTATGACTAAAAAATTATCGTGGCAGAGAGTAGACCCTAAATCAAGTCACAACTCTTTGTCGAAGTTGGACTTTCATATCTGGATTATCTGTCCCAAGTTTACATCCTTTTTTATGGCTTTTACTCCTTGCTCTTTAACAGAGTGTATTATGCAAGAAGCTTATAATAATAATATAAGCTTCTTGGTATTATACTAATGTCAAGTTATAGACATAACACATGTGGCGAGAATGTTCGGTGACGGTTTAAAACTTGATTTTTGAGAGATGATCAATGATCGGCGACCAAACGAAGGCGGCGGTAGCATTTCATGTCACTTTTACGTCAAACGTAGTGACTAATATGGATAAGTCTGTATTGTTAAAAATAAAAACATATATTGTTTTAAACTCAAATTATTTCATTTTTTTATGATGTCAATCTGTTTCTTTTAACACTGAGGATCCATTTATGTAACGAGAATGACATTTCTACATCAACAGATGTGAAAAGTGCGTAGTTGTAAACCAATATTTCATCGTTATCATTTAGCGTATATAACAAATTCGTAATTTTTAAATTTTATAAATTGTCATTTGTGGACTATTATTTTAGTATTTTACATTCTATCAATTTACAATATTTATATTCTATATGTATCAATTTACATAATATACAGTTGCGGAATAACCGTGGGGTAGCTTATGCCGTGCTTTGTCATTTTCTGTCAGATGCAAATGTCACAGTTATAGAAAAGGACAAAGCATGGGATTAGCTACCCCACGTTTATCAGTAAGGAGGTTAGTCATTTTACTTTAACATTACACTGCCTTAGCATCTTCCTCGCGCAGACCGATTTAAAACTCCAACCCGACCATATGTAATGTATGTAAATTGACTAACTATAATTTATTCTAAACGTATGAAGATATTAAGGGCTGCATGTAACGTGCTGAACATAATCCTATTTGGTTTAATACTTGCTTGTATTACACATCTCACGTTCTTTATTTTAATTTATAGTCTTTAATTTTATTGAGTTCGTTTTAAATGCTTTAGAATCTTACTTCTATTATTAATGGTAAAGTTTGGATGGGTGAACAAATTTAGATGAAATTTGGCACAGGCATAGATTATAGTCTGGACTAGGACATGCCTATGTCCTATTTAAGACTAAAATCTAGCTTCGTACTTTTTATCCCAAAAAGTTCGACGGTCCCTGTGGGAATACCACAATAATAAACCACTTCTAAGTGGATGTAGTCGCGAGAACAGCTAGTTAAAAAATAAATCTCTGACTGTTACCGAGTTTCTAACAATGGTTTTATTTAAAACATCGTCAAATGAAATCCACAAGACAACATGGAACCAAAAGACAAGCGCGTCACATTCCATTATTTCGATAAATCAATAACCTCTCGATTCGATTAGCGCTAACGAATTTAAGAATTGTTCTTAACCAGACGTTGGCAGATGTTCTTAAATTAATTATTTTTTTGCGACGTCGACACCTGGGGCGGGGCATTGCGGTCGACAATCGAGTTACTGCAGATTGAGATACTACGAATTCTCGCTAAGGGATTGTGAGATGAGAAATAAAATTCTTCGTTAAAAATTAAACAAAGAACTACACCGAGTACATAGCTACCACTCGCAAAATGATTGCAACCAATTGATATTTGAAGTAATCGGATTAGGTAGTGCCATTACACGGAAATTCGGTGCGTAAGCTTAGTATGGATATAGCTGTTAACCCCGTGATTTCATATGAAAACTTTTCATATAACAATTATTTTGGTAGAACAGAATATGGCATTGACGAAATATGAAGACACTAGTTTTGACATTAATTCAAACAAAAGAAACAAACCGTACGTCTTATCTTTTAGTATTCACATGTTTTTTTTCAAAAGGCGTTCTTAAGAGGCCGTATACGAAATTTTGCCGGTTAAATAAATGATTAAATCTTACTATGACGAAATCTTTTATTTATGCGTTTTCGTATATTGCTACTTCAACTAATGACGTGTCAAGAAAATTCAATTTTACGAGTCCCGGAATCCCAAGTCTTATCCATGTTATGTACAATTTTTAAGGTCATTTACTCGAAATAGCACTACCTATTCCGATCACTGGATATTAGTTAGTTCTAACTAGCGACCCGCCCCGGTTATATAGATTGGTTGCAAAATGTTGTTTTTTTCTAGTCCGTTGCGTGGTTTAGGAGAAGGTAGCGGATAAGAGAATATAGACAGACAGACGCTGAAAGTGCCTTTTATAAACTATTGTAGAGATAGATATACTCTCCAACAACTCTCCATGAAACGTGAAACAGATATCGTAATTTTGTTTTCGCTTTTGTTCACATCACAAAGTTTACATAATATGTCTTAATAGTAAAAAAAATAGTCGCTAACTACGTTTGTGTATTTGGCCGCTTACTTCTGTTTAAAATCCGATGAAGAACGAAAATATACGTGTATCAACGGATTCTGATGCGGTTTCACTATCATTCTGATTTATTTCCGTGTGATACAAAAAAATTCAAATAAACCAAAGGGAAGCGAAGGCAGAACCCTAAGGTTTTTTGCAATTATTACCTATTCCAGATGCTTTCCAACATCAAAGTCTTTCGACTAAACAAAACACTTCAACAAAAAGTAGAAACCCCAACTCAGCCCTTGAAATCTTACCACGCGAATATACTTCGGCTCTGGGTAAAATACATTAGTACCTGCCTGGGAAAGTGTATGAATGGGTTCACAGGTTCGACGACTTGGGTGAACTTGACTATATCCGCCGACAGCGCGGAGTAGATAAGGACTTGAAGCAAAAGTGTTAAGTTATTGCTAAGAGAGAATAAAGTCCTTTTGGAAAAAAAATCTTTAACTTTACACCAATGCCAATGTATAATTAATCTACTTTTAGAAAAAAAAGGAGAAGATTCTCAATGCGTTCTTTGTGACTTCACGCTGTAATTGCGACAGTTTTCTATGGGGGTCAACGACATTTTTGACTATAAAAGCGGTTTTTACCGAATGTTCTGGAATGTTTCAAGGCTAAGGGAATGTTTCGGAATGTTCATATCAAATACAAAATGGCTAAATAAGCAGCGAAAATCTAATTTATGGGCACTATCCCTATTCACAATTTATATTTATTTACCGTTAACAAAAATAACATGCACATATCGCACACCCAGCCGAACAAAGCGGTAAAACTTTTTACCTGACTTTTAATTTTATTGCATTTTTGAATTCCGCACATTAACATCCATCACGCCAATTTTTTTCGTACTCATCTGACGTATATTCACGAAGATATACATACAAACGTGTTTATACTTCCGAACTTAAAATAAGTCTACCTATATAAAATTGAACCTCTATTTATTTCATCACACTAAAACCGGACAAGACGGACTATACTCATGGCTATAAACACTTTAATCGCTTTTTGATTTTTTGTATTTGTAGTTTTGCCTGTAAGGGGTTGGGGGGGTGCACTTGAATCTAACAAAAAATAGCGTTTAAAAGCTTAATATTTCATAAACGGATTGCTTAATCGAAAAACTGTTATCAAAAACTTGCAATATTTTTGAAAGACTTATCCAACGACACCCCACACTATAGGGTAGACGAGAAAAAAAATATCCCCAAGTTACGTATAAGAGAGGTACCTAACCTAAAAAAAAAATGTTTTATATATAATTGTACGACTTTGATTGCGTGACTAATATGCATATTCATGCCAAATTACAGCTTTCTAGTACAAAGAGTCTGCGCTAGGCTGCGGACGGACGGACGGACGGCGAAACTATAAGGGTTCCTAGTTTGACTACGGAACCCTAAAAAGAGAAGTGACCTCTTGTGGCAGATATTATTTATCTGGAAATTGTGAAACACGCCCTTGAAGTCGGCAGAGAAGTGAAATAAATAAAGTTAGTAGGTACAATTCTCAGACAGCTCAATTTTTCCATATTACCGCCGAGCGAAATAAAGCCTCTCTCTTTTTGCACCCGAGCTGGTGTCTGGAGCAATATTTTGCACAAGCATAACTCGAGACATCCGAATGCAATCTCTGAAATTGTCGTATGCACTGTAGTGCAGTGCCGAGAATTTTAAAACAAAGTTATTTTTATATAAATTTTGCAGTTATGTGTTAATAGTATCGTTAGATCAATGTTAATCGACAGTTAGTTCATACATTTTGACAACTGTTAACGCTCTAATCGTTTGTTAAGTGGTTAACATCGTATGGTGAAATTGTTACTTAATCAAACATACACTTACAATCATTAAAACTGCACCGTTAAACCACAGATTGGTTTGTCTCCATGCACCATTTGACGGCAGCTACAAACAATACTACATAAGAGTGTTTAAAGTATTTTTCTTAATATCTATTTTGCATAATATATTACAAATAATGACAACCAAAGTTAGGTGTGCTTATGTTTTTCAACATTCATTACAAATTCAAAACTAATTTATTTTTAATAAATTAAATGAAAGTTATAATAATACTTTGAATAGTAATTCCTTACTTATATGAAGCTATTTTAATGACATCATACAGGGATCAATATCTTGTCTTTATTAATAAAATATTTCGTGCAATTAGACCTACCAAGGCGTGACTTTTTTGTATGTATAAAAAAAAAAGTAAATATGTAGTTAAGGTGTCATTTAGTTATGGTTTACTTCGGAGAAAACATAAGTATAGGTATGAGTAGATGTCCCTGCTTTTCAATTGTTTTTAGCTAGTACGGTAAATGGTAGTGACATATACGACGTTGACGACACGCTAGCTTAGTTGGTAGTGACCCTGCCTTCGAAGCTAGGGGTCCTGGGTTCAAATCCCGGTAAGGGCAGATATTTGTGTGTTGAGCACGAGTATTTGTTCCTGAGTCTTGGATGTTTTCTATGTATTTAAGTATCTATTTCTCTATATAAGTAAGTTTATCGTTGTCTAGTACCCATAGTACAAGCCTAGAGCTTAGTTTGGGACTAGGTCAATTTGTGTGACATTGTCCTGTGATTTATTTATTCATGTATTTATTTATTTATTTATTTGTGTCACTGGATGCATTGAAAGGGTCATGGTCATCTGTATTAATTTGCCTTCAAACTCAATTTACTTTCATCCTCCTATTTATTTATATTTCTGTGAAATAGTTATTATCCATTTACCCAATCCAACTTATTCCCAGATATAATTTAAATATTATTATTAACTATTTTCAATACTCCACCATTCGCACCACTGTGCAGTCCGCGACAACGGCTCGCTATAAGATTGCCTCCATTTGCATGCGCCTCAATACCGAGGGTTTTCTTGTTAGTTTTGAATCATTTTGCAAATTAGAGCTCAGACCTTGTTGTGGTTGAGTTATGATGACTTTGAGAGTGAAAATTGCATCAGATCCGGTTTAATTTTTGTGCAATTTTATTGCTTAAACGAAGAAGTTATTTATCCTTGTTCACATTTTGAAACATCAAATTGAGCGACAATTTCATTTCATAGCAACCTGTGTCAAAATTGAAAGATCACCTTCTGAAGCTAGTGTTTTTTGTGTTATCTTTGAATACATACAATACAATACAAATGTAATTTGTCAAGCACGACACAAAAAAACACGTTATAAATACATACATAGTTTCCGACCGTCGTCAAGTTTCACAGCTAAAACAAAACGACAAAAAAAATCTGTCAAATAACGATAGCCATCTCTTTGTCTATTTTCAAGTGTGTAAGAAAGGGAAAGGGCTGAATTTATTCTACAGAATGCTTTACTTGACGATTGTGAAACAGGCGGTAAGAATAATAACTTCAAGTTAGTTCGAGCTCCATCTTAACTACAAACTAATATATAAGCATATACAAACATAGTTTATTTATAGACCACCAGTTCATTGGTCCTAGACGTCTGCTCGGTTGGTAAAGGGGTGGAGGACATTGGCTTAGGAACTGACTAGAGATGGCAAGATTGTGATACTGAAAGAGCCTTAAAGCCGCGTTTCCGTTATGTCGTCACGTTTTATTTAGCTTGGAAGACTGTCATTTCTAGCTGTTCCCGTATCTCGACTGTCCGTCGTGACTGTGTCGTTTTTCGTTAAGAGGCCACATATGACTGATGCCTAAAACTTAAGTTAATGATGTATCTGTTGGCAAACCAAACAATAAATAAATGTAATTTTTTTTCGAGACTGTTGAACGTGAAACAGTCAACGCGATAAGAAACAAAATCTTTCATTTTTAGGGTTCCGTAGTCAATCTAGGAAACCCTTATAGTTTCGCCATGTCCGTCCGTCCGTCCGTCCGTCCGCAGCCCGGCGCAAAGAAAAAAAAACTTAAATGAAAGAGCATATAACCAATTTTAAAGGAAAACTATTACGACTAAGTAGACATCATTGGTTCTTGAGATACAGGCGATTAAAGTGTTTATACCTACTAAAATCACCGACGGCACCAACTGACTTTAAATAGAAAATTAGTTATTACTTGTTGATTTTTATGTTTGTAGTACTTAACGGCTTCGGAACGCTACACTGAGCATGGTCCGACATGCTCTTGCCCGGTTTTTTATTTTTCTAACACGACACCAGCTTAATAGTTTTTTTTTTCGAAACTTTCCATATTTTACGATGATTTTTGATTCAATAATAAAGTTGAGTACTCAAAACTTCTTATTCCTGGTAAATCGTTCTTTTAATTATAAAGTGGCTTTAAAGTAAACAGCAATTACGAATGTTTTAATTTGACGCTGCCATCAAGACGCTCGCAAACTATCTTCATCTCACGTTGTTCGCGCGGAAGCACATAAAGCCATCCCTTTTGATTCTTGCGTGGGTGTGGCAGCGTATTTGGCCTCTTAAACTACTGTCGTATCTAGCTTAGGGCATAGCACACGCTGTTTTCGTTTCTGTTTTCAATCGACTCGAAATGTACCTACCTATGCAGTTGACAAGCATTTCTGTTACGCTTACGTCAATCTTAGGCCCTAGGCAAGATGCAAACGCTCCTAACGTTTTTCTTTTCTATCGCTCAAAATGTATGTATGGGTTGACATTCTCGTGCGTTTCGATAAACCACGTGGTCGACTGTCATCCCATACATTTTGAGCGATAGAAAAGAAAAACGTTAGGAGCGTTTGCATCTTGGCTAGGGCCCCTTATAGTTTTCAATTTTCGCAAATCGCTAACGTAGCATTTTGTATCTTGTCCAGGCACCCTGAACCCTTACCATGAGTTGCCATTACCGTACTCGCTAGCGAGTCTAATGCTCTGTCACTCACAGTATTGTTATAGAGTGGGAAGGACAGAGCTTTACAACATTACATTTTTATCGTGACGTTTTGTTTATCGTTGACGAATGTCGTTTTACCTCTTTCTGGTCTTGGCAGTTGTCGACATCAAAGAGTCATAAACGACAATTTTATCGTGTTTTATATGTGATGAACTCCATTTAAATATACAAGCTACTTTAAACCGCACAACATCTGTCTTTACGCAATAGTGGGAACGCGGCCTAAGGGAGAAGTTTCTAAAACGAGATAGCAAAGTCAGGCAAGGTACCGATTGAAATTATGATTTTAGTACAATTTCCTTTCGTTTAGTTTATTTATTTTTACATCCCAGATTTATTTTTATTTAGGCTTAGGCTAAAATTTTCAGTTACTATTTTAGACTTCATGTAATTTTTTGTCGTTTTTTCATTTAAATACCTACCGTAATTAAAATTAGTGCAATTCCTAGAAGTATTCATGTTTTAGTATTGAATTTATATTTATAGCGTATTTATGAGATGCTTTTGCACTGTTATTATTTTTTGTTAGACAATCAAAACTTGAACTTTCCAATTTTTATTTCACTCGAGCAAATAATAAGTACCTACCTATTAGTCAGTAATTTCTGTACGTAAGTAATTAACATATAAAGCAACTAACGAATAATACCTATAAAGGAATGCAATCTATTCAAATATTGCAACAAGAAAAAAACATCGTGCAAATATGTAACGATTGTTCAATTCACAATGGTCCTTTGATGAAACGTGGGGCGCATGCGTGAGAATACCTATGCGCGTGAGTCACGGCGGTGCGCGCATTTCTATCAAATTGATGAAAGATAAACTACCATGAAGCAAATTAAAATATAATATATGTTACTAGCTCTTGCCCGCGGCTCCAAGCCGTTTATCGCTGCTCCCTCAGGAATTACTCCTACAATTTTCCAGGATAAAAACTATCCTGTGTTCTTTTCCAAGGCTCAAAATATCTTCAAACCGAATTTCATCTAAATTGGTTTAGCAGTTTAAGCGTGAAGAGGTAACAGACAGAGAAAATTTTGCAATCATATTAGTATACTTATATTATTGAATTAGCTGTTTCCCGCGACTCCGTCCGTGTAACTAACTAACTGTCCAATTTTTCGGGATGAAAAGTACCCTATGTTCTTTCCCGGGACTCAAACTATCTCCATGCCAAATTTCATCTAAATCGTTTCAGCGGTTTATCCGTTAAAGAGTAACAAACGACAGAGTTACTTACACATTTATGGAAGTATGAATTGTATGGATAAGACCGTGACTACGAGTATGTAGCATAGAATTAGTTTCCTTCATATTTATTTGTGTTGGAGTATGCATCTTAGTGCACCCATAAGGCACTCAAAGAAGATTCCTTACTTTCAAGTGCCTATCATACAGCAGTTTAAGGGTAAGGACCAAAAAGTTTGACCATAGTTAAACGTAGTTTACTATACAAACAACGAAGTGAAAAAAGTTCCGCTGTGCGACAAAAAGTATGCTTACAATTGTATGACTAATTTTCATCGAAATTTATTTTCCAAAGTTAGTCAAAGTATACATTGCATGTTATGTCAAAGTACAAGAAATTACATTGGAATCGTCAAAAATATACACAAATTATTATACAATCAAAAATTGAAATACAAAGTCATGATATTAATACAGAACTAAGTAGTAATCACCGTTAAGGATCGTCTTAAAAATAGCATGCAACCAAATTAGCAATGTAAATAAATAACACAATAAGTCAAAAACATCACAAATTTAATAAAAACAACAATACTTATTAAATCAAAACTTTTTAAATACTTTATGTACCAAATTATAGATTAAGGTCAATAAACTCTTTAACTGAGTATCATGGATTTTCCAATAAAAGGTTTTTCAGCCGGCGTCCAAATGCTTAGTCAGATGGTAATTCTGTAACCACATTTTGCACAATCAGGCTAAGATGTTTACCGATGTACTAGTGACAGGTTGCAAGCCCATTGCCTAACAGTACTGCCCTCATTCCCTTAGTCGCTTCTTACAACATCCACGGGAAGAGATGGGGCACTATTCTAACCCGGCAACCACTTGGGCATAATGTATAGAATCGAATAATCATTAACTAACTTTAACCCTATACGTTTAGTTAGTTTCGAAATGGCTAATGTTAGCTTATATTTGTTGTTAAAACTTGACATTTATGTCGACGTCGACGTCGACGTTGTGATGGTATTGCAACGAGCGTATAATGTCGTCTTGTACATGGGTACTAGACGACATTATACGGCATTATACTAAGTTACAGGCTGTTACTATGGAGTAACCGCTTGTTGCTTAGTTAAGGGCTGTCTGCCTTATTCAGACGAATCGAAGTTTTGTAGACAACTACCTCGTTCCTTTTTCAAACGTGTCTGTGAGAAATCATCACTAAGGAAAGAGTTAAGCGTAGCTCGCACCACGATTTTAATTTTTGTGACACGTTTTTAGAATCGCGCTGTAGAATATCGCGAAAAATTTGCTTTTTTTGCGTTCCTTCAGAGGAGTAGGAAGAAGCTTAACTTATCATTTCATCGAATTTCACTTCATCGAATGCTATTTTGTTGCAGTTGCTTAGTTTCTGCTGAAACCATAATGTTTTCATTGTATCTTAACCTCGTGGGGCCTATCGTTCGTTCGAATTATGAACCTTGAGTCGGTCAACTAAAGTGTAAAATATTTTTTTCCAATGTCATATATATATTACGTTAGGCCTCAGGAGGTTAAACATTTAATACGTAGGTTATTTTGAGTTACATGTTTAAGATACCCTGTAAACATTCGATGAAAGGTGTTTCGATAAAATGACAGACACCTTGGAAGAAGACATGGAGAGTGGAACGCCGAGGGAGCGTCACCGCAGGACCCGGGATGCTATTGGACTATCGCTGTGCGCACGTGGCCATACAACCACAGAGTACATCTCCGTATGCTGCAATTTGATTTTGTCACGATCGCGTTGCGAGCAGTCGCAGCAAAATGTAAGAAGTGACCACTTTAAAATCGCTACAATTTTTAGGGTTCCGTAGTCAAACTAGGAACCCTTATAGTTTCGCCTTGTCCGTCCGTCCATCCGTCCGCAGCCTAGTGCAAAGAATATTAGTACTAGAAAGCTGCAATTTGGCATGAATATGCATATTAGTCGCCCCCCCTCCCCTACAGTCAAAACTACAAATACTAAAAATCAGAAAACAATTTTAAATGAAAGAGCATATAACCAATTTTAAAGCAAAACTATCACGACTAAGTAGACACCATTGGTTCTTGAGATACAGGCGATTAAAGTGTTTATACCTACTAAAATCATCTACGACGGCACCAATTGACTTTAAATAGAAAATTAGTGTTACTTGATGTTTTTTTATGTTTGTAGTACTTATCGGCTTCGGGACCCTATACTGAGCATGGTCCAACATGCTCTTGCCCGTTTTTTTTTGTATATGCGCCCACCGACATGTAAACCCATACGTTGCATTTCTGCGAAAGAATTACCGTACGATAAAAAATCGTGGTGGCTCAGCCTTAATCGTCATTAACTGACTCTCAGTGCGGCTGTATGTCAATTCATTCAAGACCTTTTAATACAACACAAATCGACAAATGTTATCATTATTTTAAGAAAGCAGTAAAAGGAAATTTACACCGGTAAACCTATAAAACCAGGGTATTTCCTGTAATTGCGCTACCTGTTGGAATGGCTAATAGCCCTCAATCGACCGCCATTCGAGATGTTTCTGCAGAATTACCCGTGGGCCGTTCAAATAATTGGGAAAATGATCATTATATAATCCCCGATTCGAATTACCGAACATCGTCATTAGCTGTCGTAGGGCGATCGCACACGCCACAGATTGTAATTAGGTGCCGAAATACGAGTGCTTAATAATAAGAGAAATCCTACTAAGAGTATCCTACTAATACATAATATGTGGGTCATACACAGATTTAGGTTACCTGTGGACACAGCGAAAGTTAACGTTGTTAAGGCTTAATTTTCTGGCTAAGCCCATACCCGCATAAACGCCGTCAGGACTGCTTTAGACCTATCATATAAAAACATAACTTACATGCACACAAGCTCTTAACTATTGACCACAGGGGAGACAACTTTTGTTTTTAAGAGTGTGTATGACCCAGGTATTAGTATTGCGAAAGTTTGTGTGTCTTAGTTTGACACTCCTTCACGCTGCAACGGCTGGCGGATTTGGATGAAATTTGGAATGGAGATAGCTGATACTCTGGATTAGGACATAGGGAACAGACATTTATAAGTTCCCGAGGAAATAACGATAATCGAAATCGACGCGGATGAAGTTACGGGCAAATCTTGCTCGCTTGCTTCGCTCGCTTGCTGCAACATGACCATAGTACATACTGTCAACAAGTTCATTTGACTCCACTAAATTTAATGTTTATGATATTCAAGTTTATATACAAAAACAATATTAAAACAGTTATGGTTTGAGTATACATGCAGTAAATATATATATTTCTTTTTCCTTAGTCTTGGATATTTTCTATTTATTTAAGTATGTATTTCTCTATAAACGTATGTTTATCGTTATCTAGTACCCATAGAACAAGCCTCGAGCTTAGTTTGGGGCTAGGTCAATTTGTGTAAGACACACGACACAACGTTGGGCGTTTTGTGGCGACTTGTTGTCCTAGTAGGGAGTGACCCTGCCTCCAAAGCCAGCGGTCCTGGGTTCAAATCCCGGTAAGGGCAGATATTTGTGTGATGAGTGCGAACATTTGTTCCTGAGTCTTGGATGTTTTCTATAAATTTAAGTATGTATTTGTCTATTTAAGTATGTTTATCGTTGTCTAGTACCCATAGCACAAGCCTAGAGCTTAGTTTGGGACTAGATCAATTTGTGCGAGATTGTCCCCTAATATTATTATATTATTATTTTTTTTTTAAATAGTAGTATGAGAGACATTTATATTTACTTAAATTATGAACTTGAATATTTTGCACTCCATGTCTTCCTATGGATGTCGTAAGAGGCGAATAAGGGCTTGTAGTGCTGTTAGGCGATGGGCTTGCAACCTGTCACTAATATACTAGTAAACCTCTTAGCCTGTTAGTGCAAAATGTGGTTACAGAAATATCAGTAAGTCTTTAGAGTTGTTGGTATTTCTGTAGCTCTGCATACCCCACTCTGGGAATGAAGGCGTGATGTTATGTATGTATGTATGTATGTAATATTTTGCAGTCAGGATCGTTAGTAAAAGAGACTACTTAGTTATGAAAAGTGATTACGAGTATTATGATGTCAAATTTTATAAGGTATTCAGACTTCAGATAATTGGGGTTTAAAAAATATATGAACTTTGGCGCACGCTCTCGGCGCCGGCGCACTCGCACTCGCAGCTTTATGTTTTTTTTTTCACAGGCAATAGGCAATGTTGTACCAGGTTCCACGAACTTTCCATACAAAAATATCGGCAACTGTAGGGTTGTGCCAAAAAAAGATTGTTATTTTTTTTTAATGTATTTTTTTTTGTTAAAAAATAATCATCACAGCGTAGGAACACAACTGAAATATCAATATTAAAGAAACATCAGTCTTAAAAAACCTTAATCAAAAAACGTTTATCAAACCCTGTCTTCTTATCTAGAAGCACGAACCATAAAATCAAAATCGAAAATATAGAAATAACATAAAATCAAACTTATAAATTAGATAATACAATATATTTTTTTGGTCGGAATACTGCTAGGTACATTCATTTTGTTACCTACGTATTACAAAATGTTTGCTCATATAAAATATTTATGATTAGGAACATAATTATATTAGGAACTGTGGGAAAGTACGTAATTTCAAAAAAACCAGTCTTGAGTCAATTTGACTCGAAAATCGATTTGCAAGATTTGACTTAACTAGCATTGCAAGTTATTAAAAAGCTAGTACCTAATAAATTAACTCACTTAAGCAATTTAGGCACACCTATTTTTACTCTTATCTGTTCATTTATAAAACCCAGCTAGTGACAGCCCTAGACCCAGGCAAAATTGTGTCACTCAAGTTTCCAGAACACTGCCCAATATTGCCTACTACGTTATTATAATGAAATCGTGTCCTATTCTTGAAAATATTAGACTTACGGAAAATAGACAATATTTACTTACCCTGGGACGCACCTACTTCTCGAAAATCACGTTCCTTATACTTAAAATTTTAAAAGTTGCGAGACACTAAAAAAATGCAGCCACTCCCTCCAACTTATGATGCACAACTGGCGTCGCAACAATGGAGTTACCAACGTAAAAAAATTAAAAATGTGTTGCCAGAATAATGAAAATTACCACCAAATGGTAAAAAACAAGAAAATACTGAGCAAATGCGAGATATCGTAATTTAAACGAAATAGGCAAAATTGAGCTTAAACGGCAAAATTGCAGCATTTTACGGTATTTAAATAATTTGTTGTATTGGGTTATAAGTGTACACTGGGTAATAAGGTTTATTTTTGCAGGTACGGTATTAGAATTTATGTTATCTTATCTTACAGATGGGCCCTTTTGGATACACTTCGACCCCTTTAGGATCTTTCATTGTTTGCTATTACATGCTATTACCCTCTTACACATTCAGCTATTCGAATGTGCAGGTTTCTTTACGATGTTTTCCCTTCACCGTAAGAGTATCGGGTAATGTACTTAAGTTAGAAAAACTCATTGGTACATGGTGTCCGCCGGGGTTAGAACTGGGTCGGACGCTGTTTATAAAATAAGCGTCTCTTTTTTTCACAGGTACCGTATTAGAATTTGTGTTGGTGCCCATAAATAGAAAATTAACAACTTACAAAGACATTTAATGACATATCATGCAGCTTTGTTGGTTCTGGACTCATTTTGACACATAGTTCGAGATTTTTAGACTAAACGCGCCTGGTACGCGCTACCGTGCTTGTCGTTCGTAATAGGTACTAAATCCAAAAAATGTGCTGGGGCCCTAGCCAAGATGCAAACGCTCCTAACGTTTTTCTTTTCTATCGCTCAAAATGTATGGGATGACATTCTCGTGCGTTTTGATAAACCACGTGGTCGACTGTCATCCCATTCATTTTGAACGATAGAAAAGAAAAACGTTAGGAGCGTTTGCATCTTGGCTAGGGCCCCTGGTAATTTAACCCAATGTTAAACTTTGTCTTCTTTCGACTAGAATGCACGGCGTTGCATAGGCGGTCGACGCGAACTGACGAAATATTTTATCAATTTTCGAAAACGCTAACTTAGCGTTATGCATATTCACTATACTCGTAAACCCCTTGATACCAATCTGGTATCAGGCCCATTCACGACCCCCCTAAAGCGCAGATATCGGATAACGAATTAAACTATTCCCGAACAAACGCGGACAAAGTAAACACGAGTTCCCGTTCCATTTAATTAGCGTTACTAGGCAACTGGCTTCACTCCTCAGGTATTCGCTTACGAATAACGCTACTCGAAAAGGATTCGCTCTTCGAAGGTTCAGACAATGGGAATTGCTTCAATTTACGTGGATGTTGTGATACTTGGGACTTTATAATTATTTCCAGTGTAATTGTTTGGGATGAGTTTTGCTTCATAAACATAGAAACACTTAACTTACATTTTTAAAGAACGGCCGAATCTATGAATGTACCTATGTCGAATATATAAGACTATAACATTGGTTAGATACACATTTTTGGAAGCCTGAATATATTTCTCATATAATTTTCTATCATTTCATAAAAATGTATAATACTAACGATCGAAACTCATAATTTGAAATCATCAAAATTCATAATATCACCAATCATACACTTTGTTTATGCTTATCATATACCTTGTCCATTACAAAAGTTTCCGTTAGATACGACGACGAGCGAAGCGAGAGAAGTGTTAGGTAAAACTGCGTTCACACTTGTTCTTAGTAATGACAGTATTAAGAAATATATGATAACTGTTTGATAAAAATGAACAAAAAAGTATGAGAAAAAAATATATGAAGAGTGATTATTATTAATACAAATATTGACTCGTTAAGGACCGATTACGAATAGATTAGTTCATTACAAGACCACAAGAATACGTTGGGTACATACATTTTAGTGCTCAATGGCATAAAAAAAATACAGACCGACTTAAAAACAAACTTTTGCATATGAATTCATCAAAATGCAGCTGGAAAGCATTAAATTTCTCTCTCTCGTAAAATATGTAAAGTATAAAAGGGGTGATCAATTTAACGATAACAGAAAACGATACGTTACATGTCGATTGATAAAATCAGTAATTTTTTATAATCGAGCCGTGACTGACGGCAGTTTCCTGTGAAATGAAATACAGAATTTTTAAATGCACAATTTATTGAGTTATTTTTGCTTTTATTAAAACTTGTGTAGGTTAGCATGTACTTTGTGCTTGTACAGAGCTCAATTTATAGCTTTAATGTTTTTGACGTGTTTACCTATTGTCAAAGTTTTGATAGCTCTTATTTACGTGACAGTAATGGCGGCCGAGTAAAAAACAATAACATAGCATGTGAAAGACAATATGGTTTTACTGAATTGACTAGACGCCCGTAAATCGACGTAAATTTTGAATATAAAATAAAATTACAGGTATTGACAACGAAAATCACTATGACTATTACCCATAATATATACATAACTTATTTATATGTATATACTGTAATTCTATGGAACTTGCTAACTATGTAAACAAACAATATATTGAAATTGACATCTAATGTCAATTTTAGTATGGCGGCTTGTTTACATAGTTAGCAAGTTCCATAGAATGACACTTTATAAATAACTTTGTCCGCGTTGAAGTAATTTATCGCTATTCCCTAGGAACTGTCAATGTTTTCGGGATAACAAGTACCAAAGCTTTTTTTCCTTTTTATGATACTAGCTGTTTCCCGCTACTCCGTCCGCCTAGAAGTCGTTTATCGCTATTCCCTAGGAACCGTCCAATTTTTCCAGATAAAGAGTAGGCACCCTACTATGTCCTTCCCGGGACTAAAACTATCTCCATACCAAAGATCTAAATCACATCAACGGTTCATCCGTTAAACCGTAAAAAACATATAGACATAGTTACTTTCACATTTTATAATATTAGTATAGCTAAGGATAATGAACTGTAGTAAATTTTTCGTTAACTGAAAACTGAAACTTGGTCTTGAACCATACCATTTAATTCCTTATTTTAATAATAAAACTAACGTTTCTAGTGATTCACTCCATGGCATGAAGATAACTTCTTTTCTTTATAGAAAGTTTTTTTGATATAACAACGAAATATTACATTTCCCGTAACCCGAGGCTGAAAAATCCTATTTTGCTTCAATTAACCTCCCTATCAGAACGCGGAGTGAGTGTTAAATATAGAATGAGCTCTTTTTTAGGGTTCCGTACCCAAAGGGTTACTATGCCTACGCTGCTGTCCGTTAGTCCCTCTATCCTTTCACAGATTATGTCATTGAGTTATTTTTGTTTTCGTCACGAAAACTGGAAAAGTGTAAGTTAAACTTACGTGGAGGGTTCCGTACATTTTGAGAGATTTCGTTACTTTAAATACTTCTTATTAGTTATCCTGTCATTTATAGGTAAAAAAATATTTTCTGTATTTTTTCAAAGTTTTAGCCAGTAGTTTTGGAGATAATGGGAAATGTTATTATTTTCCTGTTTACGCCTACGCTGCTGATAATTAACTTTAAAACTATGAATTTTAAAATTATAATCATTTACTTGAGATTCACACAATATAGATTGAAAATTAAAAAAAAAAACTGGTTAACCCCCCAAAAGTGGCCCCCATGTTTTTAAATTCATTTATTAACGTTACACAATCGTCTTTGGGTCACCGACTTACATTATGAGTATCTAATTTCAACTTAATCGGCCCAGTAGGTTTGGAGCAAATTGGCTGTGACAGACAGGCGGACAGACACGCGAGTGATCCTAATAAGGGATCCTTTTTATCCATTATAGGTACGGAAGAAGAAAATAAAGCTCCACACAAAGAATTCAATGTTTTTTTTAGTTTTTGTCTTGTAGTGAAATAGCACCTACGGAACCCTAGGTGTGCAAGTCTGATTCGCACCCAGTTTTTTCATACCGGACCCTCCAGAGGGTGTAAAAAGGGTCCAATAAGGCGACAGGCATCAGGTGTCTCCCTGACTATAAATGAGTAATGCCAGTCAGATTTTTTAATAAAATTAGGACTGCAATGAAGTTGCAATAGATATGCAGTGAAAACGACACCGTTTTGGTCTGTTTTGAAGAACATTGAAGGGTTAACATTGTTTTTAAAGATGAATCATGTTTGTTACGCCTCCTTATATAAAATAAAATACCCGGGCGACCAAGCTCTACTCGGGTGTAGGTAGACGTCACTATTAAAACACAATTTGATTGTGTCGTCTATATGTCAAATAATTAGAAACCCGATTTTTCGGCGGAACCCGAATTTTCCCGAAGATGACCACTTGACACATCGATTTTGTGACTCGAAAAACCCCTCCTAACCCTGCTAATGTCGTTGGAGCCGTTTCTGAGATTCAGATTATTAATAAAATTATTTATATTGCTCGTTAATAAAGGTAATAGATAGATAAATTACATAATAAAATGAGCGGAAAATCTCCAACAAAGTTTGAGCTCGTATTTGCCTTGCATTTGAAGTTACCTAACGTACCTAGTAACGAAAAGTGATCATTTTGCGACATGGACATTTTAAAATGTAGGCTTGAGGCGATGTGGTCATATTGCGTTGCAGTCGTAAAGCGGTCTTATTTGCTACCGAGTCGTCCTATCGATATGTGGACCTCTATCCAAACGTAACCGTAAATATTTCGTACGTTTTGTCACGTGAGTATATTCTAGCTTAAATTACGGGATGGTAAATGGAAGCTTAATCGAACTAGTCTGGGCGGCCGGCGGGCTTAAATTCAATTTGACTTGTGCTGTGACGGATTACATGTGACGTTACATGAGCTAAATCTGCTCAGTGTCATGAGATAATGATATTGCGATGCGATAATTATATAATAGTATCTGTGCATTATGATACAATTATATATTTTTATATTCTGTGCGGATGGTTTAAAAAAAGAATTAGTCAAACACTCAGCCAGTTTTAGCTCGTTACCAGAAGAAACATAAAAACCAATTTCAAAGCGTCTAATGAATAAAATTAAATAAAAACATATTATTTAAAAACAATATTATTACTGCTATAAAGACTGATGTTACTGATGTTAGTGCATTACTGATTATACCATCGAGATCCTACAAAATAATCATTGACTGGAATGAAATGAAAACCATTAAAAGTAATCCATTGGAAGTGCGCGGCTTCGCGAGGTAAAGATTACCCTCTTGTAAATCCTGCCAAGAGTTGTACAGTGTGCAATATGTGGAGCGATTACACCAAAAAACCTACAGTGCTCTGCGGGTCCAGTACCAACGTCTTCAGGGGGCTGCTGCAGCTTTTTTTATGTTAAGGAGAAAGCACACGAGCGCTCGGGCCACCTGATGGTTATGTGGAATCTGAGACCCACAGACATTTGAATTCTCGTTGCCAACCCTGAGGACTAAGGTGGAATATCACGGCTACCAGGCCGTGCTGCGCAAGCACATGGCGTCCTTTTGTGCGCGCGTGCGGTGCAGCATGAACACTCTCCTGAAGGTGATCGCTGATAAGAAGGACAGTCACCCATTGGATGACCATCCATGTAAACCCTAACAAACTTTTTAAGTTTAAGGTACTAATTAAGTTTAAAAGTCTATGTTGCTAACATTTTGTGATGTGATTATGGATACTGGATGTCCAGAATATATATTTTTTTTTTGGGAATTACCAAATGTCCAGCATTGGACGTCTTTCGTTACGAGTAACACGCTAATGATGGTAAACGAAAGTTTACTGTAATCGTATGGCAGATTTTTTTTAAATCTGCCATAGTTCCCGTTACCCGTCGCTACACTATCACCCACACGACCCTGCCTCCGAAGCCAGCGGTTCTGGGTTCAAATCCCGATGAGAGTAGATATTCGTGTGATGAGCGCGAATATTTGTTCCTGAGTTTTGGATGTTTTCCATGTATTTCTCTATATATGTATGTTTATCGTTGTCTAGTACCCATAGTACAAGCCTAGAGCTTAGTTTGGGGCTAGGTAAATTCGTGTGAGATTGTCCCCTGATATTTATTTATTTACAAAACCATTAGTCAAAATCAAATTCCCGTGGATTCCCGTGTGGTTACCGGGTTAGAATAGTGCCACTCCATGTCTTCCCGTGGATGTCGTAAGAGGCGACTAAGGGAATAAGGGCTTGTAGTACTGTTAGGCGATGGGCTTGCAACCTGTCACTAATACAGTGGTAAACATCTTAGCCTGATTGTGCAAAATATGGTTACAGAATTATCAACAAGTTTTTTAGAGTTGTTGGTAATTCTGCAGCTCTGCCTACCCCATTCTAGGAATGAAGGCGTGACTTTATGTATGTATGTATTAGTCAAAATTGACTAGTTTAAAATCTAGACTATCGGTTTATTCGGTTTATTCGAGGTGCAAAAGAATAACCGGGCACTATGGCCGCTGATTTCCCCCGGGCCGGCTTGCCGTGACATCTCTGCGATTCACTCCCCAGCCTCCGCGAAATGGTTTGTCTAGATTTTTGCAGGTTTTGACTGTGACAAACGGTGATCAAAATAGATGAGACGGTGTAGAAATGCTTTGTCACTTCACGGTGACAAAAGGAAGAGTAAAATTGATGATCTTACTGGGTTTAACGACTCAGTTAGCCTATAAGTTGGTACCTACGTAGCTAATGGTCTATTTTTCTTTGATTTTAGGCAGTTAAACTGCCTTTATTTAAGACCACTTTGCATTTAAATAAACCTTATGCAATAAAATAGGTAATAATACCTAATAATAAACTAAATACGGTCGGCATTAAGATGGTAACGTAAGAAGCACATTCCGAATGAAACGACCATCCGAAAAATATTGAGTTTATATTTAAGTGGTGGTATGACCCTGTGCAGGGTCCGTCCGGATCGCTAACACCAACTTATCCATTATGTTCTGGCGAGGGGATAAGACAACCGGTACATTTGAGTTCATTGGATTATAGTCTTGATAATTCAAATGTCTATGGGTTTCAGATTCCACTTACCATCAGCAGAGGTCGGCGGGGGTGTGCTATTTTTACGTCAGTAATGTCATGCAGTTGTGTCTTGTAGATATTAATATGGATAAGGTGTATCCATAAAGAAATATTAAAAGAAAATAACTGAAATCATTAATCTAAATTGACAATGCATTACATAACGAGTATACACGCTTTTTTTTTCTTTTTCTTTTTAACTTTCGGCGTGCTCAAAATCGCAGTTGCCTTTTACAAAATATTTTTTTATCAGGAGGCCAGAGTGCTCCTTGACGTACTCCTTCTAAAAAAACAACAATAAGTAATCATCATCATCAGCCCATATTAGTCCACTGCTGGACATAGGCCTCTCCCATTGCACGCCAACGAGCACGATTCGTGGGCACTCTCATCCAGCTCTTGCCAGCCACCTTGCGAAGATCGTCGCTCCACCTGGTCTGAGGGTGTCCTATACTCCGTTTGCCGATTCGCGGCCTCCACTCAAGTATTCGATAACTCCAGCGATTAACGGTAATTAGCGATACGTTAAAAAAAAAAAAAAAAAAAAAAAAAAATCGGGTAGGCAAACAAACAAGTTGCAAAAATTTTGGGTGTGTTTTTAATATTAAAATTAAAATACTATTTGCAATAATTAATTAAGTGTACATACATCAATGTGATATTAAGCACCTCACTGCCACCTGCGGGCCTATTGCCTAACGTACTCACGGTCGCAATCGTTTTCATTTTTGACAATTCGAAGGCGAGTCTGCTGTCAAAATGAAAACAATTGTTCCACGTAACGTCTCCGCTTTCGAAAGCGATTGCGAGGCATTTTTGAAACCAAGTGAATGAATGATTTGCCGAAAATTAGTTTTACGTAAGTAAAATGTCAATTTGTAATTTGATTGAAGCCGATTGCGAGTTGTCATACGAAAGAGGAGCCTCCATGGTAACCAAAGTGCAACCATATTGAAGGTTTGACGGATCGTAAGTCTGATTTTTTCTGTAATTATTTTTTCAATATATATTAATTGACCTAAATAGGCACCGTGGTAATTACAAATAACTCAAATGTGTTTTCCTTTGAATAGAGTGATTATGGCTCGAAGCTATTTGCTGGCGATTGCGGAGGAGGAGCGACTGCGAACCGAAATGAGGGTTTCCAGACGGCTGATGAGGCTTGAGAGCAACCCGTTAGAGATGCCGGACAAATATTTTAGGGCAAATTTCAGGGTTACAAAGCCTCTATTTATTAGGCTTTGTAACGAAATTTGCCCTACTTTAAAAAGTTGGCGAAGGAATACGGCGGTACAGCCGGAATTGAAGGTATTTTTACTAATTTATTGAATCAAGTGATAAATTAATTATATTGAACAATCGTCACGACACTCGCGTTTTTGTAATTTCTGTGTGAATATCGAATATAATCGAGTGGTCAATGTCCAGCTAAGTTCCTATATATACTAATATTATAAATGTGAAAGTAACTCTGTCTGTCTGTCTGTCTGTTTGTAACCCTTTCACGGATAAACCTCTAAACCGATTTAGATAAAATTTGGTATGGAGATAGTTTGAGTCCCGGGAAAGTACTTTTTATTCCGAAAATGGACGGTTCCTGAGGAAATGGCGATACACAACTTCTACGCGGACGAAAACAGTTAGTGCCATACATGTATGTATATGGATAATTAGTAGGTAAGAGGAATACCTATATGTACGATATAAGCGATTACCTTGAAATAGAAAAATGTGTCCTTAATGAAGTTGGCTTTTGGCTAAACGGACGCTGACTTCAGTTTGACTGACTTTTATTACTTAACATTTTAAAAGAAGTTATTTCTTGCGTTTATAAAGGCGGATTTTTGTTTTTAAGGTTCCGTACTTCATGAGGAACAAACAGTACCTTTGGATCACTTTGTTGTCCATCCATCCGTCAGTCCGTCCGTCCGTCCGTCCGTCCGTTCGTCCGTCTGTCCGTCCGTCCACCCGTCCGTTCGTCTGTCTGTAAAGACAACAAACGCAAAACGCGTCGAGGTATCACGTTGAAATAAAAACCATATACTCAAATCTACTGTCACTTAAAGCTGTAAAAAAAAACAAACTTAAGTAATAAAGATACGGCCATTTGTGTCAATAAACGTATATTTCAACACTCTCGAGGGAATCCAAATTTATAGGGTACTTCCCATAAACCTAGAATCCTGAATTCGGCAAGAAGGAATTAAGGTCTTACAGCGCAAGTAAAAGAAAAAATCCGAATTTTTTTAATTTCTTCCTTTATCACAAAAATGTATTTTGCGATTGCAAACTAATCGCGACCTACGTCGATGTATGGAGACAACAGTTAATCAACCGTAAAGTCAAGTTTGTCCCTCATTACAATTTTACATTCTTACAAGTTTGTGCGGAGCCCTCGGAGCGCGAGTCCGACTTACACTTGACCGTCTTTTTAAGACATTTATTTTATGTTGCACTTTTTAGTAATCATAATAATAATAATAATATGCCGTCCCAATTCTCAATTAATAGATAAACGCGCTCGCCGCAGACAACGCGGCGCGAAAGTCATAGTCACGTATTTAAACTATTTAAACGTGCTTCACTCTACTATCTTAATCGATATATATATTATCGCCACCCTTGCAATATGTACCGTTGAGTGGGCCATGGAATTCAGGGGGCCATGATCACACAGCCGAACATCTCCTCCTTTTTAGGGTTCCGTAGCCGAATGGCACCCTTATAATTTCGTCATGTCCGTCTGTCCGTCTGTCCGTCTGTCCGTCTGTCCGTCTGTCCGTCCGTCCGTCCGTCCGTCCGTCTGTCCGTCTGTTCGTTAAATAGAACATTCTAATAAAAGTTACAGTAGTAGAACATACGAAATAATTCCAACCAAAATTGTTTTGAACACGATACGCTGTGTACTTTTTGAGATTTTAATCTAAAAAATAAAAAAAATGAATTTCAACCACGAACGTTCATCCCAGCTATGGAACCCTTCACTGTGCGTGGTCCGACATGCACTTAGCCGGTTTTATTTTTAAGTCAGTTGAATAGATGCAATAGTAATAAAGGAATGTTCAGTACTGACTGAATTGTTATAAAGGTTCCATAGTCAACAAGGCACCCCTTACAGTTCCGTTATGTCCGTCTGTCGATCCATCCGTCTGTCCGCAGATTATCTCAAAGACTGTTGGTACTACAAAGGAATAAAGTGCAAAAATGTTAACATTGCATTTACCTGTCATACATGTAGCGCAAAGAAGAAAATATCTCGTTCTAAATCTAGACACGCGGGAGCGTGTCAAGCCAAGTTCAAGAAACAGAACTGGCAAGCCGCACCGTGTGTAATATTACACGAACCATTTGGAGCCACTTTTGACCCCCTCATAAATCAAAAACTATTTTACATAAACGTATCAAATTTGGCTCATATATTGAGACTTGCGAGATACATATGTGTTCTAAATTTCATAAGCTTATCTCAAACGGTTATTTAGATATTAATGTCCAAAATTCCTCATTTTTATCATTGACTGACCTATAGACCAAAACTCTAACCCAGTTCCAGATGACTTAGAGAGTTAAAATTTGGTATGCAGATAGGTAATTAGATGAATACAAAGGAATAAATAAAAAACTGTAAATTTTTAAATAATTAGATTCTATTATGAACGCTTAACATAAATACCTAATATTACTTAGGGTACCTACGTTATTAACTGGGATTAATTATTATTTTTATATTTAGCGCACATTAATAGTGTTAAATCATTACCTACTCATAAATAATGATAAAATAATAGGCATTTAGATTTTCGGTATATACACGACGCGCGCGCGCCGAGTGACGCCGGAGCGGCGCGCTGCGCTGTGACAACCGAATCGAACCGTTGACGCGAACGTGGCCGAGCGAGCGGCCAGCCGCGCTCAATTAAGCGCGAGCGCCGTCTTGCTGTCCGGTTGTCTCTCGATATCTGACCTATATAAGGTTGCGATTTATGCTGCGAAATTGCTAAGTTTTCTTAAGGAAAACTTATAATTTGTAGTAATATTATTATTATAATTTCTGTAATAAGTAGGTACGTACGTATAGTATTATAGTATAGGCAATAGTTTAAATAAATAATATTTTTATAGTTATAAGTAGGTAGGTGTATATACTTATTATTATTACAATTTCTGTAATAAGTAGGTACGTAGGTTTAGTATAGTATAGGCAATAGTTTAAATAAATAATAATTGTATTTTTTTGTAAGTAGGTAAGACGTACCTACAAAAAGTAATGATATCCCACCAAAAACATAAATGTAAAAAAGGAGAGCCAAGTTCAATACAAAAATTATTCTCTGCTGTGGGCTTCGCCGCAAAAAGAATGGAGATCTGAGATTGATTGCCAAGTTCTATGCAAAATCCAAATATGTAGTCTAAGGGCTGACTTGGCTGGTTTACCCATACGAATTATATAGCCTTCGCATGTTCTAAACCTGTTACCTTTCGGTCCGACTTACACTTGACCGTCTTTTTAAGACATTTATTTTATGTTGCTCTTTTTAGTAATCATAATAATAATAATATGCCGTCCCAATTCTCAATTAATAAATAAACGCGCTCGCCGCAGACAACGCGGCGCGAAAGTCATAGTCAAGTATTTAAACCATTTAAACGTGCTTCACTCTACTATCTTAATCGCTATATATATTATCGCCACCCTTGCAATATGTACCGTTGAGTGGGCCATGGAATTCAGGGGGCCATGATCACACAGCCGAACATCTCCTCCTTTTTAGGGTTCCGGAGCCGAATGGCAAAAACGAAACCCTTATAATTTCGTCATGTCCGTCTGTCCGTCTGTCCGTCTGTCCGTCTGTCCGTCCGTCCGTCCGTCTGTCCGTCTGATCGTTAAATAGAACATTCTAATAAAAGTTACAGTAGTAGAACATACGAAATACTTCCAACCAAAATTGTTTTGAACACGATACGCTGCGTAGTTTTTGACATTATAATAAAAAAAAAAAAAAAAAATGAATTTCAACCACGAACGTTCATCCCAGCTATGGAACCCTTCACTGTGCGTGGTCCGACATGCACTTAGCCGGTTTTATTTTTAAGTCAGTTGAATAGATGCAATAGTAATAAAGGAATGTTCAGTACTGACTGTACTTGTTATAAAGGTTCCATAGTCAACAAGGCACCCCTTACAGTTCCGTTATGTCCGTCTGTCGATCCATCCGTCTGTCCGCAGATTATCTCAAAGACTGTTGGTACTACAAAGGAATAAAGTGCAAAAATGTTAACATTGCATTTACCTGTCATACATGTAGCGTAAAGAAGAAAATATCTCGTTCTAAATTAAGTATTACTGAAGTTGTTATAAGGGTTCCGTAGTCAACAAGGCACCCTTATAGTTTCGCCATGTCCATCTGTCCGTCCGTCCGTCCGTCTGTCCGTCTGTCCGTCCGTCTGTCCGTCTGTCCGTCTGCCCATCTGTCCATGTGTCCGTCTGTCCGCAGTTTATCTCAAAGACTTGGTAGAACTAAACTGTAATTTGTCATAGTTATACATGTATTTAACGCCAGCAAAGTTGTAAATTAAAATCTTGAAAAACACTGTTTAGTAACGATGTCAGAACCCTTTTTAGGGTTCCGTAGTCAAACTAGGAACCCCTAAAGTTTCGCCATGTCCGTCCGTCCGCAGCCTAGCGCAGAGACAAGAGTCTCTGCTTCTAGAGTCTGTGCTTTCTAGTACTAAGAAGTATTAGAAAGCTGTTGATGGCATGAATATATTAGTCACGCCAACAAAGTAGTGCATAAAATGTAAAAAAAAAATACACGTAACGTAGGGATGTATATTTTTTCTTGTCTACCCTATTGTGTGGGGTGTCGTTGGATAGGTCTTTCAAAAATGTAACGGATTTGTGAAAACAGTTTTTCGATTAAGTAATCCGTTTATGAAATATTAAGCTTTAAAGCGCTAATTTTTGTTAGACTTGAGTTTCTCCCCCCCCCCCCTCCCTACAGCCAAAACTACAAATACTAAAAATCTGATAAAATATCTTAAATAAAAGCGCATATAACAAATTTTAAAGGAAAACTATCACGACTAAGTAGATATCATTGGTTCTTGAGATACGGGCGACTAAAGTGTTTATACCAATTAAAATCATCTACGACGGCCCCAATGGACTGTAAATACGAAATTAGTTATTTTGTAGTACTTAACGGCTTCGGAGCATGGTCCGACATGCTCTTGCCCGGTTTTAATAATAATTAGGTTTGCACACGTCATTTTGAGTGTATAGTGTTATAATTACCTATCTACTTTATACTTTGTAGGTGTTAGCAGCCATCACATTTTTTGGAAATGGGCCGTATCAGAAAGGGGTTGGAGCATACCACCATTTGGCACTGTCCCAGTCAAAAGTACATGACTGTTTGTGGGAAGTATGTATTTCACTAACAATAACGTATTTTTATCAAATAATTTATTCTCTCCATTTTTATTCACATACTTTTTATATTAGAAATGTGAAAGCCTCTCCGACTTGATCTTGATGACACTTTGCAATGAGATAGTTTGTTCCATTTAGACAAAGCACTATTCTGTTCTAATTTAAAAACAATGATGGAATTATGTATGCCATAACAAAGTTTAATTTTCATCATAGGTGACGGAAGCTTTAAACAACCCCAGAGTTTTAAAAAAATTCATAAATTTCCCCAAGAGACGTGAAGACAGGGAGACTGTCTTGAGGAAGTGAGTATAAAATAATTATGGTATTTGCAAATTTAGAACCTATAAACCACCGCGTAACAGAAAAGTAACAAAATTATACTTACAATAATTAACTAATAAGTTACAACACAAGACACACATACAAAACATTTCGTTGGTGCATGCATTCCATAAATTAATAGGTAGTAGATTGTTCAACAAGGGATGTAGTCCCTTGTTGAACGATCTGCCATAATGACACGAGATGTTTAGCCACGCGAGCGAGCTTGTGAGCGAGGGTGGCTGTAGTTCGAGTGTCATTATGGTTGTTTAGTCTCGCGTTAAGGGCATTTCTATTTAAGGTTGTACCGTTTGGTTTAAGGTAGGTGCCATTATTTTTATCAAATTCTATTAATTTTCATAATTTATCTCGATGGTAAATATACTTTAGTTTAATAAAATACAAGTTGTTTCCTTATTTTATTAATTTAAACCTGTTAAAAATGTATTTTTTATGCTGAAGGTAGTGTTTTTGTGGTTCAGTTAGTTACAAATTACTTTTGGTTTAGAAAATTATAGACAAACTGTAATTGAACAAAATTTACTTTATAAAATATAGCACTGAAACAAAAAACCAATTGAATAAACATATACCCAAAAAGTTGTAAGGTTTTTTAACAAAAAATACATTTTAACCTGTTCGTTACGATGTAACTACTTAAACGGTAACTTATTTTTAGTTTTATTGCCCCTTTTTTAGATTCTCGCCGAAAATGACAAAAATAAAAAGTAAATAAAATAAAAATATGTCTTTTCCCTTATCAAACATGATAATTAACCCTTTAAATTATTTAATAAAAAAACAAAAACATATCAAAAAATTGGGGACAATAACTAAGTAGACACTCACGTAACTCTACGGACAAAGTAAAGAAGAGATCACAATAATCACAATATGCATAACATAGCGGTCCCCGACGTGGCGATACTTGTATCAAAAATTACTATGATAAAGGGGAAACATATCTACATAATATATTTGTATATATTTGTCTATTTGAAGGATAAACTCAAAAACTACTGAACCGATTCTAAAAGTTCTTTTAGCGGTCCATTCTGTATGAACTTAGCGTATATTTCATCTCGGAAAATGAAGATGTACTTTCCAAGGGAATAGGGATAAATGGGTTCCACACAATTTCACACAAATGAAGTCACCGGCAACAAAACGCTTAAAAAACATCCGAGATATTTCAATAATATCAGAAATGTGCATTATAGTACCTACTGCTTTTTTCACATTAATTTAAATAATATACTAATGGAAATCATAAACGGAATAACAAATATTTTTCATTAAATAAACATATAACTCACACAGACAAACCCAAAGGCTAAAACTAGTTACGTGCACTATGTATACGGCCTAATGTGTCGAGTTAGTTACATTTACTGGTCCACCTACACGTGACGCTATGAAATGTAACGCACAGGACGTAACGAATTCACGTCATAAAATATAAAAATATTTATAATAAATTAACCTTAAAAGTTAAATCTTATATGTAAAAACAATAATAAACATTAGTAAACGATGCTTAATTCAGTATTTTTTCTATCTTCATTACTTCTTATTTAGGTAACAAAAAATGATAACTAAACTGGACCAAAACACGTGGTAAAACTCACCTGAGTACCACACGGCACGCTGCGGGGTCACATTTGATTCCTTCAACGGGTTTTCGGGTAGATTATAAACTTTATCTATGGTAATAATGTTGCTAGGTAGCAGGTAAACTTACGATTTTGGTAGTTTTTTTCGTATATTACTTAAAAATAGCGTAACTAAGGTGGACGTGTCCACCTAAGCTATTTCGTGGGAACAACGTTTAAAATTTAAATAAAAATAAAAATAAATGAAATTAAATGTGTATATTACCAAAATCACTTTGCTTAAAGTCAAAACTAGCCCAGAAATGTATCACTTGGTTGACCGTGGTATAAAAAATCTGTGCTATTGTAGTTTGAACATTCATAATATCTAAGGGGACAGTATTGGGGCTCGCTGTAGGTGTATTTTTAAATGGATTTTTTGATATATCAGATTAGATTTACTCTTTACTAAATAAGATAAGTAGGAAGTTGAAAACGTAAACTTTGAAACAAAGTAACATTCATTGGTATTCCTAATTCGTACTAAGAAAAAATAATTAAAAATGTCAGGGGACATCGAAAAAATGGCAAGTACAACTTTTGATAGAAACGCCCTTAAACACTCTACTTTTCACTTTGAATGCGAGGAAAAAAACGACGTTCTAAACAATATTGTTTTTTAACAACGTACGCTCAATACAAGTTATAAACGTCTTAAACGTCTATTCAAAATACAAATAGGAAAAAAAAGTTCCTCGGTTTTTTTGTAAAGTGATGTTTTAAATGCTTGCATATTTAGCCAACAGATTCAAACTTGGAAACCATTTTAAAAGTAATTGGACCAACCATAATAAAAGAGTTCGACCTTAATTTGATTAAATAGATTCATATTCGTAATAATTAATCGTGTTTCACGAAATTCAATCCTTTTTGTAATATTTGCACAGTTGTCATTAATTTAAGGTTATTTCGACACCCAAAAATATGGTACATACACAATCACTGAAAATGGCGATAATCCTCCATTTACAAACACCGTGATTGGTTGTTTAGGGGTTTCCAAAGTAAATTAAAAATAAAATACTTTTAATCCCTAGAGATTAATAAGGAGCTTTAGTCCCGATTCGCAGATATTTAAGTAGCATATGAGAAGTGAAAAATGTATTTATCCCATAATAATAGCTCAACTTCTCATGTGCCTCCAAAAGTAGTAGGTATGTGAAAATAATCTAAGTTTGCTACTAGAATGATTCAGCCAATTTACTTTTGAGGCCTAATATCGAAAGTTTCTTAAATATTACATGGATTTTTTTATATTATAACAAACTGAATGTATCGCACGGTTTTTTCTTCAGAATTAGCCGGATACACTGCCGTTTGACTAGATCATGCAATATGTACTACTTAACTAGCGATTAACCCTCTTTATGATGACATCTGACTGATGACACATCAACAGTTATCTGATTAACCATATTAATCTATATATTTTAATAACATTTTTCTTCGATTCAGATTTATGGATAAATTTGGAATGCCTGGGGTTCTGGGATGCATCGATGGGACGCATGTGGCCATAATCCGCCCACAAGATAATGAGGAGGCTTACTTCAGCAGGAAGTTAATCCATAGCCTCAATGTCCTCATTGTAAGTATACAGACATAATTTGAGCGTTCGTAATTAGGCGATGGGTTTGCATTTTGTCACTAATACACTAGTAAACATGTTAGCCTGTTTGTGCAAATGTGGTTACAGAATTATCATGAAGTGTCTTTAGAGTTGTTGGTATTTCTGTAGCTCTGCCCAGGGCCGGATTTAGAGGTCTGCCTCGGGGCAACAAAGGAGTGGAGGCCCCAAATTATTTTCCAAATAAAATGGTCAAAATCAGTCGAGTTATTTAATAAATAATTTATTGTGAAATCAAGAAGGAATAAATTCTTTTATTATTTAAAAAACATTAGAATTATCTGAAATACGGAGCCATCCGAGCTTTTTTCGCCGAAAAATCGTTGATGATTTCGCTGAAATTTAGTTCCCGAAGTAAGTAAATCACTTTCAATGCCCAGGAGAGAAAGCTTTTATAGACGGTTTTGGCCCATCGTGGTCGTGAGCAAGCACCTCACTCAGCCATTGAGCCCTTCATTGGGATACTACCTCAAGATGGGCAGTAAATTGCAAGTGCTATCAGGGCCATTTGAGATTTTGATATTTTACTGATTGCCTGATTGGAGTGATCAAATATAGATCGATGATTTCTGTTAATATTTAATATAATCATGTTGTTTGTATAAAGTAATGTAATTAGGTAAAGGTAAAACGCGAGAAAAAAAAGAAAGGATAAGTTGTTTACTAGTGTTTAAAAGGCGTAATGTTTTGTATGTATATTTTCTTACAGATCTGTGACGCGGATTTACGCATTCAGTATATCGATGCATCCTTTGGTGGGGCTAGTCACGACTCCCACATTTGGAACCAGTGCCCGGTGCAATCTTACTTGGTACGGCTCCATGAGCAAGGCGATCGGTGTTGGTTGCTAGGTAAGACTTTTAACTGTAAAATATTCATATTAATACTGTATTATTATAAATGTGAAAGTAACTCACTCTGTCTGTCTGTCTGTCTGTTTTTACGCTATCGCAAAGTAACTGCTGAACCGATTTAAATGAAATTTGGTATGGAGATAGTTTGAGTCCCGGGGAAGGACAAAGGGTACTTTTTATCCCGAAAAATTGAGATTGTCTGAGTCGCGGAAAACCATTAGTACTCCATATAAGTGTTGCGTGTTCATTTTGAATTTTAACTATGATTTATTAGCTGATGAATGACAGCTAAAAATCGTGGGGAAAGTGACTGCATCAAGGTGGCGCTTCATTCGGTTTCCGGCGTTTTGATAACATACATATATAGTGTTAACATACATACTAACATGTTACCTTTTTTTCGCAGGAGATTCTGGCTACGCCCAGCAACCCTACTTAATGGTGCCTATATTAAATGCGACCGCAGGTACACCGGAGGCGTATTACACCGAAAAACATGTTCGGGTTAGAAATGTTGTTGAAAGGTGCATTGGGGTCCTAAAGAATAGATGGCGATGCTTGTTGGCCCACAGAGTTCTGCATTATGCGCCTGTAAAAGCAGGAAAAATTGTCAATGCCTGTGCTGTTCTGCACAACCTTATCAACGACGACAGTTTCCCGCTGGACGACGATTTGCTCCGGCAGGACGCAGCTTTGCAAGTGCAAACTGCTGAACAAACCAATAGTTCAGATAGCGGGAGGCAAGCTTTGGTGGATAGGTTGTGGAGGACTCGCAGGCATTGATAATTTTACTGTACCCAATGACCTTCTATATACATAAGGACTTTGGATCAGCGTGCAAAACACTGGACCGCATAAGTGTGCTTAATGGCGATTTAAGCACACTTCTTACCTTTGTCGTTGTTAATTGCAAAGCCGTAAGGATGCCAAAGTGTGTCATCAAAAAGTGCCGAAATCAAACCGTATCATTAGAAAAAAGATGGTGTTACTCTCAGATCATAGAAACAAGGGAGATATGTCATGAGTGCAAATTCGAACGAAAGCCACTTTAAAAAATGTGTGCGGTTTACACTTACGCTCTATGCACTTCTGCAAAAACAACTTTCTCATAATTGGTTACAGTTTACGAAATAAAAACGTCATAATATCATTTTGATAGAAGTACAAAATTCAACTTTATGTTTATTTGGCAAGGTCGAAAAATGCAGAAAGGCCTTTTTTTCCATCGTAGTTCAGCTTCTCAACGTAAGGTAGCGCTTACTGGTTTACTTAGCTGCCATCTAGCGACGAGTATAATCTTGACTATTCAGCTCTAGAGGGCGTCGAGACGGAAGTCCTTAAGTCTAAAAACTAAAGAACTACGATCATCAACAACGTCAATTGAACGTTTATTCAAGCTGCGTGCGTCGTTTGTCTGCTACTCAAGTAAGAATGTCACCATGCCTGTTTAAAAATATATCGATAAGCATGTAATATTTTGGTTGATACATTAATAATATTCGATTTGCACACAAAATTATCATTTTTATTTCACTATTAGGTGATATGATACATTATTTAAACTTTTACATATTTTTTTTTAATGTTATGGAGAAGGCACCCGAGCACTCAGGCCACCTGATGGTAAGTGGAATCTGAGACCCATAGACATTTGAATTCTCAAGACTATAATCCTAAGACCTCAAATGCGTTGCCAACCCTGAGGACTAAGATGGAATGCCTCTATGCTAGTAATTTCACCGGTTGTCTTATCCCCACACCGGAACACAACAATGCGAACACTGTTGCTTGGCGGGTGGTTCATGGATAAGATGGTGGTAGCGATCCGGACGGACCCTGCACAGGGTCCTACCACCACTAAAAGTAAAGAAAAAAACCATATCAAACAATGATTACAAAGACTTTCTGTCATTATATTAATATTCATTTGGTCGTTATGTATTTTGACAAAATAAATGATTTAGTTGCACTTTTGCTGTGTTACCACCACCACTAAATTACTATACCTAGAGCTAAAGTGTCATTTTTCTTCTTTATTTTTTCTTTTTAACAGCCAGATACATAGTCTATGGACTATTTGTTATGTTCGAATCCCAAGAACAACCGGTTTTTATCTCTTTATGTCTTACTAGCTATTATCCATTTTTATTTTATTTTCGATTTAGTAGGAAAAGTATAATAATGATTTTCATAAAAGTATTCCATAATTATTATAGTGGTTGGCGAAATTTATTAACACCTTCAATAATATTCCTATCTACATTGGTAAAACAATGAAGAATATCGAATTTAAGGAATTCGGCTTATGTATTCTTTATTAAAAACAAACAAATGTGTAAGTATAAATAGTTTTGTTACGTTAAGTTTTCGAGATATTTAATTTTAAACTTCGTAAGGGGCCTGAGACCTCAGGCATTTCACAATACGTCTCTATCGTTCAAAATAATAAATTAAATCCCCATTACAGTACAAGAAAGTAAAAATAACATTCATAGACTAATTTTACAATGATTTAAAATCTAAGACGGCTTCTTAACTGTATGTTAAATTAACCTTTTATAATATTTAATGCTACAAAATGAGTTCGATGTTATAATTGTGATGAACAGACTGATAGATAGACATATTCAATCTAATGAATAAATTATATCTGTAATACACTTGAACCGAATTCCGATTTTAGTAAGTAACTATTTACGCACGCCATTCAGAATATTACTTACTTATAGTGTAAAATGTATATGTATATTCGCTCGTTAAACCGGAAATCTAATTTCTTGTAGCGTAAAAAAATTACTAGGTTATTTCCTTGTGTTTTATGCGTTTTATTCTATTGATCGCTGTAGAACGAACAAGATCACATTCGCATCCTTACGCTCGGAAATTGAAACAAACATTAACATTCAAACATTTTAACATTTAAATGGGAGTTCATGTATTGACAGCGATCGGTCGGCGACTGTGACAGCGTATGTCCATTTTGACCATATCGAGGCGTCACGAACCACGCCCCCATAACATATCTCCCTTGTTTCTATGATCTGAGGTGTTACTTATCACCATTAAGTAAATTGTATTTTTGAAACATAACACGTGAAAAACTGTAAATAATGTATTAAAACCATTTAATTTTCAATAAATGTCATTAATGATTGACAGCTATTATGAAGTAAGTATTCCATATCTTTCTCTCACGCGCGTTAGAAAGAAACGGCCGTAAGGACATGACAAAAACACAGTCAGGAAAGAAAACAATAGAGTAGCTCTTTTTAGTATTCCGTCGCCAAATAGCAAAAAACCGAACCCTTATTATAATAGCTATGTTTTAACTTTCCGGCACACGAGGTTTCGAGAGAGAATTGGCGCAAGTTCGTAACAAGAAAAAGATACAAAGTATTTGAGAAAGTAAATAATTTAAGCTTTTTACTGGGATCATTTTTTTAATCTAATGTACATGTTACTACTAAAGGAGATAAGTATTTAAAAAAGACAGCTGTTGCTTATATTGATTTATATTGATGTTAGTAAAGACTGTACACGATAAAATCTCATAAAACCCGTCCCATTAAAGTTAGCCGGTCAAGTCTCATTCAAATGTCAACTTATTTACCTAAATTGACGCACACAAAAGATCAGTTAAGTCATATTTACTGCCTGCCCAAACCAATTGTACAGAGACATGTTGACGTCCGTCTACACTACTACTTATCTTAATCGCCTGAGATACAACCAATGATGTCTACTTAGTCGTGATAGTTTTCCTTTAAGATTGGTTATATGCTCTTTCATTTAAGATTTGGGGGGGGGGGGGGGGGGCACTTGAGTCTAACAAAAATTAGCGCTTTAAAGCTTAATATTTCATAAACGGATTACTTAATCGAAAAACTGTTTGCACAAACCGATAATATTTTTGAAAGACCTATCCAACTATACCCCACACTATAGGGTATATGAGTAAAAAAAATGCATCCCCACGTTGAGTGTAGGGGAGGTACCCTAAAAATTTTTTTTTTTCTTTTAATTGTACCACTTTGTTAACGTAACTAATATGCATATTCATGCCAAATTGCAGCTTTCTAGTAATAATAGTCTTTGCGCTAGGCTGCGGACGGACGGACGGACATGGCGAAACTATAAGGGTTCCTAGTTTGACTACGGAACCCTAAAAAGAAACCGTCTGTGACAGACGGACAGACATTAAGTGAATTTACAAGCGTTCTGTTCTTCCTCTTGAGGTTGGGAACCCTAAGATTAACAGCTAGTTTCTACTCCACTGCTACCTTGTTCGAGTCAGCTTCTAAAATCAATATACATATCGTCGAATGCGTAATTGTTATACATTTCTCATTATCATTAATAACAGGCGACATTTTAACCTTTTCGCCGCCATTGACTTGACACAAAAGTCGTCCTCACACGCCAATGACACAGCTAATTTCAACCTTACGGAACAAAAACTCGGCAGGTCTATTTGTCACTGTATCTGTGACAACTATAAGCGTCGATGGCGTGGTAGGCACGACAGTACACGACGCCTTTAGATGTTCTTGGCGTTCAAAGCGACAAAGGACTAGTGCGGCAACGGTACTGCAAGTCGAAGCTTCATATGGTGAAATAAGATGCAGTGCCATGTTTGGGCTATTTTATTGTATGACATGATTTGTCCGTGTGTATAGTATGTCATTGACTGTACCTCAAAGAACACGTGTAATTATTAAGTCATTTCAAAAACACGGTGTACCTTTGATTCGTTATTTAAAGAAAATATACATTATGATTTTCCATCATTTTTAGAGTGAGGCAATTTTATATTAAGCTTTTACAGGATCAATTTCTCTTTTATTGTCAATTTCGAGAATAAGGCATTATGCCATTTAGATTTATTGAAACCTAAGCCTTTGGCCCCAATGTGCCTGCAACAACATTTCTGAGCATTCAAGGTCTGCGATGGAAACGGACCCAAAGGGTGTAACCTACGGAGTGTTTTGTATTTAGTTATAACTAGATACTAAGAGGCTTATTAATTCTGTGCTGCGATATTTTCTGTTAGTTTCGTATAGCGTTAAGTCTGTGTGATACATGTTGATTTATGTAGTAGCGATTGATTTGAGCTTGTGTTGCGCAGACGTAGCTGCCTTGCATGTTTCGCCACGGAAACAGCAAGACAATTTGCTATTCTGCCTAATAATCAAAATTTGCAGGATGTATGTTATTATTATTTTGATGCGCTACATAACAAACAAGATAGCCTAGTGATTATAACCATGGCTGTGAATTGTGGTAATCGAACCCGCCTTTTTATAGATAGTTGTTTAACCCAAAGGCAAATCTTTTCTTTCATTCCTATAAATAAAGATCATGTAAATAAAAACTGTGGTATCTTGCAGCGAAAAGACAATAATTATAAGCAGGATAGTCCGAGAGCCGGCCGCTCAAAGTCCGCTAACTCGATAAGGTATATCGAATTAGCGGATAAAACCAATTCGTATAAAAATTTGACCATTGGTAGACTTAAAATAAGTTGGACTCAGCCGTGGGAAACTAACAGTTTTAACCGTTGATTTAACCTTTTAAACGCCATAGTCTGATATATAAGACATTAAATATCCAGCTCATTTCGCCGCAGTCTGATATGTAAGACAAAGTTTTGATTTGCTTTTTACAGGACATTCCTCGCTCTCGCGAAATGTATTTTGGTAAGTATATACATAAAGGATTTAACTATTCAATTAACTACCTTAAACCCGTATATTTCCACTAATTTTAAATTTGTATTCGTATATGTTTTCCCTATAAAGCATTAAGTACTTTTTCTATAAAACTTCTTAAAAAATATTGGCCGATGTCTGATTTATAAGACGCTAGTGATGTGAACATTTAATTTCTATCATGATAGGTACCTACATTAACTCTTTTTACATATCGCTTATAGATTGCATACGGAGGAAAGTAATGGTCTTAAGACTATTTTGAAATAATTAAACATTAAAATATATATTTAAGACGGCATTTAATTTTATGGCCGTTACTGTACGCATCGCGAGTGATGTAACAAAAAAGGACGGTAACGGAAATTCTTAAGGATTTTTAAGCTTTACGCTTGAATTCCCGTACAACCGTATTATAATTATATAGCTTGAAATATTGCATTTTCGCAGAAATTCTAGAGATTTAGATAGCTACACAATTAAATAAGTTTTAACAAAACTAGTTTACAATAAGTAGTACTTTTATTACCAACTGAAAATGAAAGATCTTTTCTTTTCGATTATTCATGCATTTTATAAAGGAGTATCTTCAATTGAACTGAATGGGACTACAAGAAATAACTACAAGAAATAAGTCTCCCTTAGAGAAAACGGAGCCATAGACTAGGAACTCACATCCCGCATAAGGTTTTTCACTACCACCATGGACCATGGAACTTAGATTTTAACTAGTTTTGCACAAAGTAGACATTACGAAAGTATAGTTATTTTAAATAAAATTTGTTTTCTATTTGTTACTACTATTTTTATTGATACACAATATTTACAAATATATACATTAATTACACATATACATTATTATTATATATACATTGTTGCCTAGAGGCTGGCAGGACCCTCCCCATTCCTTCGGGCCAACTGCTGCGCGATCTCCTGCAACGCCGCCACAATTTGCCCGCTTACACTGAAAATCGCCTGCGCGACCTCGCTAGTGGCGGCGGCCATTTGAGCTTCGACGTTAATCCGCCGCTCTTCGAACTGAGTCACCCATTCCGGTGCCGCGGGGACTATTCGGCGGTCTGAAAGAAATACGTATTAAATATTACAATATAAGTAGTCTGTTGTTTCCTAATTCCAACAGTTTGCTATCCGCCCCCAACTGATATTGCTTTCTGTCGCCGCTGACCCTATTTTTACTAAGCCTCCGCTCTCTGTCCATCTATCACAGGGCTAAGTATTATGTGTATCTTGAACCGTAACAGATATAATACAATACGTACGTTGACATTTGAAAATTTCAATGTGCTTATTAATAATGGACGCAATAATAATGGATCATAAAAATTGGAGAGGGTCACCATACAGAGAAACGTATTTTATGCGACATTTTTTACTCGTTCTTTGGCATATCCGAGATTATTTGTTATGAAACTTATGAAGTTGGTTAAAAATACATTAGAATTTCCTTACAGACTCTCCTTGTTCCTGAAAATAAAGAAAATTAAGTTTTACTTGTAATTCAATATTTATTTACGACTGAGACAAATATAATTGTACCAAGTGCTGCCATACTTTTAAGGGTTTACTCTCAGAGATAATATGTAATTTAAATAGTGTTTACCTGTCCGTCGCCGGCGATCGGCAGGCGGTGGTGGGGGTGGGAATGGTGATGGTGGTGCTGGGGGCGGCGAGGGTGACGGCTGCACCTCAGCGCGAGGTGATACCGAAGGCAGTGGTGTCGCCACTGCTTCTGGCACCACCTCGCAGTCGATGAAGACGGGGGACGGTGTTAAAATGCTTCCGTCAAAGCTGAAAGGCGTCAGCGGCGGAGCGGAAGGTGGAGCGGCATTGGAAGAGGTGCGGGGCATAGTGGACAGATCCTATAATGTTAACACTGGTAAAATATTTCATCAAATCTCTAGTCAGAAAATTATGAAATGAACTGTCGTTAAAAATATGTTTATAACAATGTAATGTAATGTAATGCAATGTAATAGTTATTTGTGCAACAAGAGAGCAAAGTTGGTTTTTGCTGCAAGTGTTGATTTTTAATCCCGAGCAAGCGAACGATTCTAGGTTAGTTTAAACACGAGATACAAATAACTTTTCTCAAAAATGCTCGGAAAAAACCGATTTCCGATTGAAACAAGGACGGAAAGTGCCTCATTTTACTCCTACGAGTAAAAAACACTCCTCCCATGTCCATAATTTTATTTAAAAATTATCTCTATTTTCTGTTAAATCAAATTGACCATGAAAAAAATCCCATACGTCTTGTAGTTTTTAAAAGAAATTCTCTCTTAATTCCTCGATTATTTTTTTACAAATACTTGTAATTATACATTTGTATCATTTTCTCGCATTTATTGAGAAAAGCATAACCACCTGACGAGGTAGCGCGAAAAGTAAGGGTTTGCATGACGATGCAAACCCTTACTTTTCGCGCCTAGCCAATTAAAATAAATGTACTATTGTTTTTGTGTTGCATTTACAACTTTTCACCTCAGCAGCGAAAACATAATTAGGTACTTAAAAGTACCTAAAAAATACAAAAATTAAACGAGAAGTAAATTGACGCCCAGCCGCCCGCGTGTCGCCATATCACGACCACCTTTATATTGAAGAAGAAAATTTTAAAGTTCCTTTGTCTTACGCTCGAAGCAAAAATTGTCTTTAAACAGCAAAAATAATGTGCTTTTGTGATAATGTGGTGCAAAAAATTAATAATACATGTAATTAGTTCAGGAAATCGAAAACAATGCATATTAACCTTGCCTAAGTGTTCATAAATTGGTATTGAATTTGACAAAGATCATCATTATGATACCAATTCGCATGAATTTAGGCGACTGATAAAAAAACCGATTTATAGCCGCGGTGGTAAATGGTGGTATTTACATCATATACATCAATTACCAGTGCGTACCTACATCAACTTCAATCTTATTTTATTTAAACCTTACTGATTAATTAAAAAAAAACTTACATCAAATGGTATTCGCACGGTCTCCTCACCATGCACCGCCACTCTTCCGATGAGCGACAGAATTGTACTTTCCCGCTCCGAAAGCTCGGCCAGCTTTTTCGGCATAGGACCGCCCCCCGTCTGGAAGGCTTGCTGCCGACGTGCGCAAGCCTTCTTTCTGGCCGCATATTTTGCGTTATTCCAATACTAGAAGGATAATACCATTCAAAACATCAAAAATTGCATAAATAGTGTTTGGACTGCTATATGAAAGATAACATATCCAATATGGTTATTATTATTGCATTGATTTGCATGAAATCATACGAAACATATTGTGGAAAATTAACTATCAAATTTACTTACGTCCCTCCACTTGCTTGGCGTTTTTGTGGCGCCGGTACCTATACAGTTGAGTCTCGAGGACAAATCTCCCCACTGCTCGGCACTCCTTCGTTTGGCTAAGGGTCCGTCGTTGGCAACAGAACCCTTAGCCATATCGGGGTGCTCCTGCATATATTGCAGGAGCACCTCCCACTGTGCCTCAGTAACTAACGCCCTTGCTGGCATCTTAAATAGTAATTATTATGAATATAAACATTATTTACCTTAAACAAAAATAAATTAAACATTGGATCAAGGATTGAGAGAGCGACAGTTGCTACTAAATTGTCTACCGCCGTTTGTTTTGTATGCCAATACCTACTAGTCTATAGAAAAAATTATAAATGTAATATTTCATGAAAATATGCTGTGGGCACTTTTATTAACCGATTTCAAAAAAGGAGGAGGTTATACGGTACACTATATGTATTTTCTTTTATGTATGTTCACTGATTACTTCGTTAGTTGTGGACCGATTTTAAAAAATCTTTTATGGTTTGATAGAGTATACTTTCGAAGTAATCCCATTGTGACCAAATTTGAATCTGATGAGGAATTGAGGATCAGTGAGGAATTGAGGGAACTCCTCAAATGTTTTAGGCAAGCCTATAACGATTTTAGTAACAAGTCTAGCATTTGCATTCAGAAAGTATAACTTGGTGCAGTGGAACTCATGATGAAGACCACACATGGCCACCGGAACTCCTCAAAGGTATCTATTTGAAGGGTGGCGATAAGATAAATAGAATTAAATAGTTGAGCGACAACAACGAAGAATATTTACTTGTTGAAATGTCACTATGACTTTCCCGCGGCGTTGCTTTCGGCGCGCTTGAAATAACTTAAAGTTTCATGTCAACCTTGAAGTGGGCTACGTAACAGAGTTTTATGTTGATCACTAAAAAGTGCAAAATAAAATAAATGTTTTAAAAAACCAAAAAAACCACCTTCAAAAACGCAAAAAATTACTTCTTTTAAAATTGTAGGTAGGTACCTACCTAATAGGTTTGTCCAACTAAAGTAAGCGACCACAATATTTTCAACAAAAAAAGCCGAAAACAGTTGGACTAACCTATTAGGTAAGTACCTACAATTTTTAAAGAAGTTATTTTTTGCGTTTTTGAAGGCGGTTTTTTGTTTTTTAAAACATTTATTTTACTAACGTGGTAATACCATAGGACGTTTTGGTTCAATGAGTAAGCACCGTATCAGTTTTCAAAAGTAAATCAAAAGATTATTTCTAACGAACATTTCCGACGTGATGGTTAAATACTTATCTATCTATGCTACGAAGTTTATTAGGTGTGCCGTGTGGCTAAGAATTAATTTTCCCATTTGTCGTAAGACGCAGTAAGAAAAACAGTCGCCGACGTAACCCCTAACCTAACCCTAAGGATTACTAGGCTTAGGTGACCGTGGACGGGGCACAACGCTCGCAGAAAAGATGGGGGATAGCGTCGGTGAGTTTTCGAGTAGCGTCCGCGTACCGGAAAACGCAGTGTGAGTAGACCTCTAACCGGTCGAGCGACGACGTGGCTAAAGTTGCGGGAAACCGATTGATGCAAGCGGCGCAGGAACGGTGCTTGTCGCAAACCTCGAGGAGGCCTCTGTCCAGCAATGGACGTCTCTCGGCTTAAATGATGATGTTGAAATTTACCTTTCTTGCCCGTGGTACTACTCCGTGGCACAACTGACCAATGATTTCTATTTCAAAATCAAATTTAATAGAGTCGACGGAGCTCTGCTATCGCAGAGCTCCTATTTCTGGGTAGTTTGGCCCTCCGGGCCTGCTGAAGAACTAACATAACCTAAACCTACCTCATATTTATGATATCTACAGATTTTGGTCAGTTGTGCCAAATAGTTGTGCCACGGGGAATAAACTGAAATTTACACTACGAAAACTCCAAAGGAAAATGATTATTCCTTTTTCTTCCATAATATCAACGTGTAGTGTATATAATTATAGTAAAATGTTAAAATTAAATACTAAAGAACTTACCTCGTTAATTGATAGAGTAGTTATGGCGTGATACCAGAGAAGGCGGCTAACTGTATATTAATAGTATAAGCATTTTAAATCCAATGTAGTTACAAATAAAGTATAGAATGCTTCGACTACTACATTGCAGTTAGCCGCCTTCTTTGGTACGACGGCATGGTGCATGGTTGACACTGTCTGTTCACAAAGATACCAACAAAAGAGATTACGTCTTTGTGTTTACGACGTATCGCTGCGTTTGTTTAATTCACAATATAATATATATTTTAATTGTTGGTTATTAAATAAAATATTTATAATTTTACTATTTTTATTGAAATCAACATTAAAATAATTGCCCAACGTACTCGCGATTGCGATAAACTTGAAAGTCGAAAGCGATTACGATTACGAGCGCCTCGAAACATTGCTATTGCTTAAAAAAATGATCTTGATTACGAGCGCAATCGCCTTCATAAGCGACACCAAGTGAATGGAATGAGACGTTTTGTTTTTGCAAATATTATTTAATTAACGAATAAGTTAGCTCATCTCAATAGTCCCTAATTTTAGTTATATTTTTAGTTTTCTATTCACTTAATAACCGTATTTTTTGTTGATTGCAATAAAATATAAAATGTATAAATATTTTCATTGATAACATGAAATTAAAAAAAAAGCAAATGAAACTAAACGCGTAACTCAGCGAAGCTTCGTAAACGTAAAGTTGTCAATTCATTTATTGCTATCTTTGTGAACAGACAGTGCGTCAGCAGTCAGTACCTAACCTACTGTTAACTACTGTCAGTCAACATTGTCAATAAAGTAAAACATTTTTATAAGATTACTATGTATTTTTAAATATTATGAAGAAATAACATTAAAAAATTATATAAAAATAAATTAACATTGAACGATCGCGTCAGACAACAATAGATAGATAAGCCAAAGCGAAACGATAACAACATCGAGGCATCACAGAGAAGCGGATACAGTTAACGCACGCCCTCCATCTCTGCCCGCCTCGTCCAACTCCTCGCCGTTCTTGTTCAGCTGACGAGTTCGCCATCGCGGCCGACAGCAGCGATCTCAGCGACGAGCACCGTCCGCCGCCCGCCGCCGCCTTGACCGCCGCGACCACCGCCGCCGGCACGCGCCACCGCGCCGGGCCAGCCGGCATCCGCGGAGTGCATGGCGAGCGCTACCGGTGGTGCAGTGTGTGACACAATCGAAATATAAAATTTGTGTGCATATTACGGAGCCACAGAGGAACTAACCTCTCCGCACTGCATATCGTGAATGAATGTCGTTTTTTCTCAGACCCTTAACTTGACGATCATTGTTCCAATAGTTGTTACGAGAATGGTCTTATAGCGTAGACTCGATGAACCAACCAACACCTTAATGCACTCGCTAAGTGGCTAGATCAAAGGCTGAATACAGAATACAGTATTATTGTAATTGAATTGTTATTTTACACTTTATATTTATTGTAAAAAAACCTAATTTACGAAAAATAAAACATCTCAAACAATAGACAGAAGTTAGTAATTTATTTAAAATAATGCCTACTTTGTATAAACATTATTCTAATCAAAGTGCCAAACGTGCAAGACAGCTACGTCTGCGCCCTTTGGGGCCATTTCCATTGCAGACCCTGAATGCTCAGAAATGATCTGATGGCTGCTAGCACCTGCAATAGTATAATAGTAATTATGCACTCAAAATGTCGTGTGCAAACTTAGCTGGACATAAAACGTTCGATTGTTTATTTGCACAGAAAATAGAACCACGTGTATACTGTCTCTGTGAGATCCTTATTCCACTGGCGATTTGCGGGCGAGTTCAAAGCGTGCCGAGTGCCCAGTGAAATCAGTGCTCGCTCGCCTTGCTTTAAATTCACCCACAAATCGACAGTGTGATAAGGGTCTGTCCAAAATGCGGAGCACTCGGTGCAAGTTTCCGGCGAAGTCGCTGCGCGCTTGCCTCGCCTTGAACTCGCCCGCAAATCTCCAGGTAATAAGGCTTTAAGTAATCACTGGATTCAATAAATTACCTTCAGCTCCGGTTGTCTTGCGTCGCCAACTTTTGAGGACAAGGCCCATTGCTTTATACAGTTGTCGGGCATCTCCAGAGGGTTGCTTTAGAGCCTTAGAAGCCACTTTTACACCCTCACTTGCGTTTTCAGACGCTCCTTCTCCAGCAATCGGCCAGCAAATAGCTACGAGCCATATTGAATAATTCTGAATTATTTTTAATTTTCAAGGTGTCCATTTAAGTCTATTTTTATTTTATTTTAGTATAAATTATATTAAAAACTAACTTAAGAGCACTAACTCGGTCAACACGATTGCTCTTTGGTTAGGACGGAGGCTCCGCTTTCGTTTGACAACTCGCAATCGGCTTGAATACAACTACAAATTGTCATATTACTTACGTAAAACCAATTTTTGGCTCATTCACTTGGTTTCAAAAAAGGCTCGCATTCACTTTCAAATGCGGTGATGTTACGTGAACGATATTTTTTTCATTTCCGAACTGTATAAAACGACCGTGAGTACACAAGGCCATAAGCCATAAGTTATCTTGGAAAAAATGCGCTACACTTGCTTACTATTGAAATAATTTTAATAATCCATTCATTGAAGCATATTTGCAGAAACAAAACGCTTAGTTTATGCTAGGTTCCATTCACTTGATTTCGCTTATGAAGGCGATTGCGCTCGTAATCAAGATCATTTTGTTAAGCAATAGCAATGTTTCGAGGCGCTCGTAATCGTAATCGCTTTCGACTGTCAAGTTGATCGTGATTGCGAGTGCGTTAGACAATAAGCCCTCTAGTCCCAAACTAAGCTCTAGGCTTGTACAATGGGTACTAGACAACGATAAACATACTTAGATAGAGAAATAAATACTTTAATACACAGAAAGCATCCAAGACTCAGGAACAAATACTCGTGCTCATCACACAAATATCTGCCGGGATTTGAACCAAGGACCGCCGGCTTCTCAGGTAGGGTCACTCCCAACTAGGCCAACGTGTCGTCATGCGTATGTACACACACAAGACACCCGGGTCTTCAAGTCTTTTCTATAGTTTCGGGCAATAAAACTACAGATGGGAAAATGGGGTACGTATTATATAAAGTTCAAAATACATAATGGGTCATAATACATAATGGGTCATAATACATAATGGTCATAATCTATAATGGTTTTATTTCTGAAACCGTAAACTGTGTTAGTGTGTTAGACAAACGGTGAAATTACTAGCATAGAGGCGTTCCATCTTAGTCCTCAGGGTTGGCAACGCATTTGAGGTCTTAGGATTATAGTCTTGAGAATTCAAATGTCTATGGGTCTCAGATTCCACTTACCATCAGGTGGCCTGAGTGCTCGTGTGCCTTCTCATTTACATAAAAAAAATAAAAAAAAAATATAAAACTTATAAATCAAACCTAACCTAACCTCATGGGTTCTATACAATAGCCATATAAAAAATCCTAAGTAGTATTGGTTTCAGATATTAAACCATTATATATAATAACCATTGAGTAATATGAACCATTATATATTTTCAACTTTATATATTATGAAACGATCCCGGGAAAATGTTAAAAATTGATCTCTTAACTTAAAATCTCTTGGGTTTAAAACAAGTTTTACCAAATATGACTGTTTCATCGAGATTGTTAGTGCAGTTTTTGTATTACTAACAAAATAAATCATCAATAAAATTAAATAAATCAGTAAAAGGCGTTGTTTAGTCTAGGATAAAGGAGATTGACCATTCAGAATGACCACATACCTAGTGCTTTATGTTCCTTAAGCTGCGTACGAATCTGAGCGGCTCAGCCTGAGGCCTGCTCCCCCCGCGCGGCGAGCCGCCAAATGGTCATTTCAAAATGGCGTCGGACACAATGACAGCTGCGGCTGCGTTATCATAATTCACCGAATTATTAACAAAAAGAAGAAGAAATCGCCTCGGTGGTGGAACGGGTCAGCAACTTTATCAAATTAAGAACTTGTCGTTCTTCCCGCGGCACGCTCGGATACACGTCAAAATTACGCGAGGCACGCACACCGAGGCGCCCTTGAGCACGGTCAAAAGACTGACTCTCGGCAGCTCGCCGCGCGCCGCTCACATTTCTTGAGCGCGTACGATTTTGAGCAAAATGGGTGAGCCGTGCGTGCCTCAACCCGAGGCTGCTCTAATTCGTACCCACCTTTAAGCTAATACTATACTGTGAGTACACTAAAGCCCTTCAAGATCTATCCTGGGAGTTATGAAAATAAAAGACATTTTGTTATGAACCAAGTAATCAATGAAATCTATTTCATAAAGCATTACTTACTAATCGTCATGGTCACCGATAATAATTATTTCAAGGAATAGAGCAGGGCGCCTAACAATCTCTTGGTGCCTAGCCTACCCAGCTGGGTAATAGGTACACATGCCGCAGCTTGCACACTAGCATACCAGCTCCTTGCAAGTGCCAGCTACAGTCATGTGTATTCACTAGCTAGCACAACATTTGATTTCCTTGCATGCCCGTTGAGGGAGGGGTCGCGGGGGGCTGCTAACCTGGCTCGTATGAACAGACGCGACAGCTACGGGCATGCCAGTAATAGTAATACTGGCATGCAAGGGCACAGTATGCATGCCAGTATTACTTGCAAATGTATCCGCAGTGTCAGTTACTCGTACATGCCAGTAACTTTCATGCCAGCCACTACCACTAAAAACTAAACGTGTACACAACAGCCGATTGTCGTCAGTGGTGTTGTGAGTACAGAAGCTTGTAACCGCATTAGTCGTCGTTGGCTCTGAAAGGGTCCATTGGATAATCTCCCACAAAAAATCCTTATTAACCTAGTGCTAAGTAAAAACCACAACACAAAAGCGTTTGCTTATTTTTTTCTCTCGAACCAATTTTGAAGATATTACTTTTTGTAATACTTAATTGAAAAGGTAAGGAACTCGTGAGAGGTATTTTTACTTCAGGGCAGCATTTGGTCCAAACCTTGTCAATCTCCTTTGATAAAAATCCCGTTTTGTTATGACTCTAAACCTGATAAGCTCTGGTCGTAAACTTTGGGGTACCTAAAGTGAAAGATAAATTTCCCGCCATTAAAAATATTGTCTATGGCAGTCAGTCTTCCCGCCATTCTCGGGGTTGCCAAGTTCAAGTCTAAATTGCCCTATTACGTCGGAATTTGCATAGATTTTGGTAATCCGCCCCGCTATCTAACGAGCCCTCGAAATTGTTATTGTCATGGCTGCCGCTGCCATTTTTAATTGCTTATTTAATTGCTCAGTACCTTTGGACTTCTAGGGTATAATTATACGGATCTGTTTTGCTTGTTAAAGAAAAAGACATACACTACTTAATCACTTTACTACCGTTATAAAATAGCAACGTACCTAGCCATTTTGTTTTATTATATTTTTATTTTCATGCTATTTGTATGAAAGTAACCGACCACGCAGAACCTACAGGATATCCCCCCCCCCCCCCGCTCTATTTCACGAAACTGACAGCGACATAGTTCGGTGTGCATTGCGTAACTTATATAAAGCCCAGTGATGTTGGACCTCGTCTACTTTGCAATGTGTACACTATATTCGTACTTTCACGTGTCGCATGGACATTGCTATCTTATGGCAGTATTTACTTAAGTATATATTATAACTGGCTGTTTTCCGCGACTCCGTCCGCATAGATGTTGTTTATCGGTATTCCCCCTCGTACCCTATGTCCTCCCTCGGGACTTAATCTCCATACCAAATTTAATTGAAATCGGTTCAGGAGATCCAGAACAACCTCACAAACACACAATTTTTACCTCTTTATAATATTAGGCGGGTTACCTTCGTTTCGTCAAAAGTTTTTGGTCAAATGTTTCATTTCCCAAATTTTCATTAGCCAACCCGCTTTGTTTTCTGTAACCGTAAAAAAAACAGGATTTTTATAAAAGCTATACTAACTTAACCTATACGGTCCTACACGATAGTACTAAAATAAATTATGGAAAATTTATATTATATAACATTGGTTTGGCAAACGAAAAATTTGGGAAATGAATAAATAAATGATACATTTGACCAAAAATATTTTGGCCAAACGGCAGGCTCCCATATTAGATAGGTAGGTACTAGCTGTTCCCCGCGACTCTGTCCGCGTAGAAAAATAAAATATAGCCTATGTATGAGAATCACAAATAACGTGGCTTTCTATTGGTAAAACAATTTTCAAAATCGGTTCAATAGATCCAGAGATTATTTACCCTCTACAACCTCACAAACTCACAAACTTCCAAACCCCTTTATAATATTAGTATAGATAAGTAGGTATATAAGATGATGACAGGCATCAAGATGGACATCTAATTTGCCTAGTAAGTACTATGCCTAATATGTTATTCATTTATCCAGTCTTACTCTCCATAACGGAGCACAACAGTACGAGTAAGATGACTGTGGGCAAGACCGGCATACTTATTTTTTTTTAAGTTCGGAGCGATCTAGCTGCGTTAATTATTCACCTACGTTACCGCTTGTAATCGCATACGAAGAAGAATTTCATAAATAGTAGTTCAGCTATACTGCCAGATAATTTTAATCACAAATTAAGCAAAAACAATAGTATTTTTTAAAATTCGGCGAGTAGACGGACTTCCCGTGTAGTTTAAGGTAAGTCCGTCTAGTAATTATATCAGGCAAACTATGGGTGCTTATATGTTTGTGTTCGAATCCTTAAAAAAAAAAGATGAAGAGTGTATTTCAAACTTGTTAATATAAGGTTCAGATTCGATTTAAACCCAATTTTTCTTATTTAAAGGCAAGTCATATCAGCATAGTCAAGTCAGTCATATTTTACGTAAATGGGGTAATAAACCTTTTTTGGAAAATAATATTACGTAGGTAGGTACTTACTTATTTATTGGATTTCCCAAAAAAAATATCAAAAAATTTAAATAAAATGTATTTTAAGTTTAAATCAAATACTGATTGGCAAATCAAAATCCATAACTTTTTAAGTACATACATACGTTAATTAACAGGTTAAGTAAGGCTGAGACCCACGTCACGTATCGGCGTGATACCTTAAGTATTTTGGTAAAGACAAAAACCTCATTATAATAAAAAAATGATTTCATTGTACAACAAAACTTAACACGGCATTGTAATTAATGAAAAACCTTCATAAAGTGATCACAATAAATATAATTGTCATCACCATCAGCTAGTCCCCGGCAAATTTAGCAGAACATGAAAAAATAACTCCTTCGTTTAAGACTTCTGGCTGGTTCAAAAATAACTACAGTAAAATTAATATTTTTAAAGAGCATAACGATTTGTTGTTACAATTATAACGGACACAAGAATATAAGAACCAAGAATAAAATTCATAATGCGGAAAAGGTTGGCAATATCTGCTTTTAGGTAAGACCGGCATATGACGGACTTCCCTCGAATATTGTAGACCGTCTTTCTAACTTAGAACAATTTTAAGGTTAGAAATTCACATATTAATAATTACAAAACTAGATTACTTTTGTATTATTAAATAACGGTGATATGTAAGGCGGTTATCAAATCTCTTACATAGTTTTTTTTTAATCCAAAACACCTTGAATTTCTATTTTTATAATTTTTTCGAACAGGTCGTTAACTCCCATCAAGTTCAAAACCAACTCGAACGTCCACTGACACTACGGGGTAGAAGAGAAAAACAACATCACCATGTAGTACCATAAAAAAAAAACCACTTAGTTGGCGTGACTAATATGTATATTCATGCCAAATTACAGCTTTCTAGTACTAAGTCTCTGAGCTAGGCTGCGGACGGACGGACGGACATGGCGAAATTATAAGGGTCCTAGTTTGACTACGGAACCCTAAAAAGGTTAAGTAAGAAAGCCCTATTTTCGGTACAGCAAAATTTACCAACTACGCAACCCTCGGTGCGTGACATCTACCCTTTTTTTACTATTGATTGTATGCGGATAGGATTTTATGAGAGCAGTCATTACTAAGCAATTCATTTCCGTCGGATGCCGGCTGGCCGCCCTCCAGGGCACACATCGCGCTACGAATAAGCAAAGAGCTAGAATTAAATACTATTGTAAACATACACACATACATACACATTTTGTAAATTATATTTGGAACATTATAACTGAAAAATATGACCAGGGTACAAACTCAAACAGTTCGATCAAATTGAACGCGTCCCAAACTAAGCTCTATTAAACTAAGCAACAAGACGTGGATAAACACATACTGTCACTTTACAAAGAAAACATCCGAGTTACAAACAAATACTTGCGCTCATTATACAAATTTGAAGCCAGGACTTCGCCGCGAACTTAACTTAGTTCTAGTGTACGTTGTATCAATGTACGTAAAACTATTAAATAGTGCGGCGCGCCGTTGTGGATCGACACTTGTAAAATAGGTGGTTGGCAAAATTGCGCCTTGTTAATTACAATAGCAAATTCGTCACACTAGTACACAGCTATGAAATGGATTTCAGGATTATAGCGAAAACAATGGTTCCGTTCCCTTCGGCCGCGTATGTAACCGACCTTTCGTAACTGGTAACGAAGGAAGAAAAAATGATCTTTGTACGATACTGGTTTCGAACAAAGAGTTATTTTTCTTCATACGTAACCATAGTTTCGAGGGAAGAAATTGTCTATTTGAAGTTACTAATAAAGAATATCTATTGCTCATACGTATCTGAGCCTTATGCCCGAAAATTAAAACGTGACACAAATTTATTGTTTCTTTTATTTATTCAACACACACACATGAAAGAACATGTTTTATCATATCACTGAATAATTTCATGATGTTTAGAATATCTTGCACATGTATGTTCCCGTTCAAAATCGGTTAGTTTGTCTTCCGCTTCAGGCACTTCTGACCAATTTTGGCAAGGGTGCAGATGATACCTGCATGCTTTCGTGCCAGGCGATATATACAAATTATGAATATGAAGCATTCTAGCTTTAAAAAGATTTGGTATATCTTGGGTTTCCATCGGACATCCGCCGAAGATGCAGGCATTGTTTTCTAGCGTCCTTTTTATCATGCCGGTAGTTTCTAGTGATGATGAAAGAGGTTCTTGGAAATTATGAAAATTATTTTTATTTATTTGAATCGTTTTCTATTACTATCTGAAACTCGAATTGGCACTTCACTTGGCATTGCGTGTTTGCGTATTTGCTTTTTAGTGAGCTAGTGAACGCGGGACACCCTCATCTGGTAGAAAAATATTTACACTTAATAAACAATAATTCAAGGACAAACTTCCCAGTTTGGGAGTTTCAGAGCAGTGTGGTGAAAAGAAAATTATTCTTACTATGTAACTGGTTACGAACCATTTGACGATCGACGGTGACTGATTACGTATGAAGAAAAATAACTCTTTGTTCGAAACCAGTATCGTACAAAGATCATTTTTTCTTCCTTCGTTACCAGTTACGAAAGGTCGGTTACATACGCAGCCGAAGGGGTTCCGTTTTGCTCTCAACAACCACGCCGATTGTATGAGATTGTCCCGTGATATTTATAACGTTTACATACCTAGTGTTACCAATTACATCCCATTCCAGTAATGGAAACTAATTTAAAATAACTTGCAAGATTATTGTGACCAAAAAAAGTAGAAACGGGAGCGTCATTGTCTATGGCAAAATAATTTTCGTGTGGCAACTTTCAAATAAAAAGAAGTAAAAATCGGTTTAGTTCCGTTTTCTACACTTCTTGGTCTTACTATAATATAATCAGACAAATATACATATGCAGCTAAATAAAACTAGCAACGTCTTGCGCACTGCGCTCGTAGGTGCATGTAGCAATTTGGCTCCGGAACTAGGCCGCAGGATATCAGCTGTAAATACTGCGAGCTGGCGCAGGACCGCGGCGCGAATGGCCCAGAGACCAGCTTATCTATGTAATACTTAACTTTATCTCTTGAACTAGCTTCTGTCCGCGACTCGCTCTGCGTAGAATTAATAATTCCATCCCCGGAGCAGTATTTTTTTCAAATTTTATTGTATTGTTTTTTTAACCCCCTACGCAAAAAGAGGGTGTTATAAGTTTGACGTGTGTGTGTGTGTCAGTCTGTGGCACCGTAGCTCTTAAATGGATGAACCGATTTGAATGCGTTTTGTTTTAAAATGAAAGCAGGTTTTTTAGCGGTGGTTCTTAGACATGTTTTATAAAAATCGGTTCAGTCGATTTTGAGATATGGAGCTTTAAGGGGGTAAAAAGCCCCCAAAGTAACGACAGCTACTTTCAGAGCTGATATCTTTTAAACGGCCCAACCAATTTTTATGAAATCTTGCTAAGAACCATCCTGATGAATGTAGCTTTATTTAAAAAAACCTGCGTCCAAATCCATTCCGTTTGGGAGCTATGATACCACAAACCGAAACTCAAATGGAAAAGTTTAAAAAGCGTGAAATATTAAATAGAAATTAGAAAATTAAAAATCCCCGACTCTAAATAGTCTGTAAAAAAACCTCTAAAAAGTAAAAAATAATAAGTAGTGGCCCTAAGAGCTGATTGTTTGATAAGTAGATAGTAGAACTGAACACTGACACTAACTAAACTGACACGGCGGGGGACCGCTAAGTAAATGAAATAACATAAAATACCCCAGCTACTTAGCGGTCCCCGACGTGTCAGTTTAGAGTCAGGGGTTTTTTTAATTTCTAATTTAATTTTTTAGTGCAGTATTTGTCAGGGTTGGGCAGTATTCGAGTGACTTGTAATTAAAAAACGTTATTGAAATACGATTACGTATTTGTTATTTGTATTTCAATTCAAGCTAAGCATGTATTTTGCCCAGCCCTGGTTATCGACGTTATCGTGTTCTTGCATGGAAACCGCGGATCGGCAAACGCAGTGTAGAACGCTCTCAGACTAGGTGGAGCGACGATCTTCGCAAGGTGGCTGGCAAGAGCTTATTGAGCGTGGCCGCAGATCGTGCTCGGTGCCTCGGCAATGGCAGAAGCCTACGTCCAGCAGTCGACTAGTATATTATCAAGCTGATGATGACGAGCAGTAATTTGTTCGGGATAGCAGTAATAATATTAATAATTAATAAAAGCTCTGGGAACTATTTGAGAGCAGTCTGGTTCTATTCTACAGGGTTAATACAATATTGCATTTGACGTGTTTTGTTTTTGTTTTTAACCGAGTTAAAAACCACCTTTACTGACGAGTAAATCGAGTCATCAAAAACGTTGACAACACACGCCACGGGAACACGCCAAAGGCAATATGGATTTCGCAGAGTTCTATCAAGGCCCAGGAAGGACGGACAGGAAACATAAGCGTAAGCTTCCTTATAAGGCAAAATAGGGTTGGCACCATTAATAATAAAAATCGAGATTATTTAAACTTTTATTTAGACGTAAAAATGAAGCCTCGTTTCACACATCAAACATGTCCCTTTACACGCTACTTACAAATAATAATATCCAATCACACATACCAACGAGTACCCAACTATTTATTTTATTAATTATTCATGAGACGTACAGTAACATCGGCACAAACTATTTAGTTCAGAAATTATGGCGTTTGTAACTGCAAGCGGAACATTCTTATAACTAATAGGCATAGCATTCACAATAGTATCGAAATAACAATGTTTACAATTTTATTCGGAGCTATTGAGTCTCTTTTAGAAAGTCTTGACATTCAGAGTAAATTAAAATAAGTTATATTTCACAATCTCTAGATTTAATGCAGTTTTCTTTGTATAGGCCTTATTCCTATATCAACAGTCTGCCAGGGTCTCTTTTCCACTATTTCTTTGGCCATATCGTAATAATACTGTTAAAATTTCGGTGAATCTTAATAATAGCAAGATAATAACAATATGATTAATGACAAAGCGGAAAGGAGACCCGATTTCATGCGAAGCTGGGAAAGAGAGAGATAAAATATCCAAAAAATAGTATAAGACTTAATTGTCCCAGGGATAAAATTATATACAGACCATAAAGCCTACTTCATTTGTTTTAAATGTCATTTTTCCTTTTCATTTAAATTATTCGCATGGTCAATATTATTAACAAATAGAAATATGTTTACATGATAATTATCTAACAGAGAGAAGTACGAACTCTCAGAAAACCTTATAAAAATCTTATATTTAACTATCCTACACAACGCCTCAGGTGTGCTTCTTTCTAAATCTAACCAAAATAAAAAAAATCACATGATAGATCAATATTTTCTTTAACATATTACCATAACAAAACTTCAAGGGGAGAACACAAAAACTACATCTAACCAAGATAAAGCTAAAATAAAAATACCAGAATAAAATTAAAATAAGCGCACTCGGCCACAAAATGAAGTACCTAGTAGACTGGCCGACAATATTATCTCCATTTTTTTTTTGCCATGTCTTACTTATTGCAGGCATACCTTGTTATGTTGTGAACAGTAGATTTCAGGCTTTTGTCAACACTGATTGTCGCCAAAAATGCACAACTATTATTAACATCAGTTGCAAAATAGTGTAGAGATAAAATTAACAGTAGTCGGAATAAATAAAGTACACTATTTACCTGAAGTGTTCAGTTTACATAATAGGGTACATTTATACCCAATTACCCACACTACTTTAACGAAGAAAAATAATAATATAGTTAGATTAAAATATTTGAAAAAATCAAGGCGCTATTCGAAGTGAAATTGGCAACATGAGCGACTCGAGAATATTGTAATTTCATGCGTTAAACCTCTTTTCTTACACTTCTTAAAGTATGGACTACAGGGTCTCTATTCTACCGCGTTGTAAGGATATAGCGTTTAACGTGTTTGAGAATTGTTTCTCGGTCGCTATCATTATCAATGACATAAGAGTTACTAAAACGGTGACACTTCAAAGGCTATATCGTTTTTACCGTGTGGAATTTCGGCCCAGAATATAAACTTAGAAACCTGATTGGAATTACCGACCTACCATACTGCAGCTTAAAATACGCGGAAGCTGCGTGAATTGAGTTGCGTCAAAATAACATTTCTTTACACGGCGTTCTTTCGGACGCGACCACACTCATATTTCTACTTTGCCCTGCTAACACAAAAGGCAGTATCTCAAACAAAACTCCTGTAGCAAATGCAACCTTATTACCAACAGGATAGGATTGAATCTGCTTCGGCCAATGAAACTGAGATACAGCTTATTGGCTTAGGATGGCAGTATTATATTTAGGTAAATACCTATTCCAATAACTGAAGTAACTCAAGCTGGGTACGATTTTGAGCGGCTCAGATTGAGGCATGCTCGCCCCGCGCGGCGAGTTGCTCGCGAGCTAAATTGTTGCATATTAACATGCGCGGGTGGGGCAGCGTGCTCGCCGCGAGCCGACATTTCAAAATGCCTCGCCCACAGACCAGTTAGAACTTGTCGTTCTGCCCGCGGCACGCTCGGATACACGTCCAAATTACGCACGCACACAGAGGCGCCTTCGCACATCGCTGCTCGAGCACAGCGCGTGAGCGCGTACGAATTTGAGCAGAATAGGCGGCTCAACCCGAGGCTGGTGTAATTCGTACCCACCTTAAAGCTGTAGTTAGAGTGCGGCGGCGCTCTTCCTCCTGCGCGAGGACCTCTTGGGGGTGTGGCGGGGCTCGGGGTGCTGGCTGGAGGCGGGGGCGGGGGCGGGGGCGGCGGCGGCGGGCGGCGCCTGCGCGCTCCTGCGGCGGCTGCGCGTCATCACGGGGCTGCCGCAATCCTCGGCGTTCTGCCGGGACAACCTGGGGATCGGGCGGGTCAGGTGAAGTCGCGTCACTGACATAACCTGAGCTACACTTTCTAGGTTATACTACTATGTAAAGTAGACCCACCGCGTTTGGACTAAATCAATAGATAGACTGCAAAAAAGTAGCACAGTACAGTTGGCAAAAAAAGCGTGTCCCAAAACTTTAAACTATGTGGTGGTAGTGTTGGTAGGACCCTATGCAGGATCCGTCCGAATCACTACAATCTTAACCATTAACCTCCCGCCAAGCAGCAGCGTTCGCATTGTTGTGTTCCGGTTTTGCGATAAGACAACCGGTGTAATTACTAACATAGAGGCATTCCAATCTTAGTCCTCAGCGTTAGCAACGCATTTGAGGTCTTAGGATTGCAGTCTTGATATTATAGAGAATTCAAATGTCTATGAGTCTCAGATTTCACTTCCTACCAGCCCCTTATTTCACCACTTTGACAATGACAGTTGACAGGTGACATTTTAGTATACGTGGCGTAGCTTATATGAAACCTAGTGATATCTGTGTGGTAACTTTGCAATGTATATCAAAAAGTCACCTGTCACGTGTAATTGTAACGATGGTGAACTAGGAGGCACGTGACTTGAGTGCTCGTTTTCCTTCCCATTGTCATAAAAATAAATATCACAGGACACTGTCACACAAATTGTCCCAAACTAAGCTCTAGGCTTGTACTTTGGGTACTAGACAACGATAAACATACTTATATAGAGAAATACATACTTAAAATACATAGAAAAGATCCAAGACCCAGGAACAAATACTCGTGCTCATCACACAAATATCTGCCCTTACCGGGATTTGAACCCAGGATCCCTAGCTTCGAAGGCAGAATCATTACCAACTAGGCTAGCGTGTCATCATCAATAAAAAAAAAATAGTGTTACCTGGACCGTCTCCTAGGCGTCGGTTTGTTTTCCTTCTCCTCCTCGTGGGTGCCCGCCGGCGCGCCCGCTAGGCGGCGAGGGGGGGGGCCGGGGGGCTCGGCGTCGGAGCGGCGGAACAGCACCGTCTTCAGCTTCTCGCTCTTCTTGGCGCTCGGCTGGTGGCTCGGCTTCAGGATGCTGCGCGCCGGGGTCGCGTACATGTTGATAGGAGTTGGAGTTTGCTAAAACAATTAGTTTCATTAGTTAGAAAGCAACGGGTACACTACACAATTCCGAAGTCATAATTCGGAATGCATTAAAAAAAAAAGTTGTTTGTTCAGTAAGTAGGCCGCACGGGCAATTTTACACGTCAAAACTCTACTGGCGCTTAACTTCTAATAGAAGACTTTATTTTTTGATATCGATTATAATTCAAACCTAACCTAACCTACGTATAGCAACTAAATTATGCATTATATTTACAATACCTCCAACGCAACATAGCTTTCGGAAAAATGAAAATTCGGAAAAACATACTTCGGAGTTTTAAGGTGTTCCCGAAACCAACGCCCAGTCTTAAGTGCATTTTGGTTTAATAAACGTATTTTTCTCTTTCATGCCGTTTTAAGAGCTTCCAGAAGCAATGGAACAAACTCTACACGCCTTCTGCCAAATAGAGCTTTTTTGTTTTTGTTTTTAATTATTTTTTCGCGTCATGTTTATACAGTCAGCAGCAAAAAAGATCTCAAAATGTTCTGCACTGGACTCTATTGTCAATAGAATACGTCGTGTCTAGATCATTTTGAATTTGTTATTCTGCTTAACTACTTTTGATGCTGACGGTATTTTTGTGTCATATATTATATTACACATAACAAATGTGTAATATGAAAAAAAAGTTAGGATCCATCAAGAAACTAATTTAAAAGTCAAGAAAACTAATAAGAAGTCACATTTTTTGTATGGGAGCCCTCCCCCTTTAAATATTAATTTTATTCTGTAAAAATTCAATGTTTTTAAATAAATAAATAGCGGGAACAGAAATACATCAACTATGAATTTTTTTAAATATGTTTATCGTTGTATAGTACAAGCCTAGAGCTTAGTTTGCGACTAGGTCAATTTGTGTGAGATGGCCCCTTGATATTTACTTATTTAATTTATTTTATTTAAAGCCGACGTTTACTAGCTAAAACGCGATAATTATAATGAACATCCATATATATAGTATGACATACCAAAAGCGGAGAGATCCCCTCAATATCCACATTCTTGCTCATCAGCGAAGCTCGCAGCATAGCGAACGACGTAGAGTTCTGGAACAACATTATAGCGGCTGTTGTAGTTCTGTTTTTTTCGATCGTTGCATCTCTAGCATTTCCGTATGTTCCACTTTTGCGCCTTAACTACCCGTACGATGACGAATAAGGTAATGGAAAATTAAAAAAATAGTTTATTAAACATACTATGTAGTATGTGTTGTTAAAATAATCCAAGCGACGGAAAAGCAATTTTACTATATTTCAGCGTTTATGCATACTACTAGCGCCATCTATCGGCAGATCTGAACATCAATCGCATAAAAAAAAATCAGAATGTACGATCTTTACCCCACTTGCTTAGTTTATTTCTTTCTTAAATATCGATATTTACATGGAATCTCACGTATTATTATAACTTCAATAATGTACAACAAAGTATAAATTCAATGCTTGTATGAAATCTAAAATGAGTACAGCTAACACCATCTATCGTCAAGAAGCAAAATGCAATGTTGTAACTACTTGACGATAGATGGCGTTAGTTGTACTCGATATCAAACAAACGAAAAAAAATAACTTAAAAAACAAAAACCAGTCAAAAATAAAGTTAATGAAAAATAAGGTTATAAAACTAAAATTCTGTGAATGAAACTCGTCTATTGCGTTCGCCATCGCCCCTCCTAGTAAGCTAACTGTAAACTTCCGACTACAAACAATATTTGCTCAACCAACGGGAACAGAGCAGAATGACCGGGAGACTGATCGACAGCCAGCCTGTTCCGGGCGGACGTCCCTACCACAACTGAAGTGAATTACGAAACAGCCGAAAAACCAAGAGTCGCGCTTCGAGCAACTTATCAGTACAATGCTCATTATCATAGCTCGGTCTATCCATCGCAAAACAAAATACGGAAACAGAACAAGATGCAATAGAGTCGTCATATGTGTTTGACTGTTATTATCTAAAGAGGATATTTTCCCAGTTAGCATTTGACTTAGTTTAATTGAATTTCCGCTATAGCTTTGTCACATGACGTTCCCGCAGCAATTTATGACAGCTAAACTTTGTATATGTCGTTATTTCTAAATATTTTAATTTGGTGATATTAAAAACGGTCAAGAAGTGGATTAAGAACTATTTTGAGCTAATATAATTACTTGACAATTTGAAAAAAACATTCTGCTCCAGTTAATGGAGTATAAGATGTTGATTGTTTCTTATATCCAACATCCAACTCAACCGTCAGAATAAAGAAAAATATTGATGGAAATACCCTAAAAAACTTAATTTAAACGGGTTTACACAA